>JAMXBD010001143.1:0-468493 GCA_024138025.1 Combretum micranthum | reverse complement strand
GGTCCAAAATTGCATTTTTCGCCTATATTACATGTCGTATTACACCCGTAATGCACAAGGTATCCACTTTTACTTTTTTTTTTTCATTTACTTTCCTAAATTTAACTTGTCTAACTAGTTCTTATGATTCCTCTTCACAAAAAAATCCCAAATCAACATATGAAATCATATTCTTGATCTTATAACACTCTAATACATATTTCTACATCATATTTCCCCATATCATTTTATCAAACATCTAATCTACAAAAATATATAATATTTAGGTTTTAACATATATGTGTGTATATTACTAATTTATCTTGTTATCATAATTTCTACATCTATTTAACATCAATTCATCAAAATCATGCATTTACAACAACCAATATAAAGAAAACTACTTAACTTACATGTTTAGTAAACTTAAGTAACTTGATCTTCATTACTACTCTCCTTTAAGTTGATGTAGCTTCTTCATGATTCATTCCCTACTTCAATCTTGTGTTCTCTCTTAAATTTTCCTATGATCTCATTGAAATAGAGATTTAGGGTTAGATTGTTTGAGAGAAAAAATTGAAGAGAGAAATAAGGAAGGAGAGGGAAAGAGGGCAGCTAAAAAATGAAAAGAAAAGAAGAGAAAGAATGAAGGATTAAGGCTTTCTAAGGAATTTACATAGGGTAATGGGCTTGGTCTATAGATTGGGCTTTAGGCTTAGGTCGAGCCTCTTAGATGAGAATCTTTATAAATTTGAAAAATTAGAAAGAGATAAGAGAATTTAAGGAATATAATTTGATAAGTAGGACTAGAAATTTAGCTTATGAATTCAATTCGTAAAAAATTGATATTTTGTTTAAGATTAAGGAATTTAGGACTTAGGAGTTGATATTTATGATCAAATAATCGAATTTAAATTTCTAGGGATTAAAGAAATGGAATTTAGACTAGAATGGCTAAATTGGGCCTTGTAAAATTTTAGGTAATTGAATTTTAGAAATGTTATTCATATGGAAATTGGAAAGAATGGAATTCAAAGTAACTTGGAAAGAATTGAATAATTTGATACATGAAATGAGTAATTGAAGCAAATAGATAAATTGAAAAGGATTTTTGAAATCTCAAATTTTGATTAAATTTTTATTTACTGGTTTGACTATGTCAGTTTATCTAATCATTTCCTATAATTTATTTGATTAAACTATCTAAGTTCAATTTCTAAATCAAATTTAAATTAAAGTTAAGAATGTTGGTTTAAGAATGAGTGATTATCCTTCTCGATCCTTACTACTCAACCTAAGAGCGGACAGCTAATGCATTTCTGTATTCGCAATTCAATATAGATGGATTAACTTCCTATTATACTATTAAATTGTGACTTTTTCAACTTAGATTGGCGAAAACTTGGGGCATTTCACGATTCATTAGTTGAAATATGAAATTGATGATTCTGATATGTTGAGACATGCAATGGCAGTTGATCAGTAGCTTGTTCAATGATTGAAATATGAAATTGGTGATGCAAGGTGACTTTTGCTAGCAACTCCCCTTCAGCTCATAGAAGCAGGATATCCAAATTGAAAAGTTTACCCTTATACATAATGACCCTATTGAACTGATCACTGTTTGTAATTTGGTAATGTTACAAACATCATCCAGGAATATTAATGAGTTGATTTCACATCTTTCTTTATTATCTTTAAAAAAATTTGGAGGATTAACAGCATGTTTGGTTTTCTGGAATGAAATAAGGTTGGAAAGCAATTGAAATTCCTTATGTTATCATTAAGGGTATCTTCGGAACAAAATATATTTTCGATTAAGAATAGCCACTCCTCCAGTAAAGAGAAGAAATGGGGATTTCTTATCTATTCCGCATTATATGAAATAGATATTCTTTTGATAGAATTTTTTGTAAATCAAAAAAAGAAATAGATATTTTGTGATAATAAAGGTGGAATACCAAATTCTATTGCAGTAAATCAAACATGCCATAAGTCCAAGTACCATCTTACACCTTGTGTTGTGATAGTTGTCATGATGAGAGGATAGGGCAAAATAAACGATGGCCACCCATTTTGTGCTTAACAACAAAATTGTTGGTGGTAATCATAACTTGATGATAAAATTCTAATAAGCCCTCTTGGCCCCAAAATGCTGAATACTCGGCCTAGCCCCTTTAAACAATACAAAAGCACAAATCAACCCTAGCCTCTCTCGATTATTTCGCTACAAGAATAAGGTAACCTTCTAGTCTTTGTTCTCTCTTTGTTTTCTTTGTAACTGTTAGTATTTGTGAACCCTTGAAATTTTCACAATTCATAAAAAAATAATCATATAAGTCAGAAACTAAAAATCGAAACCATGAAAATCGACCTAAGTTAAAACCAAATTTTAAATAAGGTCAAACATGAGAATTCTTAATCTTGAGAAAAGAGAACCCTCAAAACAAAATAAAAAATCCAACAATTGGTTGATTTAACATCCGTACACCAATCAAATCATCTATCCGATTCCTAACATTTAAATCAAGACGATATATCCAAATAACGTTCGACAACAAAATACTAAGACCTTAAATCCTTCGATGAACTTTAGAATCAAAATTTTCAATTTTTACCAAAAGTCAAAGTGAGTTAACCTATTACCCTAGACTCGGTTAAACGATCCCGAGAACTAAAAAATATTAAATAATAAAAAATAAAATGAAATAAACCATATATATTGAACTAAAAATATAATACGGACAAAACCCCAAAGTTTTATAATCTTACGAATAAAATCAACAGCCATGTGTCAAACCGGAACCCTAAAAGTCAACAAAGCTTACAACAAACCCTAGTGTTTAAGATCCGACAATTTCGCGCTCTTAAACCCTAAGCGACAAAACAAAAATAATTGTTGATAATAGTTCGTAATAATATAGGGAAGCTTAAAAATATCAAATTCATAAATTTCTGGTGTCCTTCGGATCTAAACGGATCAGTTTTCAAAAACCATGCCTCGATACACTGGATGGCAAAAATATTCCGACAATACCAATAGACTTGTAAAATTACAAGAAATCCAAAAATATCAGTTTTACAATTTTTCAGTAACTAAAAATTATAGTTATCGCATTTATGTGTATTTTTATTACTACCAATATTTTAATTGTCTAGTCTACTATTCATAGTACTTTTCTACTATTTATTACTATTTATCTATCTCTACTTTTTTTTACTACCTATCTTTACTACATATACACCTATTTTCTTACTTTTAACCTTTCCAATACTTTCACATCAACCATACTTCACATCTTAATTACTTTTTATTACAAAACAACAAATAAAATAATTTTCTCTCCCTCTCTCTATGTGACCTACGCAAACTCTCTCTCCCCTCTATTAATTTATTTTATTACATCTAATTTCCCTCCATCTTCAACTATAAATACCTCATCTCCTTCACTTCTTTCACACCATCTTTACACATAACAAACTCTCTCAAATTCACTACACAAACACTCTCCATAAAAATTTATCTCTACCAAAACTCTCTTTAGTGGTATTTGCTAGCAACAACATACTGGAGGCAGTCAATCGATATAGATTGATTCGAAATCTGATTCAAATCCAATATAGCACCTATGGGTGCATAAGAAATGTATTGAATCGATTCTTTTTAATGAATAGATCCGATCGCAACTTCGAATATGGAATTCAAAGGGATCAACACTCATAAAAATCCTCCTCTACACAAAAACCATCTCCTATTTTCTACTACCCACATAATATCCTATTCATCTACATCTTCATATCACATAAATACTTTAGGTAAACTTCTTCCAACTGTAAACCCTGAATTTTTGAAATCGGTTTAGCACAAAACCCTAACCGAAAGTCAAACGAAACCCTAAAGGTCAACAAAACCCTAGTTTACCGTATCAAGCTAAATCCGGCATTGCCGTTTTCTTTGGCCCGGAAAAACGAAGTTGGGATAATTAGCTAAAATAGTTCGTAATAACCATAGGTTTTATAAAAGTTTCAGTTTCGCGAAATTCGAATGTCCTTCGAATCCGATCGGACACAGTTCTCGAAAAACGTGTCCGGAAGCCCGGAATAGTAAAAATATTCCGAATATACCGTTAGACTCGTAAAAATATAAGTTTTCCAAAAATATCAATTTCGTAATTTTTCGGTAAGTAAAAATAACAGATATAGCTATTATACGTGTATTTTCTTACTACCGGTACTTTAATTGTCATATCTACTTTACATTACACTATTCATTACTATTCTACACTATTCTTTTATCTCTACTTTTTCTTACACCTACTCTTACACTCTACATAACCTATAAACATAACTTTTTACCTTTCCCATAACTTTATATCACATCTACCTTACATATTACATCTTTTAATTACCAAAAAGTCACAAAATTAAATCTCCTCCCCCTCTAAAGTAAAATGGCGGCGCCCCTCTCTCTCTTCCCCCTCAAATTGTTTTAATTTTGCATTTATTTTAATCACACAAAAATCACTCCTCAAAATCCTATAAATACCCCCCTCCTCTTTCACTTCTTTCACACATTCACTACCCACAAATTCTTACCAAAACTCTCTCAAATTTTCCTCTCAAAGCTCTCTCAAATTTCCATCTCAAAACTCTCTCAAAATAATTCCACAACAACTTCCACCAACAACAAAAACCCATAACCATATAACCATATCAAAAGTCTTCTTTAGGTAATCTATTTATATTCTTTCTTCTTCTTCATGTTATGTAACTTTACATGACCATAGTGTAAGTTTCCAAATACTACAAGTTGTGGAAACTACATTATGTTCATGTATTGTTCTTGTTCATGCCAATCCAATTATGTTTATGTTGTTTTATTATTGTTTATATATCTATACATATATATACATATTCTTTAGAGCATATAAGCTCACTTGCAATTTATTTTCATACAAAGCAATTTATTTACTTTTCCATTGCAATTTATTTATTTATTCCAAGTTGTTGTTAAGACTAGTCTCTAGTCTTAGACTTGTCCTCATCAAGTCAAAACAAGTTTTCTTTCTTTCATTTTATTTTATTATGGGACTAGTTTATTTCTTAGTCCCGGGAGCCTTAAAAAAGCTAAGACTCCAATTCTTGATTTTATTATTTATGCTTTATGATGTTTTGTTTATTATTATTCTCATAATCATGTTCATCTAGATTGTTGTCCAAAAGTCTTATTTTCTAAAGATAATTAAATAAAAGAAGGCTTTTTGTCACTTAGGAATAAGTTTATGTGAAACATAAAAATATAAGATAACAAAAATAAACTCATTCATTTTCAAGTTACAAAAAGAATTCACTATGAATTTAGAAACTATTTTACTTAAAAAGCTACTCAAATCTTTGTTATTCTACCTTGTTTCCAAAAGAAAATATTTGTTGATACAAAAATGGTTCTTTTTATAAGAAGATGGATGACTAAGGAAATTTTTAAGTAAAAGACCTTGCAAACAAATAGGCAAAGAAAATTTATGGTTTAAAAATAATAAAGTTATTTCTTTTCAAGTTACAAGAAGAAGTTAATAAAATTATAGAAATTAGTTATTCTACAAAAAGTCCTTAATTGTTCCACATTATTTTTATGAAGAGAACAAATTTTCATGCATGGATGATTATTTTTGAAAATGAGAGAAAAATGAGAAGTATCAAGTAAGAAATTTTGCAAACAAGTAAACAAAGGAATTTATACAAGAAAAATAAAGAATACATATTTCCTAGAAAACTTCAAATATAGTATTAATATAACTTAGAAAGTAGAAAACTGTATTTTCAAAAGTCACTTAGAAAAAGATAAATAAAACCAACATAAAACGATTTTAGAAAATAAAGAAAACAAGGTTTTCATTCCAAAGAAATTTACGAAAACAATTTCCGAAAAACTTTAACCCGACATTATTTTACCTAAGAAAAATAATTGGACAACAAGACACTTGAGCATGCTTAAATATGAGTTATATAGTTATAAAAATAGAATTTTTCAACTATATAGATAACTAAGTATTTATCGAACAAATTTTGATTTCTTGAACCAAAGTCGTTTTTACTTGAAAAATCCGTGGTGAATCTTGTCGCCACTTTTTTGGAGCCTATATGACTTTGTTTGTGGGAAATAATTTTAGAAATGGGTAGATCTTTTTGAGTAGATAGAAATCGGTATATTATATGCGCGATTCTGAGTTAAAATGACCAAGTTATGGCCATTTTAAGTTGGAACATTCTTTAATACGAACTTTAACGTTCTTTGACATTGTTTTGTCAAAATTCAAGAAAATCTTCAAAAAAAACTCATTATGGGTATTTTCTTTGGCTAGGTGACCCCAAGGAAGGATTCTTTTACCCCGAGGACTATTACGATTAAGTGGAGTGTGTGAACGACTCATCCGCTTAGAGGAATAGACGACAATGGCATCGTGAGTTTATTTCCATTAAATGCTACACTTGTTGTGCTTGTAAATTAGTTGCACTAGAGTTAGGAAAAGAAAACCGATATGCATGTAAAATAATTCCTTGAAAGAATTCTAAGAATATCGAAGCCGAATTGTTCTAAGTGATTGTTTTAGTTTAATATTGATTTGTGTGAAATTCCTTGATCACCTTAAAGTTGAAAATAATTATGTTATGACTTTATAAATTAATGAATTCATGCATACCACGAAGTGAGTCACATTACATGGTTGGGTTATTATCCTTGGGTGAGAAGGATAGTAGGCTCATGTCGAAAGCAACACTTGGCGGAAGATCCGAAAGCGATTGCTTGGCGGCTTAATGGAATATGCTTGGCGGTTGATCCGAAAGCAAGGTCAAATCAAGTAGATTCGGAATACTTGGCGATGAATGCTCGCAAGTTTAAAGTTTTTAATGAATGCTTGCGCGATGAGTGCTCGCAAGCTTAAATTTTATATTATTAAATCTACTTGTTTTGAGTATCACCAAACCCCGAATGGAGGGCGTAAATCCATTCAACATATAGTTCCCGGAAAGCTATATGATTGTTTGCCCACGTGTTTGATGCATTACATATGTGTGATTAACCAACCTGTTTGAATCTTGTTACAAGAAGTTATTTATGGAAATAGTTCTCACTAAGCCTATTAGCTTATACCCCGATAGCTATCTTTTGCAGTTCCCGTACTTATGGTTAAGGCCACGTGGACCCTATGGGCAGGTAATCCCTTTTGAATATTAGAAATCTGAATAAAGTGTAGCTTAGCATTAGCATGTTAATAAGCATATAATAGATTAGTAATTTATGGAGTTGTCCCTAAGTTCGTAAAGTTTGTGCCATGGACAAATAATTATTGTGATTCTTCTTTCTTAATATGTTTTTATATCTCCTTAAGCTACATTATTCCATATATGGCCCTCTAAAATTGTGAAAGTAAGCCTTACACTTAATATAAAAGCTTTTGGAATGACTAAGGTTGTCATACTTAAGCTTTAATATTGAGTGTGGCGGACTGTCACGTTTAGGGTACCCATTGGGGCGTGTGACACCAACCATTTAGTTTACCCATGTCATGTAACTTAACATGATTATGGTGTTGTTTTGAAACTCACATGAGTAGTAAAAGCAACAACATGTTCATGTTTTGTTCTTACACATAGAATTTCCATTTTATTATCTTGTTATTATGCTTTTATATATGTTGTTATTAATTTTAGTATTATTGTTATTATTATGTTAACTTCTTATTCATAACTAACTAAATATATTTATGTATTTATATATAATCTTTAGAGCATAAAGCTCACTTGTTATATATTTATTTCCATGCTTTGCAATTTATTTATTTTCATGCTATTTTAAGACTAGTATATCTAGTCTTAGACTTGTCATTATCAAGTCAAAACAATCTTTTCCTTCTTTATTCTTTTTGGGACTAGTCTGTTCTTAGTCTCGGGTTGCCTTGATGAAGTTAAGGCTCCCAATACTTGACCAGGTTACCTTGATAAAGCTAAGGTTCCCAATACTTGATATTTTTATTATCTTGTTTATTATTATTTGCTTCCGGGATCTTTCTCATATTCTTATTATTTTACATGCTCATGTACATGCATAACCATAATGATATTGTGTCAACAAAAATCTAAAGTAGAATTTTCTTTAATAAAGGAAATGAAACCAACCATTCTTATATATATATATTTGTCACCAACTCAAGACTGTATCACATCCATAGGAAAATTTTTCTTTTTCATCTTCTTTTCAAACTCACTAAGATTTTTTCCTAGATAACAACAAAGATGATTTTCTCAAATAGGTTAACTAACAAAATAAACATTTTTTTTATTATGATAAGTCACATAAAGTTTATTAAAACTCGGTAATAAGAATTATTTAATAAATAAACTTTTCTCAAAAAGCTTATTTGAAGGAATTTTTACCAAAAATAATAACTAAACTAAGTTTTATAAGTTGAGATAAAATCAACTCACTAAATTATAAACTCACTTAGAAAAATAAAATTTTGTCAAGGTTTTTAAATGATAAACTCATTTTCAAAGAAATAAAAGAATATAAATGGTAGAGATTTCAAAAACAATAAATATTATCAAAAACTTAAGAAAATATTAAGACATGATTTCCTTCCAAATAAAATTGGTCAAAGAATTAAAAGACCAAGTTTTAGAAATAAAGTTTATTTTTTTTTTAAAGAAGTTAAAAAATGAAAATATAAAAAGAATTGTTTATCAAAGTCATTTTTTTAAAAAGAAAATATACACAACTCAGATTATTATAAGTTAGCAACAACTTAATAAAACTCTTGAAAACTATTTCGTGATGAATCTATACCATACGATTTCGAAACCCAAATAACCTTTTATGACCAAAATAACCTTAGAAATGAATAGATCTTTTCGAATAGGTAGAAATCAGTATATTATATGCGAAATTTCAAGTTAAAATGAGTAAGTTAGGGCCATTTAAATTAGGTCCATTTTAAGTTGGAATTTCATTTTACGCGATTTTGACGAACATAGTGAAATAAATTAGAAAGTTTAAGTAGAATTTCTAGAAAATACTCATCCTGGGTATTTCTTTTGTCTAAGTGATGAGGAATACGAGTTTTTTCTTCCTGAAGATTACTACGACTAAGAAGATTGCGAAATGAACGAGTGAGTTATTCCTCTTAATTTCGTTACTTGCTTGTGCTTGTAAAGTAGTGGTATTAATATGCTAAGGAAAAATAAAATTGGATATGTTTGGGAAATTCTAGGATATATATATTATATGTGTGTGATTCTATGCCTATGTGATGAAATGAGAATTAAGAATATCGCAACTTCAAATTACCTGGTTAAGTGTTTTGTTTACTTACTTGTATAACTGCTTATTATTTGCTAAATTGATTGATCCCCCTAATAAACCTTAATAAGGTTTGGCTTAAGAAAAATAAAATGCTCATGCATAACATTCATCGAGTCACATTTCTTTTGGAAGGCTACTACTCCTATGCATAGAGTTGGATTGGCTGTTATCGTGTTGTGACACGAGCCATGTTTCTTCCTAGAGAATTCAAATCATTCGGGAAATGCAACTCTAGGTTTGGAGCCGAGCCAACCGAACGCTTTGGACAGTGGCTGAGGACTAGTAGTAGAAGGTCGCGGATCTTCATCAACAATTCCCTAACCTTTGATACGGAGGGGTAAATCCGTTCAATATATGGTTTTCAGATAACTATATATATATTTGTATAATCACGTGATTGTTGCTTTGTATGCATAGCATATGCTTGAAAATTTAAATGAACTTGTTTGAAATTATGGTGCGAATGAAAAAGAATACCTCACTAAGGTAGTTGTAAGCTTATACCTCCATAGATTTTGTTGAAATAGGTATACCCGTGGCTTTAATCGAAGATCATGAAACTAAGGAAGTCATGGATGGATGTTAAACTTTTATGAAGGCAGTGGGAACATAGGATGAAGTTACTTTATAAGATTCCTTATATGTAATGTATGCTATCTTAGTGTTTTAGAAATTTCTAAGAAGTGTATTTATATTGACTTGAAGAACAATAGCGGGGTATGCCCCTAAGAATTGTAATTAACCATGTTTATATTTTATGATAAGTATTCTCCTTGCCTTGTTACTTAATCATTATCAATTTATACTGCACCACTCCAATGCGTTCTTTTAGTTGTGATGTATGCCTTGTACATGATATGAAAGCCTTTGCGTGACTAAGGTAGTCATTCATAGGATTTAGTATTGTGTACGGCGGACTGCTACATTTAGGGTACCCCTCGGGGCATGACATTACTATTTTGTTTGTTTATTCTAATCCTAGGGTTTCATTTATTCTATGCAAGGTGAAAGAATGAAAGGAAATATGTTGAAGAATTGTTTTGAGTTTCAAGCACTCGAAGGCTCCTGATTTGGAATTTCTGTTTTAGATAATTGTCCCCTTTTTTTCTTACTTCGATGATCTATTTATACTGTTTATGTACATTCAGTTACAATGTGTTTCCTAACAAGTTCACCTATGATTTGTAACTAACTAATCTATCCTATTTGCTAGTCTATGATGTAACATTGTATTACATATCAAGTACAACTATTATTCGTGACCAACAAATCTGAAATTTTACGATCTTATTTGCTAGTCTATGTTATGTAAAATAGCCAGCCAGATGTTGTGGTCTTCTCCTTTGTCTCCTATTAGTATTCGTAACATGTTCCTCAGGTGTTGAAAAAATCACCTTGTCCTCAAGGTGGTAGTCAGGATAATCTCTCTTGAAACCTGACAAATCAACCCATGATGCATCCTCTATAGGCATAGATTCCCATTGGATCAACAGTTAGGATATAGTAACTCCCTATCGAACCAAAATTCTAGAATCTAAAATAGCTAAAGGCCATAATATAGGATGATTTTCAAAAGAATCTTGAGGAAGTGGGACTGTTATAAACGAGTCTCCATAAGCCCTTTTAAGCAAAGACACATGAAATACCAGATATTGTTGTTGTTCATGTGTTTGAATTACCTGAGTAAGTATCTCTTTAAGACTCTTCTGATTAATCTTAATAATGAAATGTCTCCCTAAAGCATAGTGTCTCCATTTCTTAACAGCTTCAACTATAGCCACCATTTCACGGACATAAGCTCCATCTTTGCAAAGTTGCAACGAGAATTTTTTACTAAAAAAGGTGATAAGATGCACATTCTGATGTAGTACTGCTCCCATTCTAGCTCTTGAAGCATCAAATTCTACAATAAATGTCTGGGAAAAATCAAGAAGAGCTAAAACTAATGTAGTCATTAAAGCAACCTTGAGGTTGGAAAAAGCAACAATAGCACTTTCATCCCATGTAAAAGCTTCTTTCTTCAACAAATTTGTAAGAGGTGCTACAATATTTGCATAATGTCTTACAAAATGTCTGTAATAACCAATAAGACCAAAAAAAAAAAAAAACCTTAATTGTTTAGGATTATTCGGAATAGGCCAATCATGAATTACTTGGACCTTACTTGGATCTTATGTAACCCCTTCCACAGACACAATATGACCAAGATAGTCAATCTTGGTTTGAGCAAAAGAGTATTTAGATTGCTTCACATAAAACTGATGTGCTTCTAAACTAGTGAAAACTTGTGTCAAGTGGGCAGGATGACTTCCATGCAAACACTGTAAAACAATATGTCATAAAAAAAAAATGACAAATTTTCTGAGATAAGGTAAAAAAATAGAATTCATAATGGCCTAAAAATTTTTGGGAGCATTAGTAAGCCCAAAGGGCATAACCAAAAATTCATAATGGCCTTCATGAGTACGAAAGGCTGTCTTATGATTATCCTCAAGAAACATACAAATTCGATGATAACCAGTACGCAAATCTAACTTTGAAAAGATATGTGCTCCATGTAATTCGTCAAGTAACTCATCCATAGTAGGGATAGGAAACTTATCCAATACTGTAGCATGATTTAGAGCTTTGTAATCCACACAGAAACGCCAAGAACCATCTTTTTTCTTCACCAAAAGGACTGGTGAAGAAAAGGGACTGATACTGAGGCAAATAACTCAAGAATCTAACATTTCCTGAACTAATTTCTCAATCTTCACCTTCTGGAAATAAGGATAATGGTAGGGCCTGACATTAATGGGTTGAATCTCAGTTTGTAAGTGAATATGGTGTTGCACATCCCTTAAAGGCGGCAATGATGAAGGAGACTAAAAAATTTTATGAAATCTACCTAAAAGTGTTTCTACAGGACTATTGTTGGTGGTATCATGACAAATATCCTCCCTCTGAGCCTTAAGACTAAAGAAACAAGCCACACCTTCAGATTTCGTCAATTTATGAAATTTATGTGGTTCAATCTATTTGGGATCAATAACTGAATTGTCTTGAAGGAATATGTGCTGCCCATTCAACATAAATTGCATCGTAAGTGTAGAATAATCTATAGTGGTAGGTCCAAGAGTAGTAAGCCAATGGATTCCTAAAACCATATCTGCCCCTTGAATAGGTAGAACAAAAAAATCGACTAGAAATTCACTTTCATGTAAAATAAGTGGCACATTTTGACAAAAATCAGAACAAGTTAGATGTTCACCATTGCCAATCATGACTTGAGAAGAATTAGAGGCAAGAATAGGTAAACGCAATTGTTTAGCCACTTGTTCTTGAACAAAATTATGAGTACTCCTAGAATCCACTAGTACAGATACTGCTTTGCCATCAACTGTACCTCTCAATTTCAAAGTTTAGGAACATGAACTCTTGATAATGCATGATAGCTAATTTCAACTGTATTTGAAATATCATGACCTTCTCCCAATTCATTCACATAGGAATTATCATCTTTTGAGTCATTATCAGGTTGTATTATCGTCAAAAACTTTGCTTTACAAATATGGTCTTTACTAAATTTGTCATCACAATTGAAACATAAACCCTTTTCTTGTCGAATGGCCATTTCAGAAGGAGTGAGTCTTTAAAAGGAAGTGGTTTTTTATGGTTAGATGAAGAAGAGGATATAGTAGGGACAATGTTTTTAGGTTTAGAAAAATAGAAAAGGACGGTGTATAAGAGGACTAAAGTGTGGATTTCTAAAAAGGCTTAGTTTGAGAGGAAGGAGGAGTGTGTGTAAAAGTACTAAATTATTGAAATTTAGATTCATGTAATTTGGCAGGGCTAATAGCATGTAGAAGGGAAGGAGGTCAACATGCAAGAACTTCTTGCTGCAATAGTGATTTAAGACCAGATATGAAACAACTCTTAAGAAAGTCCTCAGAAAAACCATTTACATGATTGGAAAGGGATTCAAAAGCATGTTGATAATCAATAAGAGACTCTGTCTGAACTAGTTTAGACAATATCCCTTGGTAATCATCAAACAAGAAGGACCAAATCTAGTCTCTAATGCTTTAATGAAAGTAGGTCATGTAGATAATAAATCATTTCGATGCAACCATTGATACCAATCTAAAGCATCATCTTCCATTGCAAAAGAAGCTAATTTCAATCGTTCCGGATCAGGAACATTATGAAAATCAAAAAACTGATTTGCTTGAAATGTCCACGAAAGAGGATTTGACCTAGAAAATTTTGGCAGTTCTAATTTGATGTTCCTTATGTATGAAAATTTATTAGCATCATCATTACATGAAGAAAATGATGAACTACTATTATTGCTGTGAGTAGTCTGATTCTCCATTTGCAGCTTAACAAATTGTAATACTTGAGCCATATCAGATAGAAATCTATTAGTTTTTTATTCTAATGAAAAAATCTTACTATCATGCTATCGTAATTCATCTTGTCAATAAGAAATACTTTTGGTTCCATCTACCATGGTGATCAAAGAAGAAAATCAATGAAAGCACCAATGATAAGCCATTTTGGCTCCAAAATTCTCAATCCTTGGTCCAGCCCCTTTAAATAATACGAAAGCATAAATCAACTCTAGCCTCTCTCTCGATCATTCTGCCATAGGAACAAGGTAACCTTCTAGTCTTTGTTCTCTCTCTGTTTTGTTTGTAACTGTTAGTATTCTTTTGTTTGTTTATTCTAATCCTAGGGTTTTATTTATTATGTGTGAGGTGAAAGAATGAAAGGAAATATGTTAAAGAATCGTTTTGAGTTTCGAACACTCAGAGGCTCTTAATTTGGAATTTTTATTTTGGGTAATTGTCCCCTTTTTTTTTCTTGCTTCGATGATGTATTTATATTGTTTCCGTACGTTCAGTTACAATGTGTTCCCTAACAATTTCATTCGTGATATGTAACCAATAAATCTATCCTATTTGCTAGTCTATGATGTAACATTATATTACGTATCAAGTACAGCTATTATTTGTGACCAACATATCTGAAATTTTACTATCCTATTTGCTAGTCTGTGTTATGTAACATTATTAGCCAGATGTTATGGTATTCTCCTTTGTCTCCTATTAATATTCATAACAAATTCCTCTTGAGCTAACCTAACCAAATCATAAAAGATAAAAAAAAAATGGCCATGATGATATAGGGATTATAGAATAGTGCTAGCTGCTCATACTAATTTGTATTAGTATGTCGATAGTAGGCTATGAAAGATTCAAATGAACTCCTTAAGCCAAAGAACCTATTATGTTTACTGTCTTCAATGTGAAATCATTGATTTTTGTTGGTTCTATATGGAAATTCTCATGAAGCATTACTTTTTCTTTTCCATTGAGCTCATTACTATCAAAATTTTGTACTAATATTTCAGTGTCAGCAATGTCATTGACTACATTGTGTTGTTCTTGTCCTTCTTCTACACTTTTAGATTCATGTTCCATGATTGATTTTGGATTGTCAATATTACATGTTAAATCAGTCCTAATTGTGTCTGACACAGCTTGAGATTCATGAAAAACACTAATGTCATTTGCCAAAATTTAAAGTAAAACATCAATGATATGTTCATCTATATTTGTACCATCTTTTCCATCAAATACAATCTCACTATCTTGATTGTCAACAACATAAAATTGGTCATTCTTCCAATCATACTCAAACGGCCCAAAGTGTATGAAAAGTAGCTTAATAAAATGATCCTAAGTTTGAAAATGATTAAACTTATTCATAAAGTTGTACCACATGATGGCACGATCTTGCATTGCAAAAAATACATGCTTAGGATAGTACTTTTCATTTATATGATACTAATATAAGAAAATTTCTACTTGTGATACCCAAGAAAGTGGATCTTGACTCGAATATCTTGAAATTTCTTGTTTGATTATGTTCAACATAGATGAATAAAGTGATGTATATGATGATGCTTGCAATATCTCATAACAAGGCTTATTAAGTCACAATCCATCTACCTATGAATTGACAAATTGTAATGAACAATCAATATCACTCACTATTTTATGAATACCTACTAATTCAAATGGTGGAAATTGAAATTGTGATGCTACTGATGATGATTCTTGCTGATTTATCTGACCTTGTGACTTCTGATGATGTTGAGTATTTCGATGTTGCTGTACACTCTGATATTGAATTTTCATATGCTTATCCACTGATGAAAATGGAGAATCTTCATTAAAAATGGAATATAATGACTCTTTACTATTTGAAATCGATTGTGAAAATTTTCTTTTAGTCTGATTCCTATCAATTCTATTCATACTTATATTCAACTTTCCAAGATTTTCTTGAATGTCGACTATTGTTTTCTTTACCATCTCCATATCTATTGCTTGGTCTGAGTCACTTGTAGTTTCTACCTGGAAACTCAAAGACTAGATTAAAATACTCAAGAATATACAAAAGAAAATCAAGAGTTTATGAAAATGTCGTGCTGTGATGGAAGATCAACGAGAGCACCAAGTGTTAGAACCAGTTTTTATCTTCTAAGCCCACCCCACGAATGCATTAACTCCACTTCTTTTGTTAACCTTAATCTTATATATACATATATATTGAAATATCTCAAATCTTTGCTTAAGTTAGAAATTAGATTTAGATAGATTAAAATAATGCAAGAGAAATAGATAATGAATTATGATTGGATAAATCAATGAAATTAATTTAGTAAATAAATTTAAGTTGAAATTTGAGATTTTATACCCTAAAACCCCTAAACCTGTTGTTTAAATGTTTAGTGGATTCTTAAATTCCTAAAATTTAGCCCAACATTCCATATTTTTAATCTTTATAAATTTTGGAATCACCTGCTTTCTTAAAAATATCATATTTGAGCCTAAGCTCAAGTTCAACTTCAATTTGATCTAAACCAAACTCTTAAAATAAATTCCTTATCTTAAGTTCTTTATCTCTAACCTATTGATCATTAGATTATTTCTTAAATACTTTCAAAATTAGAGATATCGATCTAAAAGTTCTAAACCCAATATATTTATTCTACAATATCTCTATTTTCTTTATATATATTGTAAACCCCCGGAAATTTCATAATTCTTAAAAATAATCTTAGAAGCCTAATATCAAAATACAAATTCCGAAAATCAACTCAAGATAAAAACCCAATTCTAGACCAAGTCAAAACACCGGAAACGAGATCCTAAAAATCAAATCAAATTAAAACTTAATCCCAAATAAGATCAAAAATGAGTTTTCTCTATCCTGAGAAAACGAGAACTCTTGAAACAAAATATAAAGTCCAACTACCGGTATAATCAACGTCCGTACGCCAATTAAATCGTCTACCCAATTCCTAAAACGCGAATCAAAATGGTAGATCCAAATACCGCTTAATAACGAAGTGATAAAATCTTAAATCCTTCAGTAAAATTTTAGAATCACAACTTTTAATTTTCGCCAAAAGTCAAACTGAGTCAACTCATAACCCTAGACTCAGTTAAACTATCCCGAGAACTAAAAACTATTAAATAATCACAAGTGAAAATAGATAAAACATAGATGTCGAGCTAAAAATATAAAACGATCAAAACTCGAAAATTATACGGTCTTACGAATAACTCAGTAAAATCAGAAATCAAGACAGAACCCTAAAAGTCAACAAGCCTATAACGAACCCTAGTGTTTAAGATCCGGCAATCCCGCGTTTTCAAACCCTAGAAAACGAAATTAAGTTAATGGCCTAGAATAGTTCGTAATAACATAGAGTAACATAAAAATATCAGATTCACGAATTTCGAGTGTCCTTCGGACTCAAACGGGATCAGTGCTCGAAAAGCGTGTCTCGGAGCTTGGAATATTAAAAATATTCCGTTTATACCAATAGACTCGTAAAAATATAAGGATTCCAAAAATATCAGTTTTAGAATTTTTCGGTAGCTAAAAATTACAAATATCACCTTAATACGCGTATTTTTATTACTACCGGTACTTTAATTGTCTAGTCTACTATTCATAGTACTTTTCTACTATTCATTACTATTTCACTATCTCTACTTTTTCTTACACCTATTTCTTACATCTACATACCTACTTTCTTACTTTTTTCATTTCCAATACAACTTTATTCACATCAACTTTACACATTACTTCTTTATTACACAAAACAAATTATAAATAAATCAATTCCCCCTCCCCATAAAGCAAACCGGCGCCCCCCATGTCTCTTCCAACAATTTTATTTTTTTCTTTTTCAAATTATTTTATTACATCCAAAATTCACTCCAAAAATTCTATAAATACCTCCTTCCTCTTTCATTCTTTCACACAATTCATTTCACTACCAAAACTCTCTCAAATTCTCTACACAAACACTCTCCATAAACTTTTCCTCTACCAAAACTCTCTTTCACCAAATACCCACAAGAATTTCTCTTTATGTAATACAACTACCATCTCTCCATAACCACATAACCATACATACTACCATCATACCACACAAATACTTTAAAAATTTCTTTCAACTATTTATCTATTCATGTCATGTAACTTAGTATGACTATGATGTTTTTTGAAACTCACTTGAGTAGTAAAAGCAACAACATGTTCATGTTTTGTTCTTGTACATAAGCTTTCTATTTTATTATTATTATTGTTATTATTTGCTTCTAGTCCAACTTATATTATGTATATATATTTATTTAGAGCATATAAGCTCATTTGTTATTTATTTACTTTCAAGTTATGCAATTTATTTATTTTACGCAATTATTAAGACTAGTCTTTCTAGTCTTAGACTTATCCATATCAAGTCAAAACAATCTTTTGTTTCCTTTTGTTTTGGGATTACTCCATTCTTAGTCCCGGCATGCCTTGAGAAGCTAAGGCTCCAATACTTGATCGGGATTCCTTGATGAAGCTAAGGTTCCCAATGCTTGATATTTTATTTCCTTGCTTATTATTTGTTTCTATTATTTTCTTATGTTCTTATTATTTTATATGCTCATGATATTTGCATCTACATAATGTTAATGTCTCAACTAATCTAAAAATAGAATTTTACTTTACTAAAGGAACTCAAAGCTAGAATTTAGATTAGGTGATTTACCACAAAAACATGAAGTTATTATCAACAACCTAGAAATAGAGTAATACAAGTTTTCTCAAGTTTTCCTAAATAACAAAAATGGTTTTATCAAGAAAATGTAAGAAATAAATATTTTCTTTGTATTTTATGATAATCCAAGTTTTAAGAAAAATAAATCGTTAATATTAAAAGTTTAAGACTTAAACTCTTTTCTAAACTAGAAACAAACTAGTTTTCAAAGTTAATATAAAAATCAACTCATAAAGTTATGAACCCAATTAGGAAAAGTAATGATTTTTAAATTTCTAAAAGAAAGAACTTATTTTCAAAAGAATATAAATAAAGTAAGATTAACAATAATGGATTTTATCAATAAAGATGATTCTTTTCAAAAGAAATGAAAGAAAAAAACAAAAGCTTATATTTTAGAAATGAATATAAGAAGACAAGACTCATTCTCTTAAAACCATCCTAAATACAAAATTATGAAAAGGTTTTCATCAACTTAATATAATTGTGATAAATTTGATTTTTAAAGTAAAACTTATGGAAAACTAAGGTTACAAGAAAATTTATTTTTCCTTGGAAAAAGAATGAAGAAAATAAAAATATACTCATTTATAACAACCTAGGAAAATATAAAGTTTCTTTAAAATATTTGAAAAGAAATTTTCAAAGTTAAAGTTTAAATGAATTGTTTTATGAAATAAATTGTTGAGACACTACCATTAGGATTTTTGCATATAAAGTGAGCTTACCTAAATATTCAAAGTGTTTATCAACTATATATTTTTATAGATATATTGTTACAAAAGGATTTTCTTTAAAATAAAGTTGAGTTAGAAAACGGATTTGTAAAAGTTTGGCAATTTTCGTTTTAAATCTGTACCCAACGTTTTCATAACCCAAATGACCTTATATGACAAAGATAACCCTAGAAATGGATAGATCTTTTCGAATAGGTAGAAAACGGTATATTATATGCGGAATTCTGAGTTAAAATGTGCAAGTTATAGCCATTTTAAGTTGGAATTTCCTCTTATATAATTTTACCGCGATTTTAAGGAAAGTTTAGAAAATCCAAGAATAGGATTTCATGAAAGACTTATCCCAGGTATTGCTTTTGTCTAGGTGATGAAGGACACGATAATACCTTACCTGAGGATTACTATGACTAAGAAGATAGCAAAATGGACGAGTGAGTTATTCCTTCTAATTTCGTTACCTTGCTTATGCTTGTAAAGTAGCGGCATTAGTATACTAAGAAAAGATAAAAATGGATATATATATATATATATATTTGGGGAAATCGGGATTATGTACGTATGATTCTATGTTTATGTATGAAATGAGAATTAAGAATATCGCAACTTCGAACTGCTTGTTTAATAATTTTGTTTACTTACTTGTATGATTGTTTATTATTTGCTAAATTGATTGATCCCCTAATAAACCTTAATAAGGTTGGCTTAAGAAAATTAAAATACTCACGCATAGCATCCGTCGAGTCACATCTATTTCGGAAGGCTGCTACTCTTACGCGTAGAGTTGGATTGGCTGTGATCGTGCGGTGCCACGGGTTATGTTCCTTCCTGGAGAATCCAAATTGCTCGGGAAAAGAGACTCTAGGTTCAGAGCCGAGCCAACCGAACGCTGTGGGTGAGGACCTGGGGACTAGCAGTAGAAGGTCGAGGACCTTCAACCCCGATTCCCTAACCTTTGATACGGAGGGGTAAATCCGTTCTATATATGGTTTCTGGACAATTGTATATATTTGCGTAATCACGTGGTTGTTGCATTGTATGCATAGCATATGTGAGATTAAATAAATAAACTTGTTTGAAAATATGGTGTGAATGAAAAGGAATATCTCATTAAGCTAGTTGTGACTTACACCCTATAGATTTTGTTGAATCAGGTATATCCGTGGCTTAAAGTGAGGATCATGACATTGAGGAAATCATGGAAGGATGGTTAAGCTTCTATGAAGGAATTAGAATCATAAGATAAGTAATTTTGTAAGGTTCTTTACATATAATGACTTATATGAATAGTGATGTATATTTATTTGAAGATAATAGATGGACATGCCCCTAGGAATTGCAATGCAATATGTTTATGTTTTATGATAAGTATTCTCTTTGCCTTGTTACTTATTTATTATCAATATAAATTGTGCTACTCCGATGCGTTTCCTTGGTTGTGATGTACACCTTGTACATGATATGGAAGCCTTTGCGTGACTAAGGTCGTCATTCCTAGGCTTTAGTATTGTGTACGGCGGACTGCCACGTTTAGGGTACCTCTCGGGGCGTGACATATATAAGTTTTGTTTCCTCTCACTTTCCTTTTCTTTTGGCTGCCTCTCTCTCTTTTCTCTATTCCTTTCCATCATTTCTTTTCTCTCTCTTTCTCTTTCTCCCATTTCTCAAAAACTCAAGTCACAAATCTCAATTTCAACAAGTTTATAGAGGAAATCAAACATAGAAAACAAGATAGAGGATGAAGTTTATGCTAGAAATAACTCCAATAGCTTAAGAGAAGTAGAGGTACAAGAATCAAGATGTTGGGTTTTGTTCAAAAGATAAATGTTGTTAATATCTTTAATTTTTGTTTATGCATGTAAATGTTGCATTAAGACTAGAAATATCTAAAACTTGTGATGGTAGTGATAAATCAAAGATGTATGAACTTGTTTATTAAAAACCTATATATGTATATATTTGTGTAGACTAAGTGTTTGATGAAATGAATTGTGATAATATGATATAGAAATGTATATAGAAGTGTTTAGGAGACAAGATTATACCTGTTTATGCTAATAACAAGTTGTTTTTGTTGATATATGTTGAAATCAAGTAGTTAGAACTAGTGTAAAAGGCAAGGGAAAAACGTAGCATGATCCCCCTGTTTATCACAGCCATAACACGTCTGGTGATGCTTGCGGAAAATAGAATTTAGGAAGATAAAGGCATGACAAAGGGCGTGATATCCTTTGATCATAAAATAATACATGATAACGAGCGTAATTTTGTATGTTATGAACATCACGACCTAGGTCATGACCATTACAAAGGGTGTTATCTCCTCTGGTAAGATTTTTCCAAGGAAAGAGCGTAGATCACAACCGTGATAAGGGGCATTATCTCTTTGTTATGGGCGTGACAACGTGGTATTGGTGATCATGATCTTCATCACGAGCATGATGAGGAAGGTGACAATGATCACGGCTCCCATCATGGGCATGATATGTCCCCTGGAACTGTTCATAAAGAAGAAAGAAAAAGAAAGAAGAATAAAATGACATGATAGTGTTTGTATAATTAGGAATAAATTAATAGGATTAATAATTAACTCGGGTTAAGGATAAAATGAACTTAATTAATAAACTTAAGTTCAACTTGACTTAATAAGTTATTATAAAATAAAATGAATTAGATTGATTTAGTTTAATTACTTTGACTTAGTAATTGAATTAAATGATGAACTCTAATTAATTTGGCTAAGTTAAAGTAATATAGGCTTAATAAATAATAATTGGCTTTAGTTAATGAATTAGGATAAACCTTAGTATAATGTGGGAAATATGTTATTTAAAATATATGTTTACTTAGGAAATGAATATTTTACATATGCATGACATAACGATGCTTTTGTAGTAAAACATCATAAATAAAGTGAAAAGAAATATTTTGACAAACAAAGGAAAAATGTCTGTATTTTAGTGAGACAATCTTCACAGCCATAGCGGGGTTCTTATTTAGTGACTAATCAAATAAAGTAATACATAATTTTGAGATAAGGGGATATTTAATTAGATTTCTTATATGAGTTTAATTCATGAACAGATATGGATGTCTGATTTATCTTTTGATATAGCCCTGGACTGTCTTTTATTTCTGATTGAACTTCAAATATAAAAAGTACACAGTAACTTGCATATTGATTATTAGGATAGGCATCATAAAATAAATTAAAACTCAAACTCGACTTAATAATTTATGAGTGATGGTTATGCGTGTGTAGTTGAATTCTGTCCGGGAAGCGGCAACCTTGTCATGATGCAATGGCATGGTAGTTAGGTACTGAGATGTCATGATGCAATGACAAATACCATGATGCATTTGTACACCATGATGCAATAGTGATTTTATATGTGACTTAGTAGGTAGCTGATGAGCAAATGGTTCAGCATAATATTTACTTAGGCTCGGAATGAAGTAACATGTTTTAGTTTACGTTTATGGGACCAGTTGAACTAAATGATATCATGGACTGGGATAAGTGGTGTGTATGAAGACTGTAAACCCTAGATGAGGCTATTTTCTCTTTCTCGGTTAGATATAGGAGATATAGGAATTCTAACTATCTATATCAACTCTTGAGCAGCTGCTGTTACTCAGGAACCCCAGATTCCCATTAGCTTACTCCGAGTGTGAGTGCTCTTGTGATGCTTGATTTACTTTAATGAAAGATAAAAACTTATTGTTTATTACATTGCCTTTAGCTAGGTTTGTGTGACACTTTATGTGTGTCTGTGTTGCTGGTACTGAGCTTTGGCTCATTATTATTGTTGTTGTTCTTTTTCTTAGTCTTGATTTGATGATTTTGATGATGATGAGGATGAATGTGATGTGATGGTGATGGTGTTGACATTGATGATGGGTTGATAGTGATGTTGTTGATAATGGAGTTACTGTTGATGATGATTGATGGTGATAACGCTTGGCTTGGGTTTTGAGTGATGTTGGATGAGTGAAGTGAGTTAGGATTCGAGACTTCATTTGTATTTGTTTTTATTTTAAAGAGTTGGATTTATCCCTTTAATTTGTTTCTTTCGAAAAGGGCCTAAAGGTGCTTATATGATTGTAAATATTGATCTACCTTTAAGGGTAGATTATAAAATGATTTTATAAAGTTTTGTTTCTTAGAAAGTTAGTCTGCTCTGGGGGAGTAGAGATTTATAAATTGTTTTTATAAAGTTTCATTCATCGCTGCTAAATGCAATTGTTTTAGAAATCTAAATAAACGATTTCACTAAATTAAAATTGGTTAACAATGTTCATGATAAATGTATTGATAAGTGTCTTAAGACCTTCATTGTTTGTGCATTATTTAGCATATTTTATATGCTATTTGAGTAATTCATCAAAGGAAAGAACTTTTATTGGGTTAACTACTTGTTTCAAGGATAATTATGGAACAATGGAGCTTTTCAAGAGATTTATCATGAAAGAAACCAAGTTATTGAAGGATTATGGAGCCTAGATGAAGTTACTGGTCATACACTAGTAATTATACACTACTAGTGTAGATTTGGAGGATAAACTTGAAGAAAAATCAGCATTTTCAATGTACACTACCCGAGCTACACGAGTAGTGTAGGATGAGTAGTGTACACATGACAACAAAGGAAGATACGCTGGAATTATGTTGTACACGCCCCGACCTACAGGGTCGTGTAGGAAACCCGCGTATGAGCAATTTTGTATAAATACGGCCTTATTTCATTGTTTGAAGAAAGGAGAGAGGCAGATATCATTCCTAACCCTAAAGGTCGTCTTTTGGAGAGCTTTTCAAGAAGAATTGACGACACAAACATCCGAGTCACAACAATTGTTTCAAAAGGGGTTTTTGTCATTATGTTTTATTTAAACTCTTCTAGATCTATTGTTTCTATTGTTTATCATATGGAAGAATAGATTTGTATGCCCTAGGTTTTGTGAAACCCTAACTCATGTCCTCAATAGTTATCAATTGATGAAAAGTTTTGATCTTGAATTTATTCATGTGAATTAATTATCTTGTAATAATTTTTTGGCCAGGATTATTGCTTGTTTGATTCCTATTAGTTAGAAAGAGATTTCAACTAATAGGATAGATCTTACATGAATGATAAATTTGCATGTTTCACCTAGATATAGGGAGACTTCGAATTTTTTCCATAAAGATTAAATCTTTATTTAGGGTTTGTGAGTTTTATGCAATTTTGTATTGGGTGAGTGAAGGAAGAGATTCCCATTTTCTCATGTAAAATTAGGAATCAATTGACTTGAAGAGAGTAATTGGTTTAATTTAGAAACCCTGCAATTCAAGATTTGATTTTTCATCAGTTAAATTTATCATAAGTATTAAGGGTTAGGGTGGATCAAAACTAGGGGCCTTGTTGTGAATTGAATTAATTTAAGAAAAGCTCTCATATTCTATAATTAGGGTTTGTCAATTATTAGTATAATTAATCATTAGGGTTAATACAATCTTTTGATAATTTAGACTAGATAGTGGTGAAAGGGTATTATAGTATATGCCCATAGATCTTTAGGACGACATCCGAGTTAATTTCCATACTATAAGATAGGTGCATTGCCTTGTGTGGATCTGAATTAATTGGATTATAAATTTTAGACTTGGTGATCATACACATATCAAAGTTTTGGCGCCGTTGCTGGGGATCTGGAAATATTAGGAAAGCCTTATTAGCTGCTAATTTAGTCATTTTTTTTATTTTATATTCTTCTCTTCTTTCTACTTTTAAAAAGAAAAATTCTAATCCATTTGTCATCTCTTGCAGTTTATGACAAGTAGTTCTTCATCGGAGAATTTTGATTTTGATCCTGAAATAGACCGGACATTTCATAGGAGGCAAAGAGAAAAAAGAGCCAATCTAGAGACTTTGGAAACCATGGAAAGACAAGGAAATGAACATGATCCAAATCAAGTTGGTGGGAATGAAAATATTCCATTTCAAGTTGCTGGCAATGAAGTGCATAGACCCATGTGGGAATTGTTTATGCCCATGGTTGAAGGAGTCGCACCACCTATTGCATGGCCTGCAATACAAGCGAATAATTTTGAGTTGAAGCCTGCTCTAATTCAGATGGTGTAGGTAAATCAATTTAAAGGAGGAGCCTCTGAAAATCCACATGATCATTTGTCAAGATTTCTACAGATATTTGCCACCATTAAAAGTAATGGGGTATCCAATGATGCAATACGCCTTAAACTATTCCCTTTTTCTTTGAGGGATAAGGCAAGCAACTGGCAAAATTCACTACCCCCTCATTCCTTAACCAATTGGGATCAAGTGGCATGGAAATTTTCAGAGCAATTTTTCCCACCGAGCAAGACAATACAATTGAGAAATGATATACTTTCCTTTCGTTAGTATGAGGGTGAATCACTCTATGAGGTTTGGGAGATGTTCAAGGAACTCCCTAGGCATTGTCCTCACCATAGGATTTCTCTTCATGATCTGGTTAGAATTTTCTATTCTTCCCTTGGTGATCAATTGAAGACTATGATTGATGCAGTGGCTGGTGGAAGTCTGATGAAGAAAAGCGCTCCTAAGGCATATGATCTGATAGAAGATATGGCAAGAAACACATTCTGTTAGCATAGTGAAAGAAATAAACCAATGCAAGTAACTGCCAAGCATGAGTCGGATGCAGTTGCTCAACTTCAAGCACAAGTTGCATCACTTACAGCTCAAATGAGTAGAATGCAACCTATGTCAAATGCAGGGCCAAGTTATATGCCAAATATGGATGCTTCACCTCAATGTAATTTTCCTATGGGCTTTTCAGATTTTCTAATGGGAGATTCTTATGTTCCTGATGTTAGCCCAAGCATAGAGGGAGTGAATTTTGTGAATAAATTCGATAGAGGAACCGGAAACTATAATCCCTATAGCAATACATATAATCGAGGTTGGAGAGATCATCCAAATTTTTCTTTGAGCAATCAGAATGCACAAAAACCCAACTTTCCACCTGGGTTTCATAAGTTGCAGCTGCAACAATTACCAACGCATCAACAACTTCCTGCTCTTCCACCACCTGAGAAGAAGCCAAATGTGGAAGACCTTCTAACACAGTTTATCTAGAGTTCTGATGCACGTCATCGGAATCAAGAAGCTTCTATTCACACCTTGGAACAACAAATTGGCTAAATGGCCAAACTGCTTTTAGAAAGACAGCCAGGATCTCTTCCTGGGAATATCGAGCCCAATCCTAAAGAACAGGTGAAAGCCATTAATTTAAGAAGTGGTAAGGAAATTCCGAGCAGAAGTGAGGAAGAGCCTGAGAATATGTGGAGAAGGAAGTTAACGGAAATGAGAATTCTGAGAAGGACACAGCTAAGCCAAAAAAGAAACAGCCTCAAGCAGTCAAAGAGTATGCACCTAAAATACCATATCCTGCTCGTCTTCATCAGAAAAAGGATAAAGAACAGTTTGATAAATTCTTGGATCTGTTCAAGCAGCTTCACATTAATCTTCCATTTGTGGAAGCTCTCTCTCAAATGCCTAAATATGCTAAGTTCCTTAAGGAACTTTTGTCTAACAAGAGGAAGTTAGAGGATGTCTCTACAATTGAAGTAGGAGCAAATTGCTCCTCGATTATTTAGGATAAGTTACCTCCAAAGTTGAAAGATCCTGGAAGCTTCACTATTCCATGTGTTGTAGGGGAATTATCTGTTGATATAGCATTGGTTGATCTTGGGGCAAGTATTAATCTCATGCCTTACTCCTTTTTCAAGAAACTAGGCCTTGAGGGCTTAATTGAATCCCGCCTCACTCGCATGAGTCTTCAGTTAGTTGATCGTTCTGTAAAAATTCCAAAAGGAATTATTGAAGACGTTCTAGTGAAGGTTGGCAACTTTATTTATCCTGTAGATTTTGTGATACTTGACATAGATGAAGATAGGGATGTACCCTTGATTTTGGGCAGACCTTTCCTAGCCATAGCAAGAGCAATGTTAGATGTTGAGGAAGGGAAGCTTACACTTAGAGTTGGAGATGAAGAATTAGTGGTAATAGTTTCTGTAGCATTAGAGCATCCGATGGAATCTGATGACTCATGTTACTCAATTGATGTTGTGGATTCCTCAGTGTCTGATCACATTGAGGAAATTATAATCAGAGATGAAATGGAATTGAGTTTGACTCACAATGAAAAGAAAGAAGCGACGAACCCCGAGGTAAGAGCTATCATAGCAGAATTGGATGCTACAGAGCAATTCATACCTCAGAATGGGTTTGAAGAATTGAAGAAGAACAATGAAGCACAACTAAAACCTTCTATTGAAGAGCCATCGGTACTTGAATTGAAGTAGCTACCAAATTTTCTTGAGTATGCCTTCTTGGAGAAGGATTCTAAGCTGCCAGTGATCATTGCTTCAAACTTATCAGATGAACAGAAAGAGCAACTGATTTCGATCCTCAAAACACACAAGCGAGCAATTGCTTGGAAGGTCTCTGACATTAAAGGTATTAATCCATCCTTCTGTACTCATAAATTTTGTTAGAAGAGGGTTACAAGCCTGTTATTCAACCCCAAAGAAGGCTAAACCCGAATATGAAGGATGTGGTTAAGAAGGAAGTCATAAAGCTACTTGATGCTGGGATGATATATCCCATATCTGATATCTCTTGGGTTAGCCTAACATAAGTGGTATCCAAGAAGGGAGGGATGACTGTGGTCCTAAATGAGAAAAATGAACACATTCCAATGAGAATTGTAACTGGATGGCGAGTTTGCATAGACTATAGAAGACTGAATGAAGCCACCAGAAAGGGACCATTTCCCTGCCATTTGTAGATCAGATGTTAGAAAGGTTACGGACATATGTATATTGTTTTTCTTGATGGGATGTCGGGTACTTCAAATACCTATAGCCCAGAAGACAAAAGAAAAAAATTACCTGTCTATGGACTTATGCCTATAGGGGATGCCCTTTGGGCTTTGTAATGCACCGGCTACATTTTAGCGGTACATGTTAGCAATCTTTGATGATTTGGTAGGAAAAATTATGGAAGCATTTATGGATGATTTCTCGGTCTTTGGGAATTCATTTGGTGAATGCTTGGCTAACTTGGAGAAGGTTTTGATCCGTTGTGAAGAAACCAACCTCGTACTTAATTGGGAAAAGTGCCATTTTATGTACAGGGAAGGTATTGTGCTTTGGCACAAGGTTTCAGAGAAAGGGATTGAAGTCGATTGAGTAAAGATTGAAGTCATTGAACAACTTCCACCTCTAACTTCAATGAAGGCCATTATAAGTTTTCTTGGACATGCCGATTTTTATCGACGATTCATTAACGACTTCTCCAAAATAGCTCGCCCCATGACAAGGCTATTGGAAAAGGATGTTGCCTTTGATTTTGACAAAGAATGCTTTGATGCTTTCAATCTTTTGAAGGTGAAGTTGACAACCGCTCCGATTATGATAGTTCCTGATTGGAATCTTCCGTTTGAACTAATGTGTGATGCGAGTGACTTTGCCGTGGGTACTGTCCTTGGACAAAGAGTGAGAAGCATTTCCGACTAATATACTATGCAGTAAGACGTTCAACAGTGTCAGGAGAATATACAACAGAGAAAGAATTTTGGCGGTAGTATTTGCTTTCAACAAATTTAGATCTTATCTTGTTTTATCTAAAGTTGTTGTGTATACAGATCATTCTGCTTTGAAGTTTCTGTTGTCCAAGACTGATGCTAAACCTAGGTTGATCCGATGGATCTTGCTCTTACAAGAGTTTGACTTAGAGATCCGTGATAAAAAGGGAGCAGAAAACTTAGCAGCAAACCATTTGTCAAGGTTAGAAAATCCGCAATTAAGTGACCCTAATGAGGAAGTTATTGATGACAATTTTCCTGAAGAAAGACTCCTTGTAGTTTGTGAGGGTTTTGAGTATTAAATTACCATGGTTTGTTGATATTGCTAACTACCTTGCTACAGGAGTTCTCTCTGATGATTTGGATCACCATGCTAAAAAGAAGTTTTTCTCTGATTTAAAACATTACTACTGGGAGGATCCTTTTCTTTTCAGGGTTTGTGCAAATCAAGTCATAAGACGATGTGTGACTCCTGAGGAAGGTTGGAAGATTCTATTTGACTGCCATTCAGGCCCTACTGGGGGTCATTATAGTGCCAACCGGACAGTGCATAAAGTTATGGAGGTAGGTTTTTATTAGCCTTCAATTTTTAAAGATGCTCACTGTTTTGTTCTCTCTTGTGATAGGTGCCAGAGAATAGGAAATACATCTAGACAGGATGAAATGCCTCAGAATTATATCTTGGCATGTAAAGTATTTGATCTTTGGGGCATTGATTTTGTTGGACCGCTTCCCACATCTTTTGGGAATAAATACATACTAGTAGCAATAGACTATGTTTCTGAATGGGTGGAAGCTCAAGCTTTACCCACCAATGATGCCCGGGTAGTATGTAAATTCTTGAAAAAGCTGTTTTTAAGGTTTGGAGCCCCTAAAGCTATTATTAGTGATAGAGGAACACATTTCTGTAACTCTCAATTAGAAAAAGTTTTGAGGAGATATGGGGTTACTCATCAAATCACCACACCTTACCATCCATAGACAAGTGGCCAAGTTGAACTGTCAAATCGAGAGTTGAAGAGGATCCTTGAAAAGACGGTTAGTCATCACAGAAGAGATTGGGCGGAGAAACTAGATGATGCCTTGTGGGCATACAGGACTGCTTATAAAACACCTTTGGGGACTACTCCCTATAGATTGGTGTATGGGAAAGCGTGCCACCTTCCGGTGGAAATTGAACATAAGGCGTATTGGGCAATCAAGCAGGTGAACTTTGATATAAGTTCTTCGGGACTCAAAAGAAAATTTCAACTGAATGAATTAGATGAATGGAGGATGACTGCATATGAAAATATGAAACTTTACAAGGAGAAAGCGAAACGATATCATGATGCACACAGATTCGTCATCCAAAGAAGTTCAAGGTAGGGGATTAAGTGCTTTTATTTAACTCCCGATTGAAGCTTTTCCCGGGCAAGTTGAAATCGAGATGGTCTAAGCCTTTTCTAGTTAAGCAAGTTTTTCCACATGGTGCTGTGGAATTGGAGCATCCTGAGCAAGGCACGTTTAAGGTGAATAGCTAAAGAGTCAAATTGTACTTGGGAGGAGGAGTAGAAAACGAGGACCGGGAGGAGTTTAAACTCCATCCACCAGACAATTAGCTTTGAAGAGCTTGAGAACGTCGAGCCAACGACGTTAAACAATAGCGCTTCATGGGAGGCAACCCATGTCTGACTTTGATAGGTAAGTTTTTCTTTTCCTGGATTTTCTATCCTAACATCCCGTTTTTGCAGATTGTTGAGCCATAGTCGAAAGAGACACTTGAGTTTTCATGCTAAGTGTGGGGAAAATCACAACCAAGGAAGGTAAAGAGGAGGATTCCTGATTGCTAAGTGTTTAGGTAAGTATTCTATCATATGCATTATTTTAAACCTTTGACACTTAGGATTCAAAAAAAAAAATTACTCCGAGTGTATACCATAGTACACGACTAGCGTACTAGAGTAGTGTATGAATTCTAGCTACTGTGCTTTCATGAGTCATTCTACACTACTCGTGTATTAGGGTAGTGTATGTTTGCGTAGCTACTGTGAAGTCATGAGTCAATCTACATGACTCGTGTACACTGCCGTTTCAAGATCACGCGAGCTGTAGAGTCATGAGTCTTTCTACATGACTCGTGTAGGAGGCAGTGTATGAAAATTGGCAAGCTGTGGAGTCATGAGTCGTTAAACACGACTCGTGTAGGAGAGCGTGTATGGAGACACTGCCATTGTGGTGTCACGAGTCATACACGACCTATGTAGCTCGAGTCGTGTACGTCCAGCCTTCACTCCTTGAAACTCATGCACATGCTGGTCTTTATATTATTTCACTTTCTCTTTCTTGCTCCTACACTATACTATGCTCTCCCACTCCCTTACACAACCACATCATCACCACCCTAGGACTCGGTCGGGTTTCCTTGTCACCAACGAAGGTATGTAATCAATCTCCTCTTATTCCTTATTAAGTGTTATCTATTGTTCGTCTAACCATGCAAAAGTTTTGGAGTTTTGGAGCTTTATGGAATGGGTGAAGTGTGATTATGTTGATGGTGTATGCGTGTTGTTGTTGATCATTTTTGAAGTGCTAGTTATGTTTTCCTTTGCTCTAAACATGCATGTTTTCACGCACAAGTATAAATCTAGGGTTTATGTGAGATTTTTAATTGGCAAAAATTGGGGCTTTAGTGTTTTTAGTGCAATTAGATCATTCTAATACACAATGCACATGTTAGTTTGGAGGAATTCTTGTTGTATCATCCTAATAGCAAATCTAGGGTTTGTTTTGTGCGAAAATTGCATTTGAAGGAAAATTGGTTGAATTTTTAGTGATTGAAGTTGGTTTATTGTTTTAGTGACAACCATAATTTTCAACATGAGTTTTTACACGAGTAATTTTCCCGCGTTTGTGTTCATTTTAAATCTTACATTTTTTTTTTGTTGTACACTACCCCTACACTAGTCGTGTACAATGACTAGTGTACAAACAGTTTCTATACAACTTTCGCACACTTGTTCCACTTTCGTCTCCATGTTCTTGTTGTTGCTTCTCATGATTTATATGACTTCTTGTGCTACAATTTTAAGTTCTTGTATCTCTTTGTGTACTCAAATTTGTTCTCTAATTTCCATGTCGGATGACAAGAACAAAACAAGTAAACAAGAAGTCTAAGTCCTCTCAATCTACGCTAGCACCACCTTCAAAGAAGAGAAAGGTCTCACAAGCTAAAAAGGCTAGTCCACTATTGTCTGACCAACTGTGGAGCAAAGCTGGGAAATCTAGGTTGGACAAGAAGCCTTTTGGAGCTCATAAGTACGTAAATTGGGCCATGCTTGCTGAGTGTGGCAAGGAGTAACAGATCCAAGAACTATTGTCTTTGGGACCATGGGAACAACTGTTTGCTATTCGGACTCCTGCTTATAGGAGTATTACTTTGGAGGTGCTTTCCACTTTACGACATGAGGAAGAGGATGATCGGTCAATCGACGACGATGTTCTGTCATTTTAGGGTTTTGGGAAGGTATATAAGATTACTTTGGCTCAATTCTGCTAGTACATGGGTTTGTACACTCAAGAGGAAATTATATCATTTGACTTTCATTCTTTACCAGTGGGTCTATCCCGAATAGTGGAGCCTTAGGATTACTGGCAGGAGTTATGTGATTGTGTTATTCGATATGAGCCATCCAAGTCTAAAGTGTTTACCATGGTAAGTGCTGATTTCAAGATTATCTACCACATTTTCTCTCATACGATTGGTGCTAGAAAGAGTAGTAATGGAGCGGTGAATAACTTTGAGCTGAGCTATTTATATAGCATTGATAAGTGACGCAAGACCAATGTTGGTATTGAGTTGGCCCTTTTTCTCATTCGCTAAGCTACTAACACTCGGACAAAGGGGATATTCTGTGGAGGTTACATCACTAAGCTGCTCATGGGGATGAACATTTGGAAGGACACGTCACTTAATGATGTTAAGGTTGATATTAAACCTGTTTTGGATGGCCCCTTCAGACACTGGGGACTTAAGAAGATACATATGGGGTAGAGTTCTTCTAGAGAGTATACTACACCTCCTCGACCTATCACGAGCGATCCGGCTGGCCCTCTTCGGGGATCACTTGGTGGTTCTGATGTGCTGCTATCCAGACAGGAGTTCGAAGCGACGGAAAGAAGGCATGAGAAAGAAAGGTTAAAGAATAAGAAATTTAGGATAGCCGTTTGGAGTTTTCTCCAGACACTTGCTGGGTGTTTTTCCCCACCGCCTAGGAATCTTCCTACTTATGAGTCCTCACCTGAGAGGACTGTTTCTAAGGCAACTCCACAGCCTAGGGTGTATCAAAGAAAAGGGAAAGCTCCAGTAGTTGTTGCGCAGTTGACTTCTGAAGATGAAGCGGTAGCTACTTCTGGCGATGACGATGATGATGAGGATGAAGCTGATGACAATGAGGAGGATGTGGATGAAGATGATGATGATGAAGATGATGATGCAAATGATGATGAGGAGGGGGATTAGTGATGTACCCTCGCTGGATTTGATCTGACTTTATATATTTTTTGTTTTCTTTTAGACTTTCTGATCTGATGGTCTGTTCTTATTGAGATCCCCTTGTGGGAAAACTCTTTTGCTGCTAATTTCTAATGCTGCTGATGGATGTTTAGGATAGGTTAACTTTTTCTTGTTCTTTTGATTTTCTTTTGAGGTCATGCTGGCTCATTTTTGTTTAGGGTTCATGAACCCTTACTTTTGATGGTGCTGCAGTCAGCAATTATTCCTGGAAACTGCTTTCAAATGGGGAAGTTCTTATCTTTATTCCTTTATTTCTTCTTTTCCTAGTTTGCATTGCTTTGTGAGACATTAGGGACACTGTCTCAATTAAGTGTGGGGAAGGGGTACTTTGAATGGAATATATTTGGGTTTTGATAGATTTTGCATGTACTTGATTTATCATATTATCTTGATGATGAATTTGAATTGTTGAACTCAAGTTTTTAAATCAAAATTCCCCCACTTACAAGTTTGCAAATGTGCTTTGTAGTTGAATATGAATTGAGTTAAGATAAATCTTGAAAATATACTCATTTGAAAAAAAAAATATTGTTTGAATTAGCATTCAAATTAAAGTAAAAGTGAATTACATAGTACCTTACTCACCTATTTTGTAGTTGGTATATTTAGTTAAAATTTTAGGATGAAATCTAGGTAGGGTAATCTTACTTGCTATTTAGTAATGGAATTTAGAGTCTAGAAGTGGATTGAAGTCCTTAGTTGAAAGTTAAACGATTATGTTTTTAAACTTGTTGATTTGTATATTTTCTTTTCAAAAATTTTGAGAGCCCTCCTAATATATTATGAAAGAGCATACGATGTTTATCACTTGGTGATCCTTTATGAACAACCTCTTTGAAAAAAAAAAAAAACAGTCTTTACTCCAATGACTCAAGCAATTGAGTTATGAGTATTCTGAACTTGAATGTTAGAGTGAGGGAGAGTTCGATGGGGTCCCTTTAAAACCTGGTCACTTGAGTGATGAGCCCGGGATATGCCGACTCAATGAACTCACTATAACGAGAAGGGAGGAAATGCAAAAGTTCATTATATAAGCTTTGAACAAATAATAAGAGCTGAAAAGATACGGGCTACACCTCGTCCAGAGGAAGTCCCTTTGAAGGCTATAAAAAGAAATTCGAAGAGATTTAAAATAGAAGGAGAAAATCCAAGGGAAAAAATGGATGCAATTACTTTCACTTTATATTATTGTGCTTAGAGAAGTGGTTAAAGAGTTTATATGTTCGTTAATAGGTGGTGAAGTATAATTGGGTCTCTTTTGCTATTGTTTGACTTGTAATTACTTTGTGACTCTGGAGTCTACTGTTAAATGGTGAGGGTAAAGTTTGACTTACCTGGATTAATCTTAAAATTTTGATTTTAGTATGCTAATTACATTTATATGGTAGGTTTAAGCAATAGGTACAAAGTGAGTCGCTATGGTCTAAAAGACTTGATGAATGCTAAATGAATTTGGATTTATGAAGAATTCTTAGGTATATTTGATGATGGATTTTCTTTGTCCTTTGTTGTTTACTTGAGGAGAAGCAAATGGTTAAGTGTGGGGAAGTTTGATAAGTGTCTTAAGACCCTCATTGTTTGTGCATTATTTAGCAAATTTTATATGCTATTTGAGTAATTCATCAAAGGAAAGAACTTTTATTGGGTTAATTACTTGTTTTAGGGACAATTATGGAACCATGGAGCTTTTCAAGAGATTTATCATGAAAGAAACCATGTTATTGTAGGATTATGGAGCCTAGATGAAGTTGCCGGTCATACACTAGTAATTATACACTACTAGTGTAGATTTGGAGGATAAACTTGAAGAAAAATCAGCATTTTCAATGTACACAACCCGAGCTACACGGGTAGTGTAGGATGAGTAGTGTACACATGACAACAAAGGAAAACACGCTGGAATTATGTTGTATACGCCCCGACTTACACGCGTCGTGTAGGAAACCCGTGTATGAGCAATTTTGTATAAATACGGCCTTATTTCATTGTTTGAAGAAAGGAGAGAGGCAGATATCATTCCTAAACCTAAAGGTCGTCTTTTGGAGAGTTTTTCAAGAAGAATTGACGACACAAACATCCGGAGTCACGACAATTGTTTCAAAAGGGGTTTTTGTCATTATGTTTTATTTAAACTCTTCTAGATCTGTTGTTTCTATTGTTTATCATATGCAAGAGTAGATTTCTATGCCCTAGGTTTTGTGAAACCCTAACTCATGTCCTGAATTGTTATCAATTGATGAAAAGTTTTGATCTTGAATTCATTCATGTGAATTAATTGTCTTGTAATAATTTTTTGGCCAGGATTATTGCTTGTTTGATTCATATTAGTTAGAAAGAGATTTCAACTAATAGGATAGATCTTACATGAATGATAAATTTGCATGTTTCATCTAGATATAAGGAGACTTCGAATTTTTGCCATAAAGATTAAATCTTTATTTAGGGTTTGTGAGTTTTATGCAATTTTGCATTGGTGTGAGTGAAGGAAGAGATTCCCATTTTCTCATGTAAAATTAGGAACCAATTGACTTGAAGAGAGTAATTGGTTTAATTTAGAAACCCTGCAGTTCAAGATTTGATTTTTCATCATTTAAATTTATCATAAGTATTAAGGGTTAGGGTGGATCAAAACTAAGGGCCTTGTTGTGAATTGAATTAATTTAAGAAAAGCTCTCATATTCTATAATTAGGGTTTGTCAATTATTAGTATAATTAATCATTAGGGTTAATACAATCTTTTGATAATTTAGACTAGATAGCGGTGAAAGGGTATTAATAGTATATGCCCATAGATCTTTAGGACGACATCCGAGTTAATTTCCATACTACAAGATAGGTGCGCTGCCTTGTGTGGATCTGAATTAATTAGATTATAAATTTTAAACTTGGTGATGCCCCCCGATCACAACTCTCACTCCTTGCGTCTTTCGATCCAAGTAAGCCAAAACCCTCACTTTCTTCTACTATCAATTATCTAATGAATCTAATAGTACAGTACTCTCTATGATGTGAAGTTATGATGTATATGGAAACAAAGGCTATTCGAGAAGCCACTCTCTTAGACTCAATCTCACAAATTGATCTCCAAAACAGGAAGTTAATCGGGGCTGTTTTTTTCTTTTATTATTTTGATGTATTTATAGATACAATATAGTTGTTTAACTGTTTATTTAGTTACAATTTGTTGTATAATCTGTTATCTATAACTATTTTGAAACAAATCAACTACTACAATTACTCAGGATACTTTACAGCTTTAGTTTAATTGCTTTCGATCCTTGTACTTGTTTGTGTTGTAACACTAACTAATAAAAATTTAACTAAATTATATTTTCATTTTTCTATCTTAACCAACCGGTTTCCCAAGCATGGTACCCTCCCATGCATATGGCATGGTTGTGATGAACAATTAGGAAGTTTAAAATATATGGAAACCAAAAATCAAGGATACTTACCTTGCCTATAGTAGAACAAAATCTTAGCTACTGTACGTTAAAGGTTTTGGACAAGGAAATATCTCTCCTTTCTCTCCCGGCGCACATTCACAGGACGTCAAGCACATTTCATTTCATTTATTTAAACACGTCTTATTCCACTATTGTAATTTTTATCCCATTATCCTATACTTTATATATTTCTTTTCTATATATGTAGATGTTAGTGAAATATGTAAGTTATAAAAATCACTACATTTCTTTTGATAATATAGATGACTATTTAATACATCTTTAAAGTGATCAGTCATAACGCCAATAAAGCTAAGTTCGTATTGCACAATTGCATGCATCTTTTTGGTATTACAGTTGAAATATATTCTTGTGTTTCCGGTCCTAAGTGAATGAATCGAGTCACAATTACTAGGTTTGTAATAATTTAATTAATATTATAAATATATATTGCGGAATTTCAACCATGAAGGTGATATGAGTATAATGTTCAAGAATTTAACGGCCTTTATACTTCTACTTTTATTTTGATTGCTTTGATAATTTTTTTTCAAAATTTATTTACAACTAAATTTAACATATAGAATTAAGTTTCAGTTTTATAACAAGTAATATTAATTGATTTCACACATAATGTCATATTTTAAAAAGAAAAAAGCCTTCTTAAAAAAATTTAATGATTCATTATTTAGATTGAATCAGTAAAAAATCAATTATGAAGATTCCAATTTATCTCTAACATTTTGCCAGGGGTCTTAAGCGCACTTTTTTAAAAAATAAAGGATTATGTGTGTATTAAGGTGACTAGATATAGGATGGGTAGGGTACGAGATACTACTCATGCCCTACCTTGTATGTTACAGGGCTACCAAGCTATTGATGTCCCCCGATCACAAGATGTGACTAGGATGTGGTGCGATGGAGGAAGATGGGGAGAACGTGACCAAGTTGAATCAATGGCAAGCTGGTCGTCCCAACAATCTAATGACCTTATTGTAGAGCCTTGAGGCGTGGACCTGAGGTTAGTTCGGCATCTCTTCGTTTTCGACACCTCTGGGATTCAGATGAATCGAGCTGTTGCTTCTATGGGCTATTGAGATTAAGGATTCTTGGGCCCCAAAAGACCAAGTGGGCCTTGGGCTATATTTTACCATCAATAATAGAGAAACGGAGAAAAATGTATTTGAAAGACAAAAATACTCCCATTCCTCTTCTTTCATTAATATTTTATTAAAAAAATCATATAAGGATGATTTTGTCAATCGCTAACTCTATTTCTCTTCATTTCCTTCCATATCCTTCATAAATTACCAAACACAAAATAAAAATACTTCTTCTTTCCATTTCCTTTAATTCTTTCAATCCACTTCCCCACATTTCTACTTTAAACAAGAATGCCAAACACGATGTAATACCACCAATTTGAAAACGAGAACCGTCAAAACAAACTCAAGCAATTTTTGAGTCGCCAGACAATTGTTCAATAAATAACTCTCTTTCACATGTGTAAGTTGACAATGCATATAAAAATAAGATGGTATACTAATTTGTATTAATATTATAATCTTCTAATATTTAATAAGATAGAATCATGAAATTCTTCCATAATATCAACAGTATAATCATAAACCAACATTACAGCTTGTATTCTTTTCTGTCTTGGCATTCGACTACTATCTAATTAGTAACTTGTAGCTTGGGCGACTTTCATTAAGTTGAGATCCTATGATGTCTGTCAGTAATCAATCATAAAAGGATATCCTATTAGCCGATGAGCTAATAGGCAAGCAAAAAGTCGTAGCTGAAATGTTGGATCCTAAGAAAATAGTCATTTAATAGATATATCATACTACTGCCTAATGACAGCTGAGACAGAGAACACTCCTTACATTAATGAAGTAGAGAAGCAGATCATTTTCCTAGTAACATTACATGTACAACGATATTATTTCATCCTCGGAGAGATTTGTGCCCGCAAAGGATTCTTCATCACTATAGTAAACTCAGGGATCTCCTCTAAATTCACATCTTCTCCAGTCACAGCTTTCCATTCAAAGTTCCAAACCAAATTAGCCACAAAATATTCCAAATGAAGCAGAGCCAGTTGATAGCCAGGACACATCCTCCTTCCAGCCCCAAATGGCATCATCTTAATCTCTCTACTTCCTGTTATATCAAACCCTTCCACTCCATTCCCACCATTATTATCGCTATTCATAAACCTCTCTGGCTTAAACTCCAATGGATCTTCCCACACTTCCGGGTCCAAACCCATCGCTCCCACCATGAAATTCACACTCCCCCTTTTGGGTATCACGTAACCATCCAAAACAACATCCTCTGTAACAGAATGTGGTAGCACGAAATGGCCAGGAGGGTGTCGTCTCAAACCCTCCAAAATCACAGCTTTCAAGTAAGGCATCTTCATCAAATCCTCTTCCTTCGCTTCCTCCTCGCCACAACTCATAACCCCTCGAATCTCACTGTAAAGACGCTCTTGAATATGCGGATATTTCACCAAATTCGCCATCACCCATTGGAGAGCTGTGGAAGTAGTATCAGTACCAGCACTAAGAAACTCCGAACATAAACTCACCATCTCATCCTCATTAAGCTTTCTCTTCTCATCGGGCAGCTCTAAATCCAAAAGGGTATCCACATAACACACGATCCGATCCTCACTTTGCTCTTCCTCCTTTTTCCCAACAGCTCGTGCTCTGATCAAAGGCAAAAGCACATCCCTTTGACGTTTACGCATCTCGTAAAAATTTTGCCATCTCTTTGGAAAAAGAACCTTACTCAACCTAGGCCAGAAATTCAACACATTGAATCTCCTAAAATTAACCAGAACCGTTCTCTGTACGTCTTCCACTTCCTTAATCTGCTTGTCGCTCACCCCATCCCCAAAGCACATATACACCAATAAACAGAACATCGCGTACTGGAAATGATCCATCACGCGCACCACTCCATTGCTTGACTTAAGCTGGCTCAACAAGATATCCAACACCCACTTGCGCGCGTGGGAATACGTCCTAACGCGCGACGGATGGAGAATCTCCGAAGTCAGGTTACGTCGGAGGAGGCGCCAGGTGGGTCCGTAGAAGGCGGAATTGATGTTGTGTTGGTTAGCGCTCATAATTCTACCGGTGGCGAGAGCAGGTGGACGGTCTGCGAAAGCGGCACCCTTTTGGACGAGCGCTTGGTGTGCGACGGCGCGTGAGGCGATGAAGACTGCAGGGCGTGAGCCGAATTGAATAGTGACCATAGGGCCGTGTTTGGAGACGAGGTTTTTGAGGATGGGTTCGATGTCGGCTAAGGAATTTCGAAGCCATAGGAGATTGCCAACGATTGGGAAAGAGTGAGGTCCTGGCGGAAAGTTGCTTTTGCGAGGATTAGAGATTAGGTTGTCAACGAGGGCTTTGACGAAAGCCGAGAGGCAGATGGTTACGAGGATTATGAACCATATCTCCATTTTGGTTTGTTGGTTGTTGTGGTTGCCGTACTTTCGTCCTTAATCCGGCGATGTGTTTAAGCCTTAAGGTCAAAGATAAAAGAATGGGATAAACTATAAAGTTCAGATTTTGGATGGGCATGGATTAAAATATTTGAAAGTTGAAAAAAGAGTTATTATCACATGGTTACATCATAATGTCAAGGTGGAAAAAATCTTGAATCTTTTACGGTATTTTGGGTTTTATTTCTTTTGGCATGACACATTCTAAGAGCCAGTTCGAAAATGTGGCCAGAATGATAAATGCCTCATCTTGCTATTAATATTGTGTGATAAAACAATATCCTACTTAAACACATGAAGTAATAAAAAATTATTGTTATTAAAACTTACCTCTTATGATATGATCAAGAGTAAATTTACACACATGCTGCACATGTCACCCACTATAATAACTAAATGCACACACCTTTCTAACTTAAACAGAAAGTTAAAACAAAATTTGGATATATAAACTTAACCTCCAATAGAGAAAAATTAATTATACATAGAAAAAAAAAAAAGAAAAACCTCTTATAGACAAAACAGTTTCAAAAGCATATTTTGGACTACCAAAAGTTAACATCGAAGGACCATCAAAAACACTGTGCCGGTAAGTTCTTGTTTAAAACATCAACTTAATTTCAATATATATATACATACACATATAAACATGAAAATTGTAAAATTTTTTATAATTTAGTTCTTTATTAAGTACTTTTCTTTAGCTAATTTTAATAATTTTCTTTGATTTGTTTCTTGCTAATTAGTGGAAATGTTGACTCTTTGATTTGTTTCTTGTTAATTAATGGAAATATTGATACTATTAATTCCTAGTTTACATCTACTGATTAGATGTGTTCAGTTTGTTAATATATATATATATATATATATAGCAAATGACATGCACAATTGAATTTGAATGACAAGTAATTGTAATTAATAGTAATTAAATAGAAATGTCGGAAATATAATAATTTCAATATCCATAATTAATGCTACAATAAAAAGAAAGTCCGATCATGCCTCCATAATCCGAAATGGTAATTATAGCATACATTAATGGACCTGCTATTAATATGAAGCAATTCATTTTAGATGTAATTTGTAATTGACTATGAATGGTGTATATAGATCAGTAATAAATTACATGCGCATAAATTATTCTCATTATTAAATCAACTTTGAGTTAATAATTGTTCAAGCCACCGCTAATTCCATAATGTTTGATTTGGTAACAATATATATATATATATATATATTAGCCTAATAAATTGATTAACTAATTAAGTGATACAATGATAATATAGTTTTCTATTTTATTTTGTATTGTGATCGATCTCATATGACGACATTTGACATATATGATATATCAATGATATGATGTTTTATTAAATGCTTAGTTGTTCTACGACACTCTTACATCACTTTTGCTTAACTTCTAGATAATAATGATATACTATATGTATGTTTAATTATTCTTATTGTAATTTGTGTAATTACATGTTGAATCTTAGGGTTCATTTGAGTTATAGATTGATATAATGACTAATTTTTCAATTATAAAATATGAAAGTAACAATTAGTTTTTGATTTCTATATTTAAGTTTCACTAATTTGGGCTTATTCATTTTATATTAAGAAAAAGAAAAAAAATTACTAACATTGTATAAACTCTTACATCATTAATATATATATATATATATATGCTTACTATTTTAAACAAAATATATTAGTAATGCACTTAGGGAAAGCATAGTAGTAATTAATATCAAAAGTGAAAGCACAATAAAGTTTTTGCCATTATACGAAAACTAAATATAGATTTGTCTATAGGAATCACAAATAACGAGAAGTTGAAGCTACAGACTAATAGAGCAAGCATCATCCAAGTAAGCGGGATCAATGATTTACCGCATTTTGGAGTAACATTTTAAGATAGAGGTTGAAGTGTGTCAATGGTTGTGATTGTAAAATAGGCTAGATGTGTGCATGCAATGCCTGCGCTTGTCCTTGACTTGCTGATTGATAACTAAACTCCATGCTATATGTTGTGGTGAATTTTGATATTCTTAAAATGTTTGCAAATTGGTTGAATGCTTTAGAACGAGACTAAATAAAACTTTAACAATTCTTAAAAATGACATGCATTGTAGCCTATGGGAGATCAATAAGGATCCTATGATTAAACATCTACCTTGAGGAGATTCGACAAAGCTGCCTTTTCTTATCCTCAAGGCCCAACTAAGTGACAATAGAAGAGGCTGCGATGAAGTTAGGAACATGTCTGAGGAGTCTTAAGAGGAGCCATTACTCCATTGCATAAGTTTGGGTTTGATTGATAGTCGTTTTGCATTATGCTTTAAACTCCTCTACCTAGGCTAGAGTGGAATTATTTTCTCTAGTCTCACGTGGATTGGATAACTTGTGTGAATGTCATTTGCTTATTCATGCATTGCATTAATTAATTGTTTGATATCTTTGTTGTCTTGTATGAATGCATTTTTTACTTTCGTCCCTCTTACTGGGTTGTGTTTGCTCATTCCCTTATAGATTTTCTTATACTATCTAATTTACTTAAGTTGCAGTTACTAATATTATGATGGATCCTCAGGTGAGTAGTTGTATAAATAAGAGACAGTCAGAAGAACTAATTTCTACCTTTCTATTTTCATTTAGTTGATGGTATCGGTTAGGTAAATTAGATGGCGAAGTTTGATTTGGAGACTAGTAACACAGTAGTTACAAACAATTCAAATGCTATTTTGTATCAATGTGAAATGAAATATTCCTATATATTATTGTTATTATTTAGATTTTATTGTTGAACTGACGTTGCTTCATAGTGGATTGGTCATGTGTGCCTTGTATATACTAGGCTATGGTAGAAGCTAAGTGATAAGCTTCTACCATAGGTTAATGTATACGACAAGACTATCACGATTGAACTAACTTGGCGAATGACAAGAAAAAAAGTAGAATAATCTTGTATTATTAAAAAGTTCATTCCAATAATATAATTACAAAATGACAGGAGTAGTTTTTGTTCTTATATAGAAGTCATGGCCCTATATGTCTTACCCCGAGGGATACCCTAAACATAATAGTCCGCCGTACACAATATTGAGGCGTAGAATGACTTCCTTAATCATGCAAAGGCTTACATATCATGCACAAGGCATACAACATATCAGAGGGAACGCATCGAAGCAGTACAATTTACTTTGATAATAATTAAGTAAGAAGGCAAGAGAAATACTTAACATTAAATATAAAATAAGGTTAGTTACAATTCTTGGGGACAATCCCTCGTTAATGTTTTCAAGTCTACATAAATACATTTTTAGTAATCTCCAAAATATCAAAACAACATATATTACTTAATAAGAATTTTGAGAATGTAAAATTCGTCATATGCTCCCACTTATTCCATAAAAGCTCAAGGACCACCAATGATTTCCTTAATACCCTAATCATCGAATAAAATCTCAAGCATAGTTGTTTCAACAAAAATCTATGGGAGTGTAAGCTTAAAACGTGCTTAGTGAGATATTTCATTTATTCGTACTGTATTTCAAACAAATTTATTAATTTTCACATATATGCTATGTATGCTATGCAACAACCACATGATATAAACAATTATATAAAGGTATCTAGAAACCATACACAAAATGGATTTATGCCCTCCATATCGAGAGATAGGGAATAGTATTTGAAGGTCTACATGATCTTCCACTGCTAGTCCCTAAGACCCTTTCTCAGAGTGATCAATCGACATAGCTCATCTTTGGGATGTATCTCATATGCCTTAATTCCCTAAGAATAAGTATGGTCGTGGGCTCTCCCAGCCTCAGACCCTCTCGGCCCCGTCCCCAGCCACTCCCAACCTCAGACCCTTCTGATTCTTCGTATAGGAGTAGCAGCCTTGAGCATGTGACTCAATGGATGCAATGCGTATCCATTTAATTTATATCGAAGTCGAGTATAATTAAGTATACTTAAAGGTAATCAAGTAGGTATCATACACATATAAGCAACATATAATGATGATGATGGATTTAAACAATCATTTATTGGTTTCGATATGCTTAGCATCATTTGTCACACATTCATAGAAGCATATACATATAAACCATAAGCTCATTCATATTCATTTTATCTTTTACTTATAAATCTAGTGCAGCTATCTATAAGCATAAGTAATGTAACAAATCATGAGGGAAAAGCTCACTCGTCCATAACGCAATTTGCTTAGACGTATAATCCTCAAGAAGAGGAATCTTGTGTTCTTCGTCACCTGGATAAAAGAAATACCTAGAATGAGTATTTCATAGAGGTTCTATTAAATTTTCTAATTCTTCTATTTGTTATTTTCATCAAAATTCGAATTAAGAGAAATTTTAAATTAAAATGGTCATAACTTGTTTATTTTAACTCAAAATTTCGGATATTAGTAGTCGTTTTTATACCTACTCGAAAAGATCTATCTACTTCTAAGGTTATTTTAACATTTAAAGCCATTTGGCTTCAAAATGGGTTGGTACAAATTTAGCATGAAAATTCCAGCCTTAAAATTGTAATTTCCTCAAGTCCTACACATCAAAAAATTCTATAGTACACATATTTTTTTTGGCAAAAAAAAACATAGATATTTATTTAGTTGAAAAAAAAATCCTTTTAATAATATATATAAGCTCATTTTATATTCATTGTCCCAATAATAATTTTTCATAAAACAATTTATTTTAGGAGTTTACAAAATCTCTCTTTAAGTTGTTGGAAAGAAAATTAAAATCTTGAGTTTGTTACAACAGAGTGCCTACTTCTTATATCTATTATTTTTGTATTTCCTTAATTTCTTAAAGATAATTTACTTCTTAAAATTTGGTTCTTTAAGTTATCTACCACTTTATTTCCTAAGTAGATTTTTAACTAGTAAGTTGCTCTTAAACTTGATTTGAAAAAATTATTTGGTTCTTAGTGTTTTTCAAAGTATTGGTATAACTCCTATAAATAAGTTCTTAAAAAAAATTGCATAACAAAAATTTATCAACACTAAAATTCATAAAAAATTTATTTTAACAATTTGGAACTAATTTAGTTGAACCATTATCCTACTTTTTAGTGAAAATTTCTCCTAAGTTTAGTTCTTAAACAAAATTTTAATTCTTAGACTTTGTAACTGTGAAACTTAGTTAAAGAAAATCATGATTTTATATTTATTTTGAGTTCATGAATATTTCATTTTTATATTAAACTTCTTAACTAATTATTTTTCAACACATCAATCTTTATGTGGTGATGAAGAAAAATCATTCTCAGTTATTATCTCTAAATATTTTTAAGTTTTAATATATGAGAAAAATTCGGTGAATGGATTGTTCTTAAATTTTTATCCCCATAATAACTTTTTCTTAATTAATAATTTTTCAACACATGGACCTTTAGGGTTTGTTGTAATAAAACTAAAAGTTTAGTTCATTATAAGTGAGTGTCTAATAACTATTATTTATATTTCTTAACTTCATATAAAGAAAATGAATTTACTTCTTAAAACTTAGTTCATTAGGTTGTATACCGATTTTATTTCTAAGTGGATTCTAGCTAGTGAGTTGATTTTTAAGTTTGTTTTAGGAAAAGTGTTTTATTCAAGGTGTTTATTAAAATATTGGCATATACCTTATAAATAAGTTTTTAAGAAATATTAGTATAACAAAGGACCATCAATATTATAAATTCATGATAATTTTTTAAAAATATTTTGGAAAGAGTGTAGCTTGAACAATTATCCTACGTCTTAATGAAAATTCTTTCTAGGTGTTGAAAATCATTTTTCTTGGAAGATTTTTTTGAAAACTTTATCAAGACAACAACATCATCATGTAACCATGCATGAATATGAGCTTAGTAGTTACATTATCAGATAATTTATAAATTCATGTAGAGTAAAAAGAGAATAGAAAATTAAATATGCACATATAAGAATAAAATATGGAAGTCTTAACTTATTATCAAGACTTCCTGGAACTTAGATATGAACAAGTTCCATGAAAAGCATAAGGAAGCTTAAAAAAAAGAAAAAGAAGAAATTTGTGAAAGTCTTAGATTTTTATTCAAGTCTTTCTAGGACTTAAAAATGGACAAGACCCATAAAGAAAAGTACGAAAATAACAAGAAAATCATGGAAGTCTTAGATTCTTGTCAAGGCTCCCCGAAACATAGATAATGGACAAGTCCCAAACACGTTTTCACTTGAGGATGTTTAAATGCTTTAATATTACTTTGTATTGAATTATTTGAATTTCTTTGATTAATTGTGATATATAGATATAATATGTGTACATATTTGTGAATGAGGAATCTATATTTATTTATTGATTATTTTGATATTCCTATTTCAATTAAGGATTCTTCGGTTAGTTCTTTATCGAGAGATCATAGTAATATACTAACATGTTCAGGTACGCAATAACTTGTTTGATGTTTGCTAGGAATAGGCATTCTTAATTCAACTTAATTTGACTTGGCTTAATATTTGAATGAATTGAATGTCTATTACGCTGTTTAATCTGATCCGAGGAGCAACAAACCTATCATGATGTAATGACATGTTAGTTAAGCGCTTAACCAAGTCATGATGCAATGGTATGCTATGATGCAATAGCGATTCTTTTTGGTTAAGTAGGTAGCCGATAAGGGGAATAGTATCTGAGTAACGTTTGCTTAAACTTAGGGGGAAATACCATGATTTAGTTCAAGGTTTATGGGAACTTGTGAACTAGGTTCATGTTATGGACTAAGTTTAAGTAGAGTCGGGCAACGGCTTTTGAACCCTAAATGAAGCTATTATCTTCATGAAATAGATATAGGAGATATAAGTATTTGGACTGCTTATATCAACCCCCTGAGCATCTGCTGTTACTCAGGATCCTTAAATTCCCAAAGCGTGATCCGGGTTTCAGTACCCTCTGTTGATTTGTGAAGGAAAATGTAATAAAGATAATCACCTGTCTAATGATGCATTACATTGACTTGATGAATTGTTTTTGCATTTGTTATTGTGTATTGGGCCTTTGGCTCACTTTTGCTGCTTTGCAGGTATTGGAGACGAATGTTATGATGATTTGGGCTATGGGTCCGATTTCGAGAGATTCCTGGATGAGTGGGACGAATAGGACTCGAACACCCTGGACTTTTGGAATAATTTTTGTTAAGGGAAAAGTTATGTATAAAAGGCTTGATAGTTAAGCCTATTTCTGTAAAGACCTTAAGATCCTCTAGGATCCTTTTATTTTAAGAAAACATGTAAATTTTGTAGTGTCTTGTATTGACACTAAACAGTATTTATATGATGTAAATGTATGTATAGATTGCTTTTGTTAGTAATCTTGTTTTGTTAAATGTTCTTTATAAAGTTGTAGTAGTTTTGATCAAACAATTTTCATAAACTGTTAGTTTTAGGACAACCTTACATATAATGTGAAAACGTTATATGTGGTTGGGAACTCGGTACTCTAAGTCTCGGGATTTAGAGGAACGGGTCTTTACAGTTATGTTTAGAAGGTATGTTTAGTAGTTTATCTTAAAGATGGAAGATTGTATGTGAGTGAAAAAAGGAAAGAAAGGTGGAAGAGAAATTTAAAGAGGAAAAGTTTGAGAGAAATTTAGAGAGAGAAGTTAAGAAATAATTTTGGTGAAGTTTTGTTATGGTAGAAGAAAAGTGTGTAAGAAGTGAAGGAGGGAAGGGATATTTATAGATAAATGTGGAGGAAATTTACAGGAATAAAAATAAATAAAAAAGAAATTAAAATATGAGGAAGAGAGAAAAAAGTGGCCAGGCATTTGAAGAGGAAGAGAGAGATTGTGATGAAAAATTAATTTTAGTAAAGAAAAGTAAGTAAAATATGAATGAAATTTAGTAAAAAGTAATATTGATAAATTAAATGTAAGAAATAAGTGTGTCGTTTATAAGAGATAGGTTGTAAGAAAAAGTAGAGATAAATAAATAGTAGTGAATAGTAGTAAATAGTAAATTGAATAGTAAACTAGATAAATAAAATACCGACAATAATGAAAATATACGTAAAAGAGCTATATCTAATATTTTTAGAAGCCAAAAAATTTTATAAGTGATATCTTACGATTCCTCATCTAATTATGAGCCTACATAAATTGTTGGAATATTTTTACTGTTTTATGTGCTAAGACCCTGATTTCAAAAACTAATCCCATTTGGGTTCGAAACGAGTGAATTTTTGACAAATCTAATCTTTTTAGGTTGTATCACATTATCTTGGTATATAATCCAAGGTTATATTATTTTTATTATTTTAGGGCTTCGTGCGTGGTATTGCCGATTCTAGTCTTACCATGGCTTTGTTATTGACCTTGTTGACTTTTGGGATTCTGATTTTGATTCCAGTTTTAAGATTTACTTGTAAGATTATAAAATCTAGGGTTTTTTGTCATACTTATATTTTCGATTCAAAATTTAAGTTTTGCTTTATTTTTATGATTTATTTAATATTTTGCAGTTCTTGAGAGATTGTTTAATCGAGTATAGGGTTATGTGTTGACTCAGGTTGACTTTTGGTATATAATTTAAATTTTTTATTTTGAAATTCACCAAAAGGTCTAAGGTCTTATAATTTTATCATCGAACATTGTTGGGATATATCGTCTTGATTTATGTGTTAAGGATCATATAGATGAATTGTTTAGCGTATAGATTTTGAATTAAACGATTATTGGATTTTTCATTTTGTTTTTGAAGGTTCTCTTTTTTTTAAGGTTATGAAATTCATATTTGATCTAATTTAGGGTTTCTAGAATTCGGTTTTAACTTAGGTCAGTTTTAAGGTTTTGATTTTGGTTTTTAGCTCTAGAATTATTTTTTAAGAATTATAAAAAATTTAAGGGTTTACACTACATGTTGGAAAAAATAGAAATATAAAGATTTAATATACCAATGGAAAAAAAAAAGAAGATCAAATATACCAAAGTGGTGTCTATTTGTTTATACATTGTTTTAAATGTGATATCTATCTATATTATTGAAATCAGAGTAAAGAGTTTGATCTTTTTATTTTTTTTTTCTCTAACTGTCCTCTAAAATTAAATCTTTTTATTTCCATTTAGAGTTTAGACTTTAAAAAGTAAGATTATACATTTTTTTGGAGCCTTTTTAGCAATTTGGATTAATGCTTAATCTAAAATTCCTTGTGTTGCCTAACATTTAAAGCTAACCTTGAGACTTTTTTGTAATTTTAGTATATGTGTATATGTCAACTTTTCTTTCTTTTTCTTTTTTTTTGGCCAGAAGTTTATTTCATTTTTTTTCCACTCATATTTGATGGTTTATTATCCTCTTCAACTGTATTTGTTAACAAATCTCCATTGATAGTCAATATAACTTCCAAATACGAGCGATTATTTATTTTCCATTATTCCATCTTCTATTTCATCCCACTTATCCAATTAAAATTTAAGCTATTAGGAAAATTTTTATTTTCCATTTTTTTCCTCTCTATCTTATCATTAGCCATGTTAAATTTAAACAATTATTAACGGTATTTTTTTTTGTAATAAGATTCATATATCATTTTATTGAAAAATAGTAAGAAAGTTCCTTATCTGATTTTATAGTGTAGTTGAAACACCCTAAATTCTTATATAGCTAAGTTAGAACTTCTATAATTGAATAGAATAATAGATAGCTAATTTTAAACTTAAATTTGATCTTCATTTACAAATTAAATTTAGATAGTTTAAATAAATAAAACAAGTAAACAATAGAATGTATTTAGACAAACTTGATATAATTAAATTAGTAAATAGGTTAAATTGAAATTGAGATTTTAAATATTCCTTTCAAATTTTATATTTGATCCCATAGCCTATTCCAAATATCAAATTAATCAATTCCTTTCAAATGTCAATTTCAAACACTCTTTCAAATTAATTGGTTGACCTCAATGACCTTTCTCAATAAATCAAACTATTCTATTCTTTCCAACTATCAATTTTAAATTCATTTGCCTATCTAAAAATATTAGTTCTTAAACCCAAATTCAAACCAATTATCAATTCCTTACAAATTAAACCCTAAACCAAATCCCTATTCCAAGTTATTCATTTATAACATATAGATCCTCAAATTACCTTTTAATTAATTTCGATATTAAAATTAATCATCTAAAAGGTTTAAACCCGATACCTTATCCTAAAATATATTTAATCTTTTCATTTGTTGCCTTACTTTTTCCTTCTTTTTCCTTTTCTTTTCTTTGTTTTTCTCATTGCAGCATTCCTCCTCTTCTTCTTCTTCATTTTCTCTTCCCTTCTTTCAATTAATCACCTCAAATCTCAATTTCAAGAAGATGAACAAAGAAATTAAATTTACAAAATAAGATAATAGATAGAAAACAAGCTTGAAGTATCTCAGCAACTAAGGAGGAATGGTGTAGAGAATATCAAATTCTATGTGTTTGCTAAAAAGATAAGTTTAGTTATTTTCTTATTTTGATTATTGTATATGCATGCATATAATGAATTAAAGCTAGAAATAAGTAGGGTTAAAAATAAAACTTTTAAACATATAACATATGAGCTTATATATTGAAATGGCCTAAACTCAAAATATGGCTAATTTAAAAATAAATCTAGTGCATGACTTTATGTATACATGTGTTAGAGAAATTGTATATATTTTTAATGGTTTTAAATGTTTTCATATAAGAAATGAATTTTTACATGTTAAGTATGTTAATAGGAATTGATGCATGTGTTGGGTTAGTGTAAAGTGTATGTGTTTGTGATTGTTTAATTGGATATTAATGTGTGTATTATTAATGTTAATATTGTATTTGTATTGATATATATGTTTTGATGTGATTAAAAATTTGATAGATAATGTTTGAAATAATAACTAAGCATAGCAGAAAATTAGAAAAAAAAAAAAAAAACAAGCCCAACTCATTTTAATTTTGACCTAAACCAAGCTTAACCCATGTCTAATTAAAGCCCCTAATCTAGCAACCCCTAAAGTCAAGTTTTAGATAAATATCAAGTCTAATTCTTGTAAAAATTCATGTGAAAAATCAGACTAACTAAAGAGACCCAAAAGAGAAGCCAAAAACACCATTTTTCATCTTCCAAAGCTCACCCAACTCAAGTCTAAACATCACTACATTTTTCTCAAGTAAGACCATCATTTTCTTGTGGCAAGACCACAAAACCAAGCCCAAGACTCTAAAGGTATGTGTTTGTTATATTAAGAACATATTTGTTAGTTTAAGGTTTTGTTAGAATATGAGTTTTTATGTTAAAATGGGTTTTGATGATTTGCATGTGTTAGTCATGTATTGGATGAATACCTTAATGGTATATGAGTGATTAATTGTGCTAAGTAAGTGATAAGTAGTGTGGAAGTGAATAAAGTTAGAAATGAGTAGGCTTAGAGTAGTTTAGAGTAAAAAGTATGAGCTAAATGAAGATGGATGATGATTTGTGAATGAGATGGTAGAAATGAGTGTTTGATGAGGTTAAATGAAGATTTTGTGTGTTAAAAGAAGTTAGAATACATATGAGTTGAGGTTGGGTGTTAGAAATGTATTTGAGTGAAGTTTGGAAATGAAAACTTGGGCAAAAAGTGTATTTTCGAATAAGGGAGGTTTGTAACGTTTTTGAAAATCTGTGCTGCAGTGTACACCCCTCAATGTCATCAGTGTATGGGTCAACACTGATGTTGGGGGTATCCATGGGCATGGATCAACCCCGTGGAACTTTCGAAAATTTTAGAAAATTTGAGTTAGTGTACACCGGCTCAATATCGCCGGCATAGACCACAACATTGTTGCGTTTGCTTGAACGCTACCAGCGATGACAAGCGTAGAGTTTTTGATGTAGACTATACGCTTCAATACCGCCGGCATTGAAGACCGGTGTATCTCCCTGTAGTTTTCCATTTTCAAAACTTCTTCAAAACCATTTCTTTAGCTTGTTAATTTACCTTGTGATGATTTTATGAGTTTGTTAGATGTATAAATGATATGTTATGACCTTGTTTTAGATTCATTTGAATTACCATGGGTGTTAAGCCTAGAATTAGTTATGTCCTATGTATAGTTTAAGGTGTTTATACTGATTTTAATTTAAATTTCCATGTAACAGTGACTCCTTTAAGTTCCTCTACTAATCATCATTTCAGTGCTTCTATTGGTTCCTTTCATAGCACAGGTACGCAGTAATGTGTTTGATTTCTTGCTTAGGATAAGTATAACTAAATCTACTTTAATTTGAGATAAAACTTAAGTTGTTTGAATTTATTTTATTATGCCGTCGAATCTAATTCGGGGAGCTGCACATTGCTCAGATTGGGGGCACGATAGTTTAGGTGCTTAGGCCACTCCTATCATGATGCAATGACTTTCATAAGTGGCAAGGGGGGTCGTTGATAGGGCTATTGATGTCGATATAACATTTGCTTATTTTTAAAAGAGAAATAATATGATTTAATTCAATTGTTTATGGGAACATTTGAATTAGATGATATTATGAATTGAGTTAAGTAAAGTTGTAAAACAGCTAAAAACCCTAGAGAAAGCTACTTTTTCATTCATGGATATATCATCTATGAGATATTAGTCCCCAAACAACTTATATCAACCCCTTGAGTGTCGAGATCATTACTCAGGATCCCCAAATACCTTTATTGTACGAAGTTTGAATATTTCAGTATTGTTTGACTAATTAAAGATTTTATATTAACTTGATGGTTATTGCATTAGCATGTAGTCTAAGCTTGTGTGCCACTTGTATTTGCTTTCGTTACTTGCGTACTAGGCTTTTGACTCATTATTTTATATTTTAGGTGTTGATGACCATGATGAGTTCTACACTAGTATGGGTATGGAACAGATTTTGAGGACTTCCTAAACGATTGGGAGGATTACAAAACCATGAATTTGATGGAATTTTTGTAATAGCATAGATATTGGAAGACATATGTAATAGTTATGATAGTTTTGCTAAACTTATGTATTTTGTAAATAGCTTGCTTATAAGCATTGCCTGAATATATATGTGTATATATATATATATGTCTATAATAGATCTATATATATTATATGTAAATGATATTTTTTCCTATAAAGTTATTATGAGTTGATAGTTTTAAAAATTTGTTCTTATAAGAGATTTAGGTAAACAAATATCCAAACTGATCTTGATAATCAACCTTACATATAACACTACAAGTTATATGTGGTTGGAGATCTAGATTCACCTATTTTATTAATAAAGGTGAGTCCGAGTCTCTACATTTATTAAAACCCAGGTTGGGTATGATTTGATAAAATGATTTAAAGTTTTATGAAGTAGAAATATGATTAAAATTGATAGATAGTTATGGAGATAAGTTGTAGAAGTTATATGTTGAGTTTGTGATGCAAAAATGTAGATGAAGGACTTAATTTTTTAAGAAAAGAAATAGCGGAAATCGTAATAACTAATAAGGAGCAAATCATGGGCATGACACATCCTTGGTAGCCTTTGTTTTAAAATGTTTGAGCAATCACTGGTGTTATTTAACCCGTGGTAAGCTATGTTTTGACAGTTTTGAGAAATCACGGGTGTGATCTAGCCTTTATTAGCCTTGGGTTGTTTTTAAAATTCATAATCTCAAAATCATGGCATGATCTAGCCCTTAGTAACCTCGGGTGTGCATTTTTACATTATCACGGGCATGATTGTGCTTATGGTAAAAATCACGGCCTAAGTCATAACCGTGATTTGTGAATCTCTAGACCTAAATGACCTTAAATATTTGAAATAATAATGGAAATGGATAAAGCATTCGAAATAGGTAGAAAGCGATTACTCATATACGAAAATTGGAGTTAAAATGAGCTAGTTATGACTGTTTTAAGATTAAAGCTTAGTAACTGGGAATTCTATTGAGAATTAGTTATCTAAAATAAAATTTCAAGTAAGACTAAATAAATGATATAGGATGCAATATGTTTGTACTTGAATAGTTAAGAATGTGTTAAGTGAATTAGTTGTTTAGTAATTAATTTGGTTTAATATGGAATTTAAGTTTATAAAATGAACTTAGATAGCAAACTTATCAACTTGGCTTAATGAATTAAATGAGCTAAATGAACTAGACTAATTAAGATCCCACAAGATATATGATAAGAATCAAGAGAGATGGTTGAATATGACTTAGTATTTGAATTAATTGATTTAGTTTATTCAACTTTGTTAAGTTAAGTAATATGGACTTAACTAGTAATTGGATTAAACATAATTGTAATATGATACATTAGGCTTTAATTAATATGAGGAGTATGTTGTTTCAAATATTTATTTTCTAGAGAAATGAGTATGTTCACATAAGTTAGTAATTATATTGAATACTTAAATGAAGGATAAGGAACATTGATGTTTTTATAAATAAATGATTATAAATAAAGGAAAAGAGATAATTTGACAGACAATGAAGAACTATTTGTATCTTGGCATGATGATTTTCACAGCCATGGCAAGGTTCATATTTAGTATCTGATCAAATATTTTTATAAAATAAATTTAATGTGAGTGGATAATTTACTTAATTTCTTGTATAGTTTTATTCTATGAATTTGGAGAAAAACCGATTTATGAATGGTGGTATGTTTCCATTGATGTGGATCTTAAGGTTTGGAAGGTTTTGTGGAGGTATCTCTTTTAGTGACTCATTGATTCAAGAACAAAGGTGTTGGTCCCAAAAAGATAACCAAGAGGAGGGGTGCATTGGTTATAAAAACTTGTTTAAAAATAATTTCAAACAAAAATCCATACCACTTGATTATACTATAAAATGGCTTTAGATCTTTCTTGTAAATGTGAAAATCACGAATGAACACTTAAAAACAACACAACAGATCAAAACACAATGCTCAAGCACTCGGAAAATAAGTTTGAGTTCTAAATGTTTTCTCCTTGGAACCTTCTGAAATACCCTCTAACTAACCCTCTGACTCAAGAACAATAACTACACTACTCTCTGCTTCACCTTCTGACTCAAGAACTCATGCAACAAATGAAATTAAAATTGCACGAAAATAAGAGAGAAGAGAGAAGAGATTGCAAATTTGATATATAGAGGTTCCGCCTTGAGCGTCAATCCTCTCTTCCAACTCCAAGCCAGGGTCACCAGTAATCCACACCGGTTTTGTTCCACTAATCCAATCAATGAAAATCGTTACAAGAAGTTCACAATTCACTCAGCTTGATTCTCTCAAACAATCAATCTACTGAGCCTACTTGCAACTTATAATCACTCAAGCAATAAGTAAATCAAATATGAGGAAAATAGTAAAAATCCTCGACAATATTGCAACGAAGACGATGAACAGTAAATAATAAAAATTTTCGCTCTTTGAGTCTCTTTCTTTTTCTCAAGATGTTATTCTCTGTGTTCTCGTGTATCTATCTGCCTTGAAGCTTGTTGGTTATATCTTATTCCCTTCAACGTTCGATTTGATTATCTCAAGATCAGATAATCTTCAAATCCTGATTTTTCGAGAGATAAGGATGACGTGATGCTCTGTTCCTTCTTTTTCGTTGATAATATCCCTTTGAATTTATTTTCATGATCTGCCTTGCTTTTGAAATTCAAACATCTTGATAAGATTCCTATAAAGTTGGGATATCTTCAAATTTGCATAAGGATCTCAAACAGAAAATTCAAATCATTCCCCCGTTGAACACGTCTGGTACTATTCATGCTTTTCTTCTTCAGGACCATTCATCAGATGTTTCGATTCCAATCTGATCTTGTACAAGCTTTAATTCCTTGCATATGTCTTAAAATTCCTTTATGTTATGTATACTTCCTTACACAATTCGAACAAGATATGCATAATTTAACTTAAAAATAAACTTGAATTATCATGATTAGATTTAAATTCGTAAATTGAAAACCCTGTGGATATTGAACCAACTTTTGTGGAACAGATTGAATATATTTCCCAAATATATCCAATCATTGGAGCTAGGTCTTCAAAGGATCGATTAAAACAAGATTTTCTTCAAAATTGGATATACTGCACCTTCTGATATTGCTTCTGATATACCTTCTGTCTTGGTTTATGAACTTGTTCATAAGCAATGTTCCTTCTGCCCAACCTTTTGAGTATTCTTCTGAGTTTTGCAGAAAATAATTTCTAATCTTCTTGATAAATTTTCTAACAAACACAACTCAAAATAATTTGTTATTTCATTCTTTTTGTTATCATCAAAATCTATAATTGAGAGAAACCAACAAAAGGTTTGGATTTGAGTTTCTGGTATAGGATTCTGATTATATTTAAATGTATTTATATGGATTTATTGATTGAGATCAGATTTGATGAATTATCAAGTTTCTGTGAAAACTTTAGGGATTTTTGAGAAAAAGGGCTTCATACAGGTACAATCTTACCTTGTTTGTTGCTTGTACTCGTAGGATTAGACATGCATATAAACTGAATTAACCCTTGCAGGCTTTTAAATTTATTGTTGCTTATGTTTGGCTATGGTTAGTAAAGACCTGGAAAACAGTGATACTAACGCGGCGCCCTAATGATCTATATGTGAGGCTGTCCCGAGTGGACTCGTGCATAGAAAGAATTCCGATAGATTAGGTTGTGATGCAAGAACGGTACCAACTGATCTATGAGAAATATCCCAAAATCGTTTATATATATATTAATAAGCACTATTGTTTTTATCGGTTTTGAGTCACTCCGGGTTTAGGATTAGTCGAAATGGTCCTAAACTATATTGTTTGTAGGCTAATCAAAGATATTAAAGCTGTGGTTATTGCATTTTATGCATGTGATGCATGTGATCCTATTTTATGTTTGTTCATGTGCATGTGTATGTGATATGGTGTACTAGGCATTTTCACTCACCCTTTTATTTTTCAGGATCTGGAGATGAGCCCATGGTATTCGATCTTTCTAGATATGATATTTACATGGACTATAGGGAGGACGATAGTACAACAAACTATCTTGCAGACTTTTAGTTTTTAGATTATATGAATTAAAGGAACGTTGGACTATTGAATTATATTATTTTACCTTTTTATTAGATTTTTGGAGATTTCAGATTCAAGATGTAAGCTCTAAGAATATTATCTGTTTTAGGATATTTAATTTGTTGGCCTTTGGATTTTTATGCCAACAGTTTGACATAAGAATTTTATAAATATATCAGTTGTATTTTTCAGTAACCCTTTGTAAGTTTTTTTTTTTTTTAAGATTTATATATGTTATATTTCTGGTTTAGTATTTTATAGCCTTTGCATGTTCTATAGAAGAGAGAACACATGGCGGGTTGTAATGTCTTTAGGTTTAGGGCGTTACAATTATATTGTTTGCATATTTGCTTTATAATAATATCCATAAATAATCATGTAATTATTTTAAATGTCCATATATGCTCATTATTGTGTGAACAATAATGAACTAAATATAGTATGAGGTTTGATTGATAATCATGAGATGTTTATTTGTATGGAAATATAAATCAAACTCATAGATACTTGTTAGAGAACTAAGTATTGAACCAACTAGCTTAGAGATCACTACATTGATTAATGTTAGAAGTGATTCTCATAATAACTATGTCATCGAATCTATAGATCTAAAATCATCATGGATTCCAACATAAGAAAATCATGATTTGACACAATCAAACGTTATCCTTAACCGAATATTTATAAAGATTGTTATTGAGCATAGTATGAATCATGTAGAGGAAGATGAGTGATTAAGATAGGATTTGTCCTTCACATTATGAGAAATATATCTCTAGACCCCTTGATAAGTGAGATTGAGAAATATATGGTCATACTCAAATAAATGGATAGTATGATCAATGTCACTTGTTTTAACAATCCACGTGGAGATTGAGAAAATATAAGGACGAACAATATAAGGGCGACATCATCCATGCTTTATAACATAAGCTATGGATTAGGTCATGTTAGATTGACAACCTTCATTTAATTTTGGTATGATCTCTTACTAAAGGCTATTTATGACTTATGGATTTCAAATAAGATTTAAGCCCAATGCCCCCATTAAATAAACCTATAAGGTTGTACATAAAGAATGGAGTAATTCGAACAGATGAATTAATTTGAAAAGTGTCAAAATTTATTACATACTGCTTTAATTAAATTATTCTATTTATAATAGAAATGTGGGGTTTTGTTTTAAATTAAAATTTTATTTTAAGTATGATATTAAAGTAAAAGGTAACATATAATAATGAAGCTTAGTTACCTATCGAAATTAAGAAAGGATATGATTTATTAAGATCACATTTTATTCCAACAAATACATATATTGTGCTCTCTTTTTCTTATGAGATGTGAAAATATTAAGAGAGTAAAAAACCCGAAAACCCATGAATCAAGCATAAAATAAGATTTTCTGCATAGAGAGAAAAAGAGCAGCAATTGCGATATTTGAGGTGCTAGTATACCAATGTTCGTGATCCAAGAGGCATTCGCTTGTATGGATACTAGTGGAGGGTGTTCGCAAGAAGCAATACCTAAATGCAACGATTTTATAATTTTTCTTTTACAGCAAAAAGGGTGGTACTTCTTATCTCTTTGAAAATTTTGTTGAATCGCTTGGATTTTGATTGGATCTCTGAAAAAAAATTATTATATTGTGCAATCTTTAATTTTTATCAATGTTTAGAAATCGTAACATCCATTTCCCGCCCTATTTAATTGTCTGGGTGGGAAAGGCAACGTGGGCACTTTCCATTTCCCACCTTATTTAAACCACTTTTAAAACCATGGATGAAAAATCATCCTATTGCCATTGTAGCAAGAACCACTTTGGACAGCGCCAACGTAATTGTTTACCTACACCACTGCCATTTAGTTTGCCAACTCATCCCTACCAGCATGAGCTACACATTCCTGTATCTTCATGAGAGAATGGTATAAGAGGAAATGTTATGCTCGGCTTGTTCTATTAAGGAAGGACTACGATATGACATTGTTAAACGAGGTGTATGTCTTTAACATGCACTTATCACCAGTGGGTTACTTCCACTCATGCGGTCATCAAATGAAATATATGTCGAGCTACTTCGGATATTCTACTTCAACATGACTACGAACAACGTTATGGAAAATGACGATGCCGTTCCTTCACATAATATCGAGTGACAAACTTCGATAACAGTTACCACTTTTATGTTCAACACCATGATCCATGTTACACTAGATCACATTAATCTATTATTAGCAATAAATGGCAGAGACAAGAGGATGCAAAAAAATTGGGATATAGATGGGTTGTTTCAGGTTTAGTTCGTATGGTTGAGAGTACAACCAACACTTAAAGCATATATACAAGCATGACCTCATCTTGATCTGTAGGTTAATCTACCACATGATCAAATACAAAATCTGTCCAAGGAAGAATTCAAGTAACATATTTGTTAAAGATATCTTCTAGATGGACGCAGTGCTGTAGAATTGGCCATTAAATGTTGACTATTTGGTTAGCAATGCTTCCGACAAGTACCTAGGAGAAAGAATTCCTACCTAGTATATCGAAAACTGATCACCATCATTTGTGAAATGTATGGATTAAACCTTTTCGATTATGTGAAAATGGAAGAAAAGGGAAAATTCAAATGAGATGACATTAACAAAGAAGTTGCAATTTGGGTTTAGTTCTAAACACAACCAACATTATAAACATGGTGATCAAGGATAACTAAAACATGATCAAGGAGAGGGAGATGAGGACGAGGTAGGCTTGAGCCTCAACTTGGAAGATTATGGCCCACCTTGGTATCCAATGAAAGAAAAGGGGCATAACTAAGCATAGCCACAACGTCAATAACAACTTAATGGGTTTGGCATAAATCAATTAATAAAATTCCTGGAGTAGATTAGCTAGACCTAACAAAAGCAAGGGTAAGTGATTAATTCAAAACATCAAATGCTCCATGATCAGAACCAAATACTCCAAAATCACTCTTCTAATGTTAACTAAATTACCAAATTTCACCAAGACTATTTCTACCAAGCAGGCTACCAATAGGGGGTTTCATCCACCACCACATCATTCTCTTAACTGTGCTAATGGTCATGGCTAGCAATGTGCTAATGGTCATGGCTAGCAAGGTTATCAATCGTCTCATTCATCATATTTTTCTAAAATGAATTAATTATGTCTTTTTTTTCCAATCCCAATGTAATTAATAATGTATTTGCATATTATTATTGGAATAATAAATTATGCTTTATTTCTTCATTTAGTTTTAATTCATATCAAATGTAAAATTTATTTATAATATTTACATTGTAAATTTTTTAAAGCATACTTTCATAATTTAAATTATGATAATCACTGGAAAAAAATGAGTCAAAGAGAAAGAAAAAATTATGTGAAACTAAACCCAACTATAGGCACGCGACATGAAACGATAATAAATAGGGTGACATGGCATGACACACAAGAAAAAGCATGTAAAGGATGACAGGTGGAAAGAGTAAGGCCACAAAGTATAGAAAATTTAACGCAAGTGGTACATCATGATTATTATCCCTATGTAACTACTATGCTTAAAATAGCACATTTTGATCAAAATGGTGGATAAGAACAAAGGTTGATACTCAATATAACCACTTTGGACCAAAGAATCAAGTATTAATGATAGTTAGTATTTAATATACTTAAAATAGTAATTTGGATCGAAATGGCAGATATGGATCAAAGTTAGTACTCGATATAAGTAGTACATATGGACCAAGTAGCATATATGAATCAATATGATAGATATGTACGAAATTTTATACTCAATAAAAGTAGCACATATGGATTGAAGTAGGAAATTTGGACCAAAATGGCATAGAGGGACCAAAGTTGGTACTCAATAAAAAAGTACATATGGACCAAAATAGGGGATTTAGACGAAAAATGGTAGATAATATGAAAGTTAGAACTTGCTATAAGTAAAACATATGGATTGAAGTATCATATATAAACCAAAATGGCAAATATGGACCAAAAGTTGATATTCACAATAAGTATCACATATTAAGTGAAGTACTTCATATGGACCAAAATGACAAATATGAATGAAAGTTGGTTTGGACAAAAATATCCGATATGAATGAAAGCTAGTACTCACAATAAGTAGGGGCGGGTAAAAAACTGACCGAATTAAACCAATCTGTAATCAAACTAAATCAAACCAAAAATATGTATTTTTTCCTTTTTAACAATTTAGTTTTAAAACACTCCATATGAATTAATCCTTAAATTTGTGGTTGGTTTGAAGAAATAACCAAACTAATATGTAAAATGAACCAAACCATTTAGAAATAATTATATAATTTACTTATAATTTAATTTTTCTTTATGATGATTGATTAAAGTTGTATATGTTCTTATGGTTTCATTATAGTATTTATTATTTGATGAATATTGATTGATATTAATTCGTTTCTTTTGAAATTGCTTTTTAGGTCATATATATATATATATTATATATATATTCTTTAGTTGGTGACATAATTAGTGTGTGTGTGTGGTTTTTTTTTTTATAGTTTTAACTTTGTGGAATATGAAATTTATTTATTTAGTATCAATCTTTTATTATATTAATTGCTCAATGTATTTTGTTAGTGGATCATATTTTATTCATGGATGACTTTTGTTAGTGGATGGTTTTTTTTTTTTGGCTAAATTTGTTATGTAGATGATTGATTTAATGTTTTGTGAAAAATTATATATTATACTTGTTGTGTACTAGTTAGTGATATTTTATTGTTAGTAGATAAATAATTGTGGACTTAATGACTTTATGGATGGCTATGGACTATGAGTATGATAGATTTATAATGTAGTTTATAAAATAATTTAAATATTTAAATATCTATATAAATTTTATAAAATTTAAATAAAATAATTTAAATAGAATTTTGATTTGATTATTTTTAGTAAATGCGAAGGAAAGTTCATACCAGCTATAAATAATAAATATGGACTAAGTGGCAGAGTGGGACCACAATAGAATATGTGAATAAAAATAGCAGATACGAAGGAATGCTGGGGACCGGTTGTCACGTATGTATCAAAGTAGCGTATTTAGAGCGAAAATTGATATTTGATATAGGAAGCACACGTGGACTGACGTGGGCCTCTTTCATTTGGAGTAGGTAGGGTAATAATTAATAAGAACGTAGGTTAAGTCAAGAACAGTTGGTTAGTACGCTGTCTTATTCCGGAGGAAACAAGACAAAGAGAGTTTTGCTTTGCCGTGTGGAAGTCCAAGGAACAAAGTAAAAAATGGCGCTGATACCTATCTACTTTTCGGATTTTGGGTTGTATTTATGGTAATCTGATGAAATTTATATTATGTTTATATTTAGTTTATTTGGTTGTTTTATGAGTGTAATTATTTATTTATATTTGTTTGTAATGAGTTATTTATTTAAAAATAATAAAAAATAAAACTAAATGATAGAAAAATTACAATACGAACGGGTCCGCAGATATATATATATATATAATGTAGACTTATAAAACCATGTATTGTTATCATTATTTATTAAAATAAATAATAATATTATTTACGTTAATTCTGTAACTCAGTGGAAGACAAAGATACACCGTTGTTAGCAGATTTTGATGGGATTCTCCTGGCTCGCTGCATGGTATTTACCATGCTGTTTTTTTTTTTCCTCCGATCCATCACCGTTACTATTTTAATTTTACACGTGTGTGTTGTAAATTTATGTACCAATTATTCAATTAAATATTTAATTAAAAGTTTGTCACCTATATAGACGCGTCCTTTCATTGGGAATTAATGTATTCTTGTTTTTGTTGCCATTTTCCTTGTCCATATTTATTTAGATTTTATTCTCGTTTTTTAACCAATGGCTTATTTTTCTCTAGGATATTTATATAGCTTCCTCACATTTTTTTTTCCTTATGTTCTTATTTTGGATGTACCTTTTCTTTCCATATTTATTTAGAATTTATCCTTTTTTTATAACATTGTGTTTAGAGATTAAAAATAGTAATTCTTTGGGTTTAGGTATTGGGGAAAAAATCCTATAAAGTCATGGGTCGGGTTTGAGTAACCCTATCGGGAGCTGAGACGGGTTCGAGTCTTATACAATTGATGTTGATTATAAATCACTAAAAAAAAATGTATTAATAAACTATTCTGCGATCACTTTTTGGCAAGTATATCTATTGAATAATAGTATAGCAAATAAACATAGATATGTTCCTACGACGATCTTGATGTACTAGTAATTACTTCTTTTTCTACGATCTAGCCTAACAATCAATTTAATATAATTAATGACTAATTCTATTATTTATCCTACTATTATTACTCACAAGTCAAAGCAATTGAATATTAATCACAACATCATTAAAAGTATCTAGATATTAAATCACCACTAAGAATTACTATGTTTAAATTAATATGTCTTTCAAGATTGTCAATTTCTTATTCTTGGATCCATCTATTGAAATTTCTTCCTAATTAATATTAATTCAAGAACCACACTAAAGACCTATGAATCCTTTACTAGACTAAACCTTAATTTAATCTAATACGGAAGATTTATGTTATCCTATATCTAGGGTTACAATCAATCTCTTTAATTATATTAGGTATATTTATAAAAGCAATCTTTCAATTAACCAATATAAAATCAATCAAGAATTATTACTTTAAGATATCATTAAAAACACATAATTAGAATCATGAAAAATAATTTCATTGAATAAACAATAAATTTCATATTACATAGTAGTTCTTAAGGTGCTTTAATACCTAGACTATATCTCTACTCCCCTATCATGTGAATAAAGAATGAAAAACCCCTTAAAGTTGTGATCTTGCAATCTTTTTTACTTTAAGATATCTCCTTGCTTGACTTGCTTCTTTCTTCAAAACCCTAGCAAAGTATCTAGTATGCAATTATATGTAGAGTATGTAAGATTTGTCAATTATGTCTAATCTCTGTCTAAGGACTTATTTATATACAAAAGAATTCTACTAAATCTTGTAATATTTGGATATGGATCAATCATGATAGTATATCAAAAAAGTCGGATAAGAATTGTATGATATCTCAACTCCTCAAGCAATACACATAATGCTAGACTAAATCATGTTCCTTTCTAATCTCTTCAAAGTCCTTCAATCAAAATATAGCACGGGATAATCATGATGTCAAGTATTCCCCCATGTTTCTCTCTAACTTCTTTGTATGGCTTCAAAGAAGCAAAAACATGGCACGAGCACAGGATAAATAATAACCTCATGGACCTCTCTGACTACTTCCTTTCATAATTTCTAGAAAAACACAGGTGAAGCACGGGATATAGCACCTCATCATGGAATTCTCTTGCCTTCTCAATAATGAACACAATTCTTTCTTTTCATGGTGGATCTCTTCAACACAAACACGAGATAATTGAATTGCCTGCATTTTTCTTTTCTTTTTCCAAAACTTTCTTATTTTTATCTAAAACTTGATCAAACTTGATTAATTCTCCTCTAGCTCGCATATCCTTGTCAACATCTTAAAATAAAAAATTAACCAAATCATGTATCAAATTCTTATCAATAATCATCAAAATCTATCATAATTTCCTTTCTTAGATGGAGAATAAATTATACTTATCAACGACCTATCCTAAACCCACCTTGGTGGTATTCGTAGACTAGCTTAACCCTTAATTAAAATAAAAAAAGGAAAAACGAAAAAAGAAGGAAAATTGAAAAAATTAAATCAGAAACAAATAGTTTATATTTTTATGTTAACAATGAAAATTCATTTCCTATTTACAACATTTAATGTGTTGTTGTCGTTATTAAAAATACAAGTAATAGATAAGCTTGAAAATATGTTTGATTGGATTTATATAAACTTCTAACGAATTAAAAGGACTTGTATCTATCTTTGTGGGACTTATTTCTATCTTGAGTATTTTGTAGCTTACATTACTAAATTTATAATATAATGGATGTGCTTATATATAAATAAACTCAAAAAATTCTTTCAAGAAATAGAGTAAAGAGACCATGCTTCTGGAGTCCAATTTTATTTTAAATTAAAAATTTATCTTATTTTTCAAATTGATTCTTTTTACTACTTGAATGAAGTAACGATACTATATATCCATATATATATATATATATATAATTTCTTAGGAACTGGAATCATGGAAATCAGCTTAGCTCAAATGGCTTTAGTTTCGGTTCCTAAATTTTGGAATTGGAAATCAATAGATTTAGATATTGTATCGGATCATGGTAATGCCTACTTATAACTTAGTCACATTAACACTAATCTTTCAAATCTCACCTCCCATTTGTAATATATAAATAATATATATATATATATATATAAAGACTTTCCATGGGATTTATGGGTAATGGAAAAAAAATACATAAAATCCAACTTGTTTTTCTTTTATAGCCATGCTGTCTACCATTGATCTCTTGCCCATTCCCTTGTATATTAGAAACAAATCTAACAGCTTACAAAATCGTGACACGTTCATTAGTTGCTAACGTATAAGGCAGATCATGGACCATGGTCGACTAAGTTTGACTAAATTCCATGATCAACTAAGTTTGATAAATTTAGATCAAGAGCATAAACCAGTTCAAGACGAAATTGGATAAAACATAGACGCGATTCATTCTCCAACATCCATCTCGAACTAATGCCAAAAGCAGTTATCTCTGGCCTGCATCTTTGATATCACAGGGATCTTACGACTTACGACGCACGTGGACATATTCCCATCCAAGCGTCTTTTATATCTACACGAACGACGATGGTCCAAACCCTTACAATTTTACTAATAAAATAACCTCGTAGAATCCAAGAAAGAAATAGGAATGGGATAAAGAAGAAGGTAAAGAAAATGAAAGAATTTCCTGATGGCCTTATGACCTGGGCTCTGATTATTTTATCTTTTTTCAATTATTTTAGTAGTTTATTTTTATCATTTTTAAATAGATATTTATTAAAAAAAATAGATATAAGTGAACAATAGATATTTTTTTATTTATAAACAAATCAAATAGATAAAATGCAAATAAAATATAGATGCAAATAAGATACAGATGAAAATCAGATAATCTAAATAGACCAAGGTAATAAAAAAAAAAAAAACAAAATAGTCGTTTGGGCATGAAAATAATAAATATAAGTTGTGAAAAAAATCTTATTGAATCTTGTTTTGAATTTATTAAAATATCTAAGATATTAGTTATTTAAGTGATTTCCTTTCGATTTTCTCACTGTCCACATATATAAAAAAATTTCTTTCAATATTCAATCCATCTCATTTGATGCCCTGGTGTTTTGATGAGTTTAGATATTTTCACCTACTGACACCGCGTGTCTATGCTTCTTACTATGTGATAAGGTCATGTGAACTTGTATGATCATTCTAATAACTATAAGTCAATCCTACTGTTGAACTATTCAAATTCAATTTAATGGTAATTTAAATTCAATTTAATTGTAATCAAGTCATATTCAAATTCAAGATTTTTGAGTAACTCGGAATTTTGAGTTTGGGTTATAAAATATTTTATTTGAGTAGCATCACACGTGTTTGAACTTTATATATATATATATTTTAAAAATCCTATAAAACTTGTGTCCTTCCTATTCTTAAAGCTTTTTTTGTACCTTTTCTTTTTTATTTTTGCCTCATATTCAATGGTCTAAATTTATTACACTTTAAGATTAAGTCATTCTAAAACCTTATGTTATTCCCAAATCCAATTGGTTTTTATAAAATAATTGATTTTACTTTACTTGAGATTAAGCTTATCATGTATCAATTTGATTTGAGCTCAAGCTTATAAATTAAAGCTCAATCAAAAATCGAATTTAAGCCAAAAGTTGATTTTTAAGCTTTTCATTTAAGTCAAGTTTAAGCTTGACATTATTTGTATCGTCTCAACTCGATTTATTTATAATCTTATAACGAGCATATGGACACGTGGGACTTTGGTGGATATGCAAAAATGTTAATAGCTGCTTTCAAGGCAGCCGAAAAAGCTGTTTAGACTAAGAACTTCATCATGGGTGGTTTTTAGTATTGCCGCCTTTGAGGTTTTTAACTTCTTCATGGTCCCTATCCAATAGGCCAATGGTATGTTAAGGCTGCCTTCAGCTGTTAAGCATCATATTAATGTAGCGCTCCATGTCTCCCGCTAATAAATCTTATCATAATATTGTTTCGAACTATTGATACGATTACAATAAACACTGATATGCTTAATTTGCTATTTCAAACAAGAGAAAGCTAATATTTTTCTCTTAAATCCCTCCGAACCCCTATTATCATTCAATTTAAACAAATTGTCACGATATAAAGTAAAGGTCACTTTATAATCAATTTTACGTTCCCAACTTAATAATTTCATCGCTTTAACGAAATCATATGTATTTGTCTGATTTCGACTTTTTTTTATTCCAAACAGTGATCTCAACAAATTAATACCACCAATTTGATCAGATGTTACAGACTCAATACAAAAAAGAAAAAAAAAAATCGAGAATCCTCAAAACAAACTCGAGCAATTTTGGAGTTGCTAGACAATTGTTCAATAAAGAACTCTCTTTCACATGTCCAAGTTGACAATGCATATAAAAATAAGATGGTATACTCATTTGTATTAATATTATAATCTTCTAATATTTAATAAGATAGAATCATCGAATTCTTCCATAATATCAACAATATATTTATAAACCGACATTACAGCTTGTATTCTTTTCTGTTTTGACATTCGACTACTATCTAATTAGTAACTTGTAGCTTGGACGAATTTCGTTAAGTTGAGATCCTATGATGTCTGTCAGTAATCAATCATAAAAGGATATCCTCTGAGCAGATGAGTTAGTTAGTAGGCATGCAAGAGGTGGCAGCTGAAATATTGGATCTGGTCTGATTGTTTATTGATAGATTGTAGATAGACACAGTTTTTTAAAAAAAAATTTTAAAATTTTTTATCAAAAGATAAATATAGATTAAAAATAATTAACAGTTCTTATTGATAAAATAAAAATGTAAATTAGACATATTTACATATATCGTTTCAATATATATATACATATACATGAAGATGAAAAACAGACCGACCACCAAAACCCTAATATATATCATGCTACTGCCTACTGACAGCTGAGACACTCCTTACAGTAAACGAAGTAGAGAAGCAGACCATTTTCCTAGTAACATTACATGTACAATGATATTATTTCATCCTCGGAGAGATTTGTGCCCGCAAAGGATTCTTCATCACTACAGTAAACTCAAGGATCTCCTCTAAATTCACATCTTCTCCATTCACAGGTTTCCATTCAAAGTTCCAAACCAAATTAGCCACAAAATACTCCAAATGAAGCAGAGCCAGTTGATAGCCAGGACACATCCTCCTTCCAGCCCCAAATGGCATCATCTTAATTTCTCTACTTCCTGTTATATCAAAACCTTCTACTCCATTCCCACCATTATTATCGATATTCATAAATCTCTCCGGCTTAAACTCCAATGGATCTTCCCACACTTCCGGGTCCAAACCCATAGCTCCCACCATGAAGATCACAATCCCCCTTTTGGGTATCACGTAACCATCCAAAAGAACATCCTCTGTAACAGAATGTGGTAGTACGAAATGGCCAGGAGGGTGTCGTCTCAAACCCTCCAAAATCACAGCTTTCAAGTAAGGCATCTTCATCAAATCCTCTTCCTTCACTTCCTCCTCACCACAGCTCATCACCCTCGAATCTCGCTGTAAAGACGCTCTTGAATATGCGGATATTTCACCAAATTAGCCATCACCCATTGGAGAGCTGTGGATGTAGTATCAGTACCACCACTAAGAAACTCCGAACACAGACTCACCATCTCATCCTCATTAAGCTTTCTCTTCTCATCGGGCAACTCCAAATCCAAAAGGGTGTCCACATAACACACGATCCGATCCTCACTTTTCTCTTCCGCCTTTTTCCCAACAGCTCGTGCTCTGATCAAAGGCAAAAGCACATCCATATGACGTTTACGCATCTCGTAAAAATCTTGCCATTTCTTTGGAAAGAGAACCTTACTCAACCTAGGCCACAGATCCAGCACAGTAAATCTAGTAAAATTAGCCAGAAGTGTTCTTTGTACGTCTTCCACTTCCTTAATCTGCTTGTCCCTGACTCCATCCCCAAAGCACATATACACCAATAAACAGAACATCGCGTACTGGAAATGATCCATCACGCGCACCACCTCATTGCTGCTTGACTTAAGCTGGTTCAACAAGATATCCAACACCAACTTGCGCGCGTGGGAGTACGTCCTAACCCGCGACGGATGGAGAATCTCCGAAGTCAGGTTACGTCGGAGGAGGCGCCAGGTGGGTCCGTAGAAGGCGGTATTGATGGTGTGTTGGTTAGCGCTCATAATTCTACCGGTGGCGAGAGCAGGTGGGCGGTCTGCGAAAGCGACACCGTTTTGAACGAGCGCTTGGTGTGCGACAGCTTGTGAGGCGATGAAGACCGCAGGGAGTGAGCCGAATTGTATAGTGACCATAGGGCCGTGTTTGGCGACGAGGCTTTTGAGGATGGGTTCGATGTTGAATAAGGAATTTCGAAGCCATAGGAGATTGCCAATGATTGGGAAAGGGTGAGGGCCTGGTGGGAAGTTGCTTTTGCGAGGATTAGAGATTAGGTTGTCAAAGAGGGCTTTGATGAGAGCAGAGAGGCAGATGGTTACGACGATTATGAACCATATCTCCATTTTGGTTTGTTGGTTGTTGTGGTTGCCGTACTTTCGTCCTTAATCCGGGATGTGTTAAGCCTTAAGGGCAATGATATAAGGATGGGATAAAGTTCAGATTTTGGATGGGCATGGATTTAAACATTTGAAAGTTAAAAGGAAACAGAAACTTATTATCAAATGATTACATCATAATGTCAAGGTGGAAAAAATCTTGAATCCTTTACTGTACATGTTTTGGGTTTTTTTTTTTTTTTCCTTTTTCCATGACACATTCTAAAAGCCAATTCGAAAATGTTACAGCCTAGGCCAGCGCAGAATGGTTTTATTTTTTTATTTTTTAAATTTAAATTTAACTATTCAGTTTGGTTAATAAATTTTCAAATAAAAATATAATTTGATATGGTTCAATTTGTATTTTAAACTGTTTTTTATTCTAAAAGTAACAAATACATTCCATAAAAAAACTTTAATTACATATTTTATATTACTAATACAAATATAAAAAATAATTATTTACCTAAATAAATATATAAAGTTTCTTATGGAGGAGAGATTTCATCTATCATAAAATTATTATCATAGTAAACTATAATGATATACTAAATTAAATAAAATAAGGACATGCTACTCTAATTTGAGGTGAAATTTTAGTTTGTTGTTTGCTTTTTTAATTAATATATTATCAATTATATAAATTAATAAATAACTAAGTAATATAAGTTGATTAATTAGTAAGATGAAAAAAAGAATGTTCAAAACACTGGAAACTAAAATCTAAAAATTATTTTTTTTTGTAGATGTACCACAACAATCAAACACATGATATGATCAATCTAATTTTATTTTCATAAATAATTCATATCTAAATAATTAATTTTTTTAATAAAACAATTAAAGGAAAGAAAATAATATGTTGGATTTTTTTTTAACATGTAAAATGGTTTTAGTCAGTTCAAACGATACAGTTCAATTCAAAGTCCAAATAGAACCACAAACCATGATTTGCCATTCTCTTATTCATTCAATTCTATTTAATTCCTTTATTTTTAATTTATTCCATCTCAGACAATTCCTGCTTGAAATTGATATAAAATGTTTGACCATAAAGATGTTTTATATAGTTTTAGTATAAATTGAAAATATTATAATATATAGTATGATTTTCTAATTTTCTCATTTAAAATTTTGACAAAACATTTTAAGACAAAAGAGAAAAAAGTAGAATGGTTCTGTATTAATAAAAAATTCATTCCAATAATATAATTACAAAATAGTGGGAATAGTTTTTATTCTTATAGAGAAGTCATGGCCCTACATAGACATGTCCCTAGGTTAGGTCCGAACCGAGACCCGATCGGAATCGGCTACGGTAGGTCCTTCATTGGACCGGCCCCATCGGTTCAGGGCTTAACCAGGTTTAAGACTTGTCGGGTAGGTAGGTCCAACTTGGGTTTGGTTTGAGGACTCGCCAAAACCAGTGGGTCCCAACGGTTCTTAGTAAGAAAAAAAAAAAAAAAAAAAAACCTGCTACATCCAATAAGGGATTTGAAAGGAATTTTACTTTATGCTTTAATCAAATTTGAATGCATCAAATAATGGTGCACCAACAAACTTTCAAATGTAATACAGTAAAAGGAAAAATAAGCGGAACGTACCTGCAAGCCTATATTCCTGTAGCATATAGAATGGAGCAAAAAATTGGCCTTCATTCGCATGTGAATAGAAAACTTTAATTTGAAAAATGAGGTTTAAATTCATTGAAATGGATAAGAGTCAGAAGACAATGCAGCAATATTCGCAGATGTTAAATTTTTGAAATTTTAAAATTCAATCTTTGGCATGTGGACAAGCTGAAATGAATGCAAGAAGTATGTATAAATACAAACGCAAACTCACAAATTTTTTAGGAGATATCCAAACGCTCTAAAACTATCTCACAAACATTCTCAAAACAATCATAAAATTCATTCCAGGCTGTGTTTAATATTTTTAGGTGTCTCTTCTTACTGTATTTCTTATGCCATTAGTTTCAAATATTTGCGAAAAGTTCATTGTGGTTTATGCTTCATATTTTCTATTGTAACTCTGTACTTGGTTCCCTCCTGGTTACATGATATGGCATCATTCTTCTGACGTAGCTTCTCAAGAAAAAGTAAAGACAAAGGCAAGGCCCCGACCTCAACCTCTACCTCAACCTCAGATTTTGAATGGCGACACCATGCATGTCACCGATGAAGATTTCAACTTCTTTGTAACGCCCTAACCTATTGGCATTGCAACCCGCCACGTGTCATCTCTTAATAGGACACGCTAAGGCTTTAATTTCAACAAATAACATGAATATCACCTGTATAACTCACAAGATATAAAAGAAGACATGTAGTTCTCATAAATAAACCATATGATAAGAACATAATCTCCATAACCAGAAAACTAGACATTGTTGACATTACTGCAGGTCAACAAGTCAAACCACACCCTAAAACTATTATAACATATAAAACTCCAGATACAACTGAAAAATCCAATGAACAAAAATATGAATCTAACATTGAACAACAACATGACATAAAAATTCATCCCCATCCCCATCCTCATAGATGATATCAAAACCCGATAGATCATATATCACACTATCATCACTTGCACCTGAAATATAATAGAATAAGCGGCAAAGCCCAGTACGATAATATCCAATCCAGTTCAAGCAAGGTTATGCACATGCAGCATGTATAAATATATGCAACTGAACTAAATGCATACAATTAGATTATTATCTATTTTAGTCCAGCAAAACAACACAGTTCAGAATCTAGTATACATAAATCCCGAACTCAGAGTAACTCAGACTCTACTTTAAAAACAACCAACTGATTTTGAAAATAAGTAATCATATACATATATGGATGAGTGGGTACTTCCCAAACATCCCAATTCCTGAACACCTAAATTCTACCAGAATCATATCTTAGCACGAGTCCACTCGGGACAACCTCACACTAAGATCATTAGGATGCCTCACCAGTATCACTGTCTGCCAGGTCTCTACTAGTCAAAGCCAATCACAACCAGGCAGACAATTATTAAAACCGAATATTTATTAAATTCATTATGCAAATTCTGTTCCTATATCCATTCACAAAATTTTAATCTACAAGCACATACATCAAATAATGGATTGGTCGTACCTTTTATATTCATGAGATAACTTGAACTATTCAAAGACAACCGTTAACAACTACTAGAAAACCAAACCACAACACAACTAGCTACTACCACCAAACTCTCAAACTCCTAAACCCGATATCAAACAACAACTCTAATCTCAACCTGTAACATATCAACATATGTCAAATCACCAACATTCATAGATAAATCAAATTTACCATAAAACAACTATCTACACTAACCTGATATAAAACTTCACAAACTCGACCTATACTAATCAACAACTCCAAACACCTCCAATAATATCAAAGAACAGCAATTCAAATCCTCAAATCAGAAATCTTCACAAAACTCTATAAAACACATCATATGATCAATATTGTAACATCAAGGTTGTCTAATTTCGTGCAAAAGGATTCAGAGCTTGTACTTACTGATATGGAATGTATAATACTTGTTTCTCCTCTTTCTATACTGATCAGAACACGAGCTAGGGTTGATTTCCATAATTTCTTTCAAGAACAGCAAGAATTCATCAAGAATCAAGCATAAATTCGTCACTATATGCTTACACATGACAAAGGGAAATCAACTGACCTTCAACAGATCTTTTGCTTCGAACTCAGCCTCTTATATCATATACCAACACAAGATTCATGAATCCAACAGCCTTCACCATGAATTTTAGATAAAACATGACATCTTGCATAAATTTCCAGATTTTCGCACATAAAATATATGTATAGGATATAGGGAATGTTTCATACTTTTAACACTCCTTGCTTGCGAATCTGAAACCCTAAGTCAACCTATGATCACTTGCACCACCACTACAATCAGCATTCACGAAATTGTGACATGAATCAGATCTCCATTCTACAGCAAGAAGGAAACAAAGGATGATGGGGTCAAAATACACTTACCAGCGTTTTGGACATCAAACACCGTACCAGCACCCCCAAGAACACCTTCAGCATGTATATAATAATATAGAACTTGATAAACTTTGCAAAAACCGTTCACGCATCGCTCCTATATATAGAAAAACAGACTTACGTCGGCGGTTACTGATAAAAAGGCCAGTGGCGCTCGGGTTCCATTTGTCGGCGTAAATACCAAAAGTCGTGTTTGTTACAGAGTACGTCGGCAAATTTAAAAACTAGGCTGACGGCCTTGTTCTCTGGCCTTGCCCAACACATCATCCAACACCGGCAAAAACATAAATAAACACTGGCGGCCATCACAGCGTAATGCCTACGCGGCTTACCCTACGCTGGCGGCGTACTTCATCAGAAATGCCGGCCTTCATTGCAGAAAATACCAAACTTGATCCAATTGATGCCAATCTATTCCAATACGGAATTGATCAAACCTAACTTATTTTAACATCAACATAAAGGCCTCTTAACATCTGGTAGCTTGTGAATACTTATCACTTATAATTATTTTGTATATTACATTTATCTCCTCCTAAAAGAATTTTCGTCCTCGAAAATTTACCTGAATCATTGAAATATCTCGGGATATCTGGATCTCATATCCTCCTCTAGTTCCTAAGTAGCTTTACGTTCTGTTTGATTCATCCACTGTACCCGAACATATCTGATAACTTTGTTCCTCAAAAGTTTCTCTTTAGAATCAACATCTTTTATCGGCTTTTCCACTGTAGTAAGATTTGGTTGAACATCTAATGGTTCAAGAGCAATGACTTCATTCGAGTCTCGGACATACTTTCTAAGCATTGACACATGGAACACATTGTGCACCCCTTCTAGGTCAGGCGGTAAGGCCAATCTGTAAGCTATGTCGCCTATCTTTTTTAATATCTCATACGGTCCCATGTATCAAGGATTTAACTTTCCTCGTAGTCCAAATCTGATAGCCCCTTTTGTTGGTGATATCTTGAGCAATACATGCTCACCCACTTCAAATTCCAAGGGTCTTCTTCTTTTGTCCGCATAGCTCTTTTGTCGACTCTGAGCAGCTTGTAACCTCTGTCTGATCAAACTGACTTTTATCGACTGAATCTTGAACCAACTCGCCAACATTTGTCTTTCACCTACTTCATCCCAGTGAATAGGTGATCTGCACTTCCTACCATACAACGCTTCAAATGGAGGCATACCAATCGAAGCTTGATAGCTATTATTATACGAGAACTCTACTAAAGGCAGATACTTATCCCAAGATCCTTTAAAGTCCAATACGCATTCCCTCAACATGTCTTCTAAGGTCTAAATAGTCCTTTTCGACTGACCATCTGTCTGTGGGTGATAAGATGTACTGAATACCACTTTCATTCCCAACACCTGATGTAGACTCTTCCAAAACCTCCCCATAAACCTCGTGTCTCGATCTGATATAATGGATACCGGCACTCCATGCAACCTCACAATTTCTTTGATGTACAACTGAGCTAACCGTTCCAACTTATACCCGGTCTTGATAGGTATGAAATGAGCTGCTTTCGTGAGACGATCTACAATAACCTAAATTGAATCAAACTTCTCTTTCGTCTTAGATAAAGCGGAAACAAAATCCATCGTGATGTGTTCCCACTTCCACTGTGGTATTGGTAACGGTTTCAACTCTTTTGCTGGTCTCCGGTGTTCGATATTTATCATCTGACACGTGTGACACTTAGAGACGTATTCTGCAATTTCCTTTTTCATGTTATTCCACCAATACAACTTTTTCAAGTCCTGGTACATCTTGTTTCCTCCCGGATGCATGGAATAACTAGAATAGTATGCTTCCTTAAGCAGTTCTTTCTTTAAATCTCCTTGAATCGGCACACATAACCTTCCTTTGTACCATTTAACAGTATCTATCTCCCTATCTAGTGGTAGTCCAGGTAACTTCTCTGGAAATACATCCATAAACTCATTTACAATTGGCACAATTTTGATATCCTTCTTCAATATTCATAGCCGCCACAACTGGTTTTTCCCACAACTCCATAGAGTTCATACATTTAGGTCTCAGCCTTTCCAACCTATATGTAAATCTCCCCTTATCTGAATCAAAACTTAATCCGCCTTACTACAATCAACATGACCTTATAATGATTTGCCAATTCATTCCCAAAATCACATCAAAATCAGATAAAGGCAATACTATCATATCAATAGGCATGTTCACATTTGAAATCACAACACTTTATTTTTACACACATAGGATGCCTATTTTCAATCACTAACGGAGTAGTCACACACATAATACGATCAATCAACATTTCATAAACAAGCTCACAATCATTCATAAAATTTTCAGAAATACAAGCATGAGTTACTCCAGTATCAATCAATACATATGCATCCCTAATAGCAACACTCAATATACCTGCCAAAATGTCTACTGAGGGTGTATCTTCAATCTATTGTAAGGTAAAAACCCTTGCATTTGTCTTTCCCTTCTCTATATCAACTCCACTCTTAATATCAGGTTGATCTTTGCAGTTAGCAATATGATGACCTCTTTGCTTGCAATATGCATAGAAGACCGGTGGTAGTTTCGGATTCTTACACTCTTTAGACTTATGTCCAATTTGACCACATGAAAAACATGCATTGGGAGTCCACTTACAATCGAACAACTCATGAGGACCATAACACCTAAAACATTTCTTTTCAAATGCAAGTGTAGAAGCTTTATATGTTGGCTTTTGATTTCCTTGTCATCTCATGAAAGGCTTATTTCCTTTATTAACACCCCGATAATTATCATAGGATGAAGTGGAAGCAGGTCTCTTTCCCATAAATGCAGCTCTCTTTGCTCTTCTAATTCTACTATCATTCTGAATTTGCTCCATTAGCAAAGCTTTGGCCATAGTATCTGATAGGGTATGTAACTTAAATTTCTTCACTTCACTTTGAATTTCTTCATTCAATCTATCTGAAATTTCTGAACTTTCATTCTCTCATCCCGATAATCACCTCCAGCAAAGCGCAACAGTCTACAAAATTCACCATAGTATTCATCTATAGTCTTGCTCCCTTGTCTCAAGTTCAACCAATCAGCTATCATCCTTTCTCTCATTGAATTTGGAAAATATTTGGTGAAAAATATATCCTTGAATGCATTCCATGATATGGGTTATTGTAGATTTCCACTAGTTAATCTCCACCAATTGTAAGCTTCTTTCTTCATCATATAAACTGCTAAATCAAATTTATTATCTTCCGGTGTTCTACTAGCTGCAAATGTTTTTTCGAGCTCCTCTATCCAACCTTTAGCTATTGTAGGATCAGTACTAGTGCCATCAAACTCTGGGACCATCTTGCTAAAATCATGTAACTTGATTTGGTTGGATTGATCATTTACAGGAGCAGCCTCATTTGGTCTCATTCCCTGCTAGTTACCTTGCTGCATGAAATGTTGTGTTTGCTGATACATCATCATCTGATACTTCTGCATCATTGCCATCATGTCCCTCATCATACTATACATGGAATTTGGATCACCAGTGGGTATTTGTGGCATAGGAGGAATGGGTGGCATAGGTGAGGTGGAGGAATCTGAGTCGGTGGAGGAACTTGTAAGCTGAAGCCGATGTAGGCGATGGAGTAGTCTCACTACTCGGTGTAGAAGATGAAGTAGGAGCAAATATAGATGATGATTGTGGTGGTGGTGGCATACTTTCTCTATCAGAATGTTGCCTTGTAGACCTCCTCAACCTGTCCATCTTTACAATTGCATACATATATTCAACACACACACATGTATATCAATCTCTACTCACATGCAAAACTAATCAAATTAACATTCACATTCATATATAAATTAACGAACAATTCAACAAGTCATCTAACAAGCAATAAGCAATTAGTAAACAAGAAAACAAATAACAAGTATATGAATCAAGCAAGAAGCAATTATACATAGCTATTCGGATAAACTTAACTCTTTTCTATACTACCTATTGTGTCTAGGTCAAGTCTTAAACGACTATTACAATTGGACAAACAATTAATCAACTCCGCTCTGATACCAACTGTAAGGACCCGTATCCCCTAAAATTAAAACAGGCGATAACAGTTCCCAACCACATAAACCTGTAAGATTATATGTAAGGTTATCTAAAAGAATTGTTTGAGGAATTGTTTATCTAATTCCATATAGATATAATAGAAACCGTAATTTTTTTCTAAACTTTAAACAAAATACACTACTTCATTATCACTATTTTGCAAGAGAAGCAACTTAAGTTATACATAGCTAAGTACATATATATATATACATATTACATCCAATGGCTTCTTATAAGCCTTAACAAAATTACACACACAAAATTCAACTAAAACCTTAAATACAACCACAAGACTAGCATAACTATTCTATTATAAAAAAAAAAAAAAATTGGATTTCACCAAGTCTAAGGTCATCTCTAGTCCTTCATATCATCAAGAAAATCCTCGAAATCGGTTCCATACCCCATACTCGTGTAAAACTCGTCGGATCATCACCTGAAATGGTTAAAATATGAGCCAAAGGCCCAGTACGCAAGTAACGAATACAAATGCAAAGTGATTCACATATACTTAATCTAAATGTAAAATGCAACAACCAAAAATTTATTACTCAATCTTTAGTTAGTCTTTCATCATGGGAGTGTTCAAACTCTGGGCAACAAGGATATAGTATTATATTCGCCTCCCTAAGTAGTCTCTACTGTTCATACAGACTAGGCAGCCCCACCTTCCGGCGTAATCCGTAATACTAGGGGATCCTGATAACGCATCACAACTCAAGGGGTTAATATGAATAGCTCGGATATCATATCTCCTAAATAATTTTATCCAATAACGAAAAGTACCTTGCCCCCAATTGAACAAGGTGCTGCTCTCCGAACCAGATTCAACGGCAAACAAGAACAATCAACACTCATCAATTGATAAATTTTTCTTAATTTACAGTAATTGATTTGATGCCTACCCTAGCAAAGTAACAAGCAAGTTACTCATACCACCTGAGATAGCTCGGGAACTAATGGGGTTGGCTGAGCGATCTATCATGTTTAAAATAATATTAAATTTCCCACTTAGTTTAAGCATAATTAACTAGTTGCAAATATAAATAATCAAAGAAATTCAAATAAATTAATACAATGTCATAATAGAGCATCTAAACATCCTATTATATCATAGAACACTTAACAAATATTTAATTGATCATATACCAAGCTTTGGAAAATTTTGAAGAAAGTTTTTGAAAATGAAAAAGTGCAGGTGATACGACGGCCTTCAATGCCGACGGCTTTGAACCGGTGCGCAATACACTAAAGTTCAACACTTGCCAACACTGGCAGCGTTCAAGGATACGCCGGCAGCCTTCAGTCTACGCCGGCGGTTTTGAGCCAGTGTAGAATACAACTCCAAATTCCAAAAATTTTCGAGAGTTACACGGGATTGGTCTACGCTCGTGAATACCCCCAACACCGGCAGCGTATCCATGTATGCCGACAGCTTTGGATCCTACGCCGGCAGCATTCAGTCCGGCTTAAAAATTATGATTTTGTTCTCATTCCACACCGCCTCTAAGCCGGCGGCTTTGGAACCCCAGTAGCCGGCGTACAATTTGAAAAATAAACACTGACAAACTTTTCTAGCAAAAGCCGGCAGCGTTTCAAGTGGCTTTTAAAAAAAAATTGATTCTGTTCACTTCCAACACCGCCTCTACGCCGGCGGTGTTGAAGTGCCAGATGCCGACGTACGCTCAAAATTAAACCTATACGAAAATGTTTTGTTTCCCTGTTTTATTACAAAACTTATTCACTTCAAAATTCTCCAAACTTAATCTAAACTTTCCAAAGGTTATTATGTTTTAAACACTATCCAAACAACGTAAATTCTACTTCTAATCATCAAAACACCAATCACACTTCAATTCCACACTTCAACTACTCAATCCTTAAATCTTCCCAATACACTTATCCTCGCATGTCAACATTCATATAAACATACACTACAACTCCTCTAGCCATATAATCCTATTTAAACTACCATCAATGCATAAAATCATTCTAACACCAATTAGTACATAAACTTCATTCTAACCTAAGCTTTACAACCAAATACAAGGAAGAACATAAAATAGAGAGATTAGGCTTGCATTTAACTTACATGATTAAGCCTTGGCTTGGAGTGATGTTTGAATCCAAAAGCTTGTAATTGATTTTGGCTTAGGGCTTAGGGTTTTGAGATGGAAGGAAGAAAGAAAGAAAAGAAAAGAAAAGAAAAATTCGTATGAAGTGATTAGGGCTGCCAAAAGGGTCCAAAATTAGTCCAAAATGAAGTCAATACTAATCCAAAGTTTGACTTTAGGGGTATATTTGACCTAAGGTTAATTTGGTTAAATTTAAAATGCATTTGGGTTTGATTTGAGCTTAAAAAGTAGACTTTAACTTTGTGAAAATTCTGCCATCATTCTTAAACAATTCACAAGTTATTTTATTAAATTCTAAACATAACACATACATATTAATTTACAAAAGACACACTTATTCATTACACTATACACTCATTAATACATATAATACAATAATAATTAATTTCATTATATTACACATACAAAATAACACATATTTAACACATATACTGATTATATTATCCATGCACATATATATATATCTCATTTTAATAACACATTAGAATATAATTTAGGAAAGTCATAGCTATTTCAAGTAGTGTGATACTAACGATGGCAACCTGATGATCCTTGTGTGGCGGTATCCCAAGTGGAGTTGCATCTGGAGATGATTTCGGTAGATTAGGAGTCGTTACCAACTTAATTGTGGAACGCATTTATATATGTATATATTATGATAATATGGTTTTCATTGGGGTCATGAGTTACTTCGGGTTTAGGATTAGTGATCAATAGTCCTAAACTGTGTTGGTTGCAGGCTAATGAAAAGATAATTAAATTGTGCTTGATGCATTAGAATATAAGTTGTATGTAATATTGTGATATGCGTGTTCGTGTTCATGTGCATGTGCTTTTGGTTTGGCGTACTTGGCGTTTTTTGCTCAATCCTTATTTTTTCCACAAGTATAGGCAAAGATTCTATAATTTATGACTTGACTGGCTATGACATATTTGTTGATGATGGGGAGAGCGATAGTAGTTATGACCATCTTGCTGATAATTGAGATTAGTTTGAGAAGAAGAAACATATGATGATTTAGTTAGTTTCTTTTGGAGACATTTTTATATGTAAGGATTTATCATTTCTGTTTTAGTTTGGATTTTTAAGTTATGTTAGTTAATATTGAGAACAAATTATTTTGATATGAAAGTTTTAAAAGTTACACTTTATGTGAGTGATTGGTGATATTTGAAATACATATTTGTGATCTTAGAAATCTATAGTCTTGGCGTGTCTGTTCTTCTAAGGACACGTGGCGGGCTGAGAACGCCTTTACGTTAGGGCATTACATTATTAGTGTTAACAAATTGCATATTATCGTCATTAGACTTACAAATCTTTATTTTAATACGTTTTATATTTGCATATTTATTATTTTCTTTTTTTGGCAGAAGGACCTTAATGTACACTCTGAACGTAGGTATAAGAATTCTTTATGGATAATTCTTTTCCTTTGTCCATTCAATTGCAGGAAACGCCGGTTTTCATATGTTATTTTTATTTGTTTCTTTATTAATTTATTTATTTTGTCCCAAGCACACATTTATTTCAAAACAATGTATTAGAAATTGTTCAAGCCTCTCGGCTCTCCCTGAATTAAAATCTTCTGATAATATCCAACAATATGTATATATATATATATATATATATGTATACATTACAATTTCGTGATAATCCACTGTAGAAATTCCCTTTAAAACTTTCATTTGGAGCTACAAGCCTCATGTGGAAAGAAATCATTCTTTTTGAGGTAATTTTAATTTTTTTAATATAATTCCATACAAATCACTACTTTAGCAGATTTACAACCAATAATTTAAAATTCCCAAAGAATGAGGAAATATTAAAATAGAAGGTAATTTTTTAAGTATCTTTTATTTTTATTGTCTGTAGTTTTCAATACAATGGATATTATTTTTCATCTTTATCTAAATTTTAAACCATTTAAGGCCTCACCGTTCTTAAGATTGTTAATTGAAAATGAAAAACCCTTTCGATTTGAATTTAATAATTGTAATATGTAACAATAAAAATAGGATAACTTGATAAAAAAGTTTTCTCCTTCTTTTAAACATCTCAATATGTAATATTTCCACTCAATTTTCATAGTTTCCATCGAAGGAGAGCTCTTAATCCTATTAGATAAAATCTACGGTCTATCGACATAAATATTCAATCAATTATCTAATTATTAAAATAATATGATAATTAAAATATTAATTATTTTATTAATTTAATTATAATTAAATATGATATAAATAGTTAAATAGTAATATAATGATCCATTAAAATTAATTACAGAACGTAAAATTTTCCGGTATATTAAGTACAAACAAACTATACTTTGGAAATGATGGTGGTTTGCCTTTATTTTATCGTTCACTCCCTTTGGTATTCAATTATTTGCCTTCCGGCGTTTGGAATTTTGACTTTTGGGGAGGAGGTGACGTTGACACGGACGAGGGAAGAGCCACAACTTACAATGTGACTGACGATCAAATACAAAAGGCCATGATTCAAGGGTTGGAATCCTTGTGACGTGCCACTTTTTTGGTCCAGTGGTTCATTATCTATAGATTATTATTTTTCTTTAATATAATTTTGTGTGCTCCACATGCGGATGTGGCTTTTTTTTTTCCCCATTTTTTTCCCTCTTTTCCTCTCTTAATAATTATCTTTGGTTTGTAGCGTTTTTCTTGCAGGGAAATTTAAAAATGAATCACATTCATATCTTTATTCATAATTTTCTCCAAGAAAACCTTAAATTTAAATTATCATAACTTTTTTCATTATCCATAATCACTTAGTTCTTTTTACATTTTAATTATCCGCATGAGATAAACTAGTGACACATTATACTAAACTTTTAGTATGGAGAGATTCATTCCTAACCATAATGATACTATTGAAATCTTAATATATTACTTATATTTGAATGATCAAATTATTGGTTAGATAGTTTTATTGATGGGATAGTAGAAGCTCCTACTTATACACTAGGAAAATTTGGTCTGTTATTTTTTTTTAATTAAATTGGTGTCATTGGTTATTTAACGGCTCAGATTTATACTTAACCATAATCAAACATTGAAATATTTGATATATCATTTATAGTATTTATTTTAATGATTAAATCATTTATTGGACTATCTGTCTACAAAACTGTAAAAGTTCCATAATAATAAGAGTAAATACATATACTCTTTAGAGAGCTTGTATGGTCTATTGGCGGAACCATCTAATCATTGTTAAAATAAATATCATAATTAGAATATTTACTATTTTAGTAATTTGATCAAGGTAGTATGATGTGAGCAATTGGATAGTAATAGGACCGATCCCACCAAAATTAATGCGGGTATATACTATGTAGAATTTCCCATACTGTTTAATGTTTTTAATTGTGTTCATTTGCTTTATACGCCAATAAAAGTAAATTTTGGGTCATTATTCCTAATAGTTGAAACACTGTAGCCTCTCATGTAAATTCTTAAAATTATACGTTTTGTAGTGGGTTATTTAATTTTAGGGTAAAACGCAAAAATATAACCTATGTTTTGGTACTTCTATAAATAAGTGACTTGAATTTGAATTTTCAATAAATACATAACCTTTGTTCTGATATTTTTTCAAACAAGTTACTTAAGTTTAATATTTAGCAAATTAACTATCCAATTCATGTTTTTGTTAAAAATAAAACTTATTTATAGAAATGTCATAATACAAGTCATATATTTGTTAAAAATCAAAACTCAATCACTTATTTGTAAAAGGACTATAATATAGGTAATATTTTTATAATTTACCTATAATTTTAATGTGACATTTCATATAGATTCTTAAAATTTATGTATAAATTAATATTTGCACAAATACTTAAAAAATAGCATAGTGTAAATATATAATGAAGCAAAGTGACGACTATTATCGGTTAATGCTTGTGATGGAGGCATGTTTAGGAGATGGAGTGTAGATCCACTTGAAATGCCGCATGGACCGATTACACGAGCCCAAGCTAAAAGATTTAAAGATGCACTTAATGGATTAATCCAAGGTTTCCAAGAAGAGAAGGTCTACGTGCACCATACCAAGGATGAACAAAAGATAGTCCACATCCTTAAGGTTAACATGGGACTGAATAATGATAATGATGCGGATAAGCAGCCTTAGGCTGCATCGATACATCGTCGGCTTTCATCCATACAACGCCAGCGTTGAGACTTACACCGCTGACTTACTTTGCACTATCTTTGCACTAGTTTCTTGTTTTCGATTTTAGACTGCTAGCTTTGTTTTTAGGCTGCTAACTTTTAATTTATATCCTTTTAGGTCTCCATGTAATAGTATTATAGACCATTGCACTTGTTTTTTGAACAAAATCGTTGACATAAAAAAAGTTTGAGAGTTTAATTTCTCCTGGTTCTTGAAAGAACTCTTAGAAAATCGGTTATTTCGTGGCATTTATCAATACTTATCAATCGGATCTCTATTACCGATTGTGACGTCTTCTTGATATCAAGGTTCTTGCTTTGCTAAATAATGGGTCCTGGTTTTCCATACATTCTTAAATGATCTTGAGTTGATTTCTAGATTAGGTAATGGTTTCGTCATGGGTTGATGTGGTTGGTATCAGCTGGAAACTTAGCGCAACATAACTGGCGAGCCGTTGTAGTGAGTTGCTGCTTATGGACATAGTTGGGCCTTAATTGACGACAAAAATCGTCGGTAAAGGTCGAATCTTGCTAATGAAATAATTAAAGTGAGATAAAAGTCCGCTGTTTCTAGCTTGCGATTTCTTTTGCATCTCCAGTGATAAATATCAGATAGTCTCATAAAATGCTTTCTTTATTACAGGGGATTTAAAAAAAATTTATTTATATATATTTTGCGAAAGAACTAGATACTTTTATTGATAGAAGAAAGTTCTAGTACAAACTATCAGATTCAATGACAATATTGTGCCAATAATTAGTTTGAGCAAACAGTAGTGCCTCCCTCACCACATGGGCTTCTGTTGCCTCCACATCAGTACATACCAAAGTCTTTGAAACTATTGCAACACATTTTTCCTCTGAATTACGGATAATAAAACCAATGTCATCTCTTCGTTTTAGAGTGTCAATTGCACCATCATAGTTGATTTTTATTACTCCTGCACGAGGGGGATTCCAAACTGCAGTCCTTTCTGCAACATCTGCAAATTTGATATGTTGTCCGACTATTTGTCCTTCCCTATTCTGATCATGGGATCTTAATTCAGCCTCAGGGTTGATCACACCACTACCTTCTCGACTCTCTACATCATTCTGATTTCTTCACACTCCCATATCATTAGCTGTGGAAATTTCAATATTATTTGGTCTTCTTTGCGCTTCCATCCTTCCTATGTCTAGCTAGGGGTTTTCATAATGATCTGATGTGTTGTCCTACGGCTTTTAATCCTGCTTAAACTTCTTTTTTCTGCATAGCCATTCACTCTTAGCAGCAATTGTCAACACCAATACAAATTGGATATCTGGTGGCTTTTGTTGATGACTGCATTCATTCCGGTGTTTCCATATATACTACACAGTAATCACAGCTCTTATTAGTTTTTCCTTCCAATCAACACTAACTTGCATCAGAGAATTAACCAAGCTCATGACCATTCTTGAAATCTGTTTAAAGGAAAAGCATCAATTCACATCCCAAGCATGATTGTCAAAATTATGAGTCAAATATATAATTCTATGAGTTCATAATTTTATGTTTTTTTTCTTAATTAAAATGGATGAAAAATTATTAAGGTTTAGACTTTATGTAGAATTATGAATTTTTTATATGATTCTACATGTTTAGGATTTTATCGGTTTTGCACGATTTTATATGATTCTACTTATTCTATAGATACAAGTGAATAGTGAAATCGTGATTTTGACAACCATAATCCCAAGCATTTCAAACAGATCATCCTTGTCCATGGGCAATGCAGAAACATATGCTCATTGTTTCCATTTGTTCACAGAAAGGACAATTTGGATTTGTTCTAATTTTCCTCTTCCATAAATTATAATTTGTTGCCAAGCTTCCGATGCACACATGCATAGAAGATGTTTTATTTTTGGCAAACAATCCATCTGCCAGATGATTGACAGAGCTTTTCATCGAGTTGGAAGGAAGAAGTTGGTCTGTCTCTACTTTCATATTTACTATTCTTGGAAATTTGGATCCTCTTGTATCTTGATTTTACCCTACAACTTCCTGATCTTCGAATGGTCAAATTCTTTTCTTCTGTCATATTCTTATGAATTGGGACTTGACGAATTGCTTCCTCTTCACTTGCTATAATTTTGCCCACTAAACCATCCAATTTCCATCCATCTCTATTAGTTGCAATAACAGAGCTCAGTCTTACTATCTCCTCCTCCTCCGCTATATCCTCATCTTTTACCTTACATCCCGGGATTTCAGGTATCCATGCTTCACGCCACAGCCTAATCTTTTCTCCTTACTAAACTGCCATAAAAAATTCCAAGCAATGAGATCTTTCCAGTAGCAAATGCTCTCCATCCCCATGATGCTCTACCACCAATCTTTGCTTCAAGGAATTCTGTGTGTGGAAATATATATACTTTTCAGGACTTTCATCAAAGTGCCTTTGGGTTTTCAAGATTCTCCATGCTAGTTTGCCAATAAAGCTTTATTCATATCTTCAAGTCTTTAAAACCTATGCCACCAAAACACTTAGCCTTCGTCATATCCTCCCATCTTCTCCATTGTATCTTTCTACGCGAACTATCACCTCCTCATCAAAACCTTGCAATTAAACCAGCAACATCTTTACACCATTTTTGGGAAACAAAAAAACACTTATAGTGTAATTTGCAATAGGATATGCACTGATTTGATTAGAATTTCCTTACCTCCACAGGATAACAATATGCTATTCCATCCCCTAAGTTTATATAAGATTCGCTCCTTGACCCCTTTCAATGCTTCCGTCTTGGATTGTCCCCATTATGTTGGAACTCGTAAATTTTTGTCAGCCATATTGTCTTGGGTAATCTGAAAAAGATAATAGAATCTTTTTTGAACATCAGTAGGTGTGTTCTTGCTGAAAGATATGGATGACCTTGGGAATTACCAATTGTCTTTGTCAAGCCCAAGAGTACCCTTGTAGTAACATACATGATATGATACTAATACTAGAAATGCTATCCTTTCTAACTCGTAAGTATTCTAGCTTCAGAATCTCACCAGGGCTAAGCTCTAAGAAGCTACTAACCAAGGTCGGAGAATTAACTTGTAAAGACTATAGGAGTGTGAGCATAAACCATGGGTTGAGTGAATAACTAGAACATATCATATCAAACAAGTTATTATCAATCATATGTAATGTATCAATCAAACATATATACAATTGCAAGCTTAGATAACTTGGAATCCAAACAAGATGGAGATTTACACCCTCTCATCGGGGTTGAAGGAAATCTTTATCTATGACCCACCTACCCCGAAGAGACTAAGCTTACAAGAAAATAACAATCCTTACTTCAATTATCTCTTTATATTAAACATGTCTTAACACTCATTTTCTATTTCAAGCCTTATAAATTATACTAAGTGCTAGTCATTTTATAGCGATACCATGGGCAGCATCCTTCATTTACCAGTTAATTCCAATGGAACCGATAGAACAAAGATAATCTTACATAGAACTAATACCTTTGTCTAAAAATCAAGCATTACCAGAGAAACGTAATACTAACACTTAGTAGGTTGTAAACCTTTATACTGCAGTATATGCAAATTATGCAATGCATATCCATTTCATGTATGGTACCTATAGTTTTTAGTTAGATTTAAGGTAATCAAGCATTGTATAGACAATTAACATGCTTTACAAACAACAAGTTCACAAGGAATTCCATTATCACTATTATTAGTGTAGCTTAACAACTAATAAACTCATACAACATAAAATGCTTATAAACCCATACAACAGTTCTATTATTATCTTTTCATTATAAATATAGTTAAGCTATAAGCAAACAATGTAATAAGTCTGAGTTACTCACTTGCTCATATTGTTAATCGTAGTAGTCAACTAGGAAATCCACAACAGTATTGAAATCACCCATTGAGATGAATAGAAATATTCATCAATAAGATATATAATTTGATAGCTGAATTCCTATGAGTACCTAAGTGTCTTATATTGGTATTTGAGACAATTTCTATTACTTGTTTGATTTTTTTAAGGTAATGATCCTATAGTAATGGGTACTTATTATTTATTATTTAAATTTAGTATTTATTTTGTTTCTCTTGATTTTGATTGATATTTATATTTATGCTCAAAGTGAATTTTATTAGATTTTCTAATATAATCTTATTCGGGTTTTGCATTACTTAATGCCTTGTTGATAATAAATTTTTATTTATTATTACTTCATTTGTCAACCTTATCTCAATTTATAAATTGGCATGTTTATGTTTATTATTTATATGGTTACATTCTAGTATCTAGTCCTTTATTTATTTTTCTAACATATTTGTAGGCTTATGGAGTTAGACATACATCAATGTATATTAAAATTATTTAATTAAATATTTATTTATTTATTTTTATTATTTTAACATAAATATAACACCGTTATATTGTAGGATATAACCCTAAGAATTTGATTTGATTGCATGTTGAATAAAAAAAAGAAGAAATAGAGTTTTAACGTTTACATTAGGGGCTGTAGAGGCTGGGCTAATGGGAGGGAATGCTGCTCTGTTTTCTTCCCTACCTTATGCAAGGCCTGTGCTAGAGGGAGGGATGGACTGTTTTGCATTTTTTTCATAGTTTTGTGAGATGATTCATGTTATAATTGTAAAGTTGGATTTCTTATTATGTTTCTAAGGTTTCTTTTTATAAGATTCCTTCTTCATTACTGTGTCCTAGATGCATTTTAGCAATTTTTTGGTTAACTTGTTATGGTATAACTTGGTTTGACTCCTCCCTCTTTAGAATTGAATTTCGAAAGCTTAGAGTTCTAAATTCTCAAGTTGATGTATCCATATACCTAAAAAGCCTGAACAACATCAGCACATTGATGATTCAACTTGTTAAATTCACAAGGTAAACAACTACTCATCTCGAACGTGTAAGCTCTTCCAAGGTAATTCAATCCATCAACTTCCTAGTTTCTATACTTGAACATAATGTAAACTTTAAGATAGACTGTTTACCTTGGTTGGATTTTAAATGTAACTAACTCCCCCCTTTATGAGAACCATGACCTATATTAGGAGGTAGGAGAGTGAGTAGTTGTAAGTCTAGAAATAAATTAGTAAGCTAGAACCTTCCTTACCTTTAGATCTTGATTCCTTAAGCCTTGTTCGTGTTATGCTATTATATGTTCCTTTCCTCTTGAAGCTATAGTTGGTGTTTAAGTGTTGTTTGGTATTGATCTAGTGTTCACTATAGGGTTCAAGTGGAAAGTTAAAGTTTGTTTGTTATGTTTTGTGTTGATGGAAGATGGGACTTTCATGGCGGATTTTTAGGAAAGACACGAGCTGTTTCTTGTTTTTGTTTGCTGGTTTGTGATGAGGAAGAAAGTGGTTTGTCTTGGTTGTTTATCTTATTTTTAGGTCAAGTTTATGGGAAATAATTGAGTTTGTTTGCTAGCTAATAATACTCTTATAGTTTTATGTTATATATGTGGTTGTTTGTTTGCAATTTGGGTTGATTATTCGATTCTAATTGTGGGCTGTAGAATAGGTTCACGTCTGCAATTCTGGAGTTGCTAAAGGTTGGTTCATATGTGTGTTTGTTTAGCAAATTTTCAGATCAACTAACCTACACTTATGTGTCTCTTTGAAGAGTTTTTATTGGAGATGAGGTAGTCAACATGTCAAACTTGTTGGCTTAAATCGTATCTAAAATACTTAAGAGTCATACACGGTGGCAAAATATTGAAATTTTGAACATGTTGTCTCCTTATAGCAGCTGCAATTTACGGGAATTTGGGGAAAGATTAGAGGTTGGTGGCAAGTTGTTCTTAAGCTAGTAATACATTTATTTAATGAAGGCTTAGTTGATGTTTTTACTATTTGTTGTTGGGTCCTTATCAATTTGAATTTAAGTTGATCAATTTGCACAAATTAGAGGGGTTAGTTGGTGTGATTTCTTCCAAGAGCTACAGCTGTTTATCAAGCTTATTCTCACCATATATTACTTATATACTTAGTTTAATGCTTATTTAATTTAATTATCTAAGTTAACTCATCAAATATTAAGTCATTCGCATATATATATATATATGTATCAGTTATATAGAAGTTTTATCACTAGAAGTTTATCTAAAGTCCCAATAAAATCTTTAGATTATCTATGAGTTCAAATCTTGAATTTAAAGTTTATGCAATTGAGTAATTTCTGAGTTTTACCTTATGCAATTAGCGTTTCCCAGGCCCAAAGGTCAAATTTGGGTTTTACTGCATATATACTCCAAATCTTCTAACTAGAACATTGGTGCAATCCAAATCTTTATTTGAAGTTTAGTTTGTCAGTTATAGGTCTATTTATATTCTCATTGCGTATTTAAAATCCTAGGTTTTTTTTTTAATTATCGTTTTATAACCAATAAGCTCTATGAGGGGGTTGTCTTTTATCATTTTTGAAATTTAGAGCTACTTTTAATCATATCTTGAGTTATTGGCTCAAGATATAAAATCTTATCTTTGGTATCAATTAGGGTTAAAGAAATTTTTATTCAGGTTTTTAAACTATAAATGAGTTTTGTAACAACCTAGCCTACTTCAATCCTATAGACTAAGTATGCCAAATCCCCCAATCATGCATAATACCTAAGTATTATGAAATGCCTAAGTATTATACATAAGGTTGTCAAAAAGAAAAGTTTGTATTGATTGTTTGTTTAAACCTGATACAACTCTCATAACACTTTTAAACTTTAATTACTACTCAACATGAGTTAGACATCATACATATATATACATACAAAACATTAGTGTCATCAAGGACACTTCAAGGCTTTACAAAACTTACTTGGAAATAAATTTACAAGAAATAAACTTTAAAACTTATATAACAAACCATGGCTTCACTAACAAACCCATAACTACTCAAAAATCACTTCTAAAAAGTCTTTTAGAAAACTTAAGGAAATGCTCTTGATCATCAATGAGAATCCCTATCCATCCCACTCATCCATGAAGACTTCCTAGTCAGTCTCATAACTCATATCATCATAGTAATCATCATCAACATCACCTACAAAGCAGTAACATGAGCCAAAGGTCCAGTACATAATGACAAGCAAATACGTATGACAAGCACACTTAACTAAATGCAAATGCAACAATCATTAATTTAATTATCTTTGATTAAGTAAGTCAATCATCACTAGAGTATTCAAACTCCATTTCAATCTTGGGAATCTAGCGGTCCTGAGTTATAACAGCTGCTCGGGGGTTAATATAAGTAGCCCAGATACCTATATCTCCTATATCTAACTGAAAAGAAATAGTAATCTCATTTATGGTTAATAGCCATTATTCAACTTTACTTAACTTAATCCATAACATCATCTAGTTCAACCGATCCCACTAACGTGAAATAAATCATATTATTTCCTCTTAAGAATAAGTAAATATTACCCCAATACTATCCACCCTATCAATTACCCACTTAGCCATTCAAGAATCACCATTGCATCATGGTATAAAGTCATTGCATCATGACAATTATGGTCTAAGTGCCTAACTACGATGTCCACTCGGACAGGGTTGCCGCTCTCCAAACTAGATTCAGTGACTCACATAAACAATTTCAATCCATATTTAATTCATCTTTAGTTAAGTTCATTACAATATGACTGACTTAACAATCACAAACAAGTTATTGCATACCTTGATAACTATGTTTATCAAGAAAGAGACCAGTATTCAAACTCAATTGAGTACCGGAATTTGTCAAAGAAATCATTTTATATAAAACATTATTAATTCACAATTATACACTAATTCATATTCATACACAATATATATATATATATATATATTTATCACATTAACTATCATTTCATTTTAGTCCTAAAAGATTCATATTAACTTAACTACATACATTTAACTAGCAAAAAAGTTTTTAACTTGGTTTGGAAAACGTAGCAGCTATAATCAATTAAATTTTGGACCTTGATACTTTAAGAGTTTGTAAAAACTTAAGGCATAAAAGTTATATATCTCTTTTTAAGCTTTCCATCGCATTTTGAATCACCTTAATCCGAGCTCGGATGAAAAAGTTACGATTAAAATATGGTGACTAGAGGCTATTAAGGGCAGAGTCACAACCGTAATCCTTTGATCCTTAAAAAAGGCAACATTAGACACTTCTAAGGAAAGAGTCACACCAGTGATTATCAGTTTTTTAAATTTTTGGACAACTCGAGGCTAGTAAGGGCAAGATCATGCCCGTGATTGCTAAAAATCATCCAACCTAAGGGCCGTGTCATGCTCATGATTGACAAATTACATAAGGTTACAAAATCTCTCGTTTTTCGAACTCTATTTTATCAATTGTTTACACATCCTACATCCCCTAACACTTCAAAATCATCATTTTCACTCACTTCAAATTCATGTAAGCATGTTGTGACCGTCTAAACACCAATAACAACATTACAACTTCATTTTCATCTCAATTCACTTATCAACTCAACATAGGCATAACTATCACTATATACTTGTTATCATCATACTAAGAGCTCATACAATACTATAATCCTATTTCAATCACAAACATAACTTTCAATTCACAAGCAATGATTGTAACATAAAATTTCACATTCTTGGAGAAATTGAAATAAAGAAATAATCACAAGAACAAGCAAATCATTACCTTATATCACTTTAACTTAAAACTCTAGTCTTGGTGCAAGCTCTAGGGGAACTGTTTAGAAAATTCTTAAGAAGAAATTGGATTTTTTTTTTTGCTGTTGGTGTGGGCGTTGGGTATGGGGTCTGTTTTGGAAAGGAGTAACTTGGCAAAAGAAGCTTTGATATTATCCTATACACTTTTTACTTTTGATGGTTGATTTTAAGAAGAAAAAGAGAGGGCTTTAGGCTTTGTTTTTGGCTTTGTCTTAGGCTTGGCTTAGGGCAAAAAAAAAAAAAAATGGATCAAGTTCATTTTATTTCTTGAAAAAAAATCAAGCTTTACATGCATAAAATAAGCAAGCAATACAATTATCATATCATACTAACACATTAAATTCTATTTGGCTAAACACTTAACAAAACTTCATAATTAATTAAATCAACACATACATATATTAAATTTAAATTATGCATTAGAGTTAAGGCTATTTCAAGTTTACTATTACTCACAGATTTATTTTAGGATTTTTATTGGGTTCTAAGTTGACTATTTAATTCACATTTTCCCATTCTATTGTTGCATACTAGTGGGAAAATTTTCAGGGATTATATCCTCCTCTACTCCCATTCCCTTACCACCCACCCGCCCCTCCTCTCCTCCTCCTCCCCTTTAATATAAGCTTTGCCATTAAAGCTTGTTGTGTATGTAGTTTCTCAAACAGATGAGGATAGTTCTTTCGAACTTCGTCTTCTAACTCCCAAGTCATTTCCTTTGTTTGGGGATCCCATAAAATTTTAACATATCGAATCTCCTTATTTCTGAGGGTTTGTACTTTGCTGTCTAATATCTAGATATGATGTTTCTCATATGTCAAGTTTTCCTTTAATGTGATCGGCTCTAATTCTATCACTTTATCCAGATCTAGTACATATTTCCTTGGAACTGACACATGGAGTATATTATGCATACAAGAAAGATTTGGAGTAATGTCAATCGATATGCCAGATCTCCCACTCTATCCAAGATCTCAAAAGGTCCAATATATCGAGGACTTAATTTTCCTTATGTTCATCCATGATGGAGATTCTTGATCGGACTTACTTTAAGGTACACATGATCTCCTTCTTTGAATTCCAATTCTCTTATTTTCATATTTTCCCCAACTCTTTTGTCGATCTTATGCTTCCTTCATCTTTTGTTTTATCACTGCTATCTTATCAATCGTTTCTTGTACTAACTCTGGTTTAATAACTATTTTGTCTAAGCTATCCCAAAATAACAGTGATCTACACTTCCGACCGTAAAGTGCTTCATATGGTGGCGTTCTAATACTTGAATGATAATTGTTGTTATATGTAAATTCTACCAAAGGCAAGTGTTGATCCCAATTTTCGTTTAAATTCCAATACAGGAACTTAACATGTCTTCCAAGGTTTATATGGTTCTTTCTGTTTATCCATCAGTTTGAGGATGATAAGTAGTGCTAAACTTCAACTGTGTCCCTAATGCTTTTTGCAATCCATTCCAAAATCTAGAGACAAAACGTGGATCTCTGTTTGAGACTATGCTTATTGGTGTATCGTGTAGTCGAACAATCTCTTTAAGAAATATTCATGTTAACTTTTCCAATAAGTATGTCATGTCGATTGGTAGAAAATGTGTGATTTAGTAAGTCGATCCACAATAACCTATACAACATCATGTCTACTATTAATCATGGGTAATGAACATACAAAGCCCATAGAAATTTGATCCCATTTCCACTCAAGAATCGGTAATGGTTTCAGTAATCTTCCTAGCTTTTGGTGTTTAGCCTTAACCCTTTGACATACTTTACATTTAGCTACAAATTTAGCTACATCCTTTTTTTATTCCGTTCCACCAATATGCACTTTTCAACTCTTGGTATGTTTTTGTTTCTCCTGGTTGAACACCATATCTGGAATTATGCGCCTCACGCGTCAATTCCTTCTTTAAGTTCGAGTCTTGGGGTATACACAATCTATTACCCATTTTGAGAAGTCATTCATCATCTACACAGAAATCTTTGTATTTATCCTGTGATATTTCTTGCATAATCTTTTGAAATTCTAAATCTTCTTTCTATGCTTCTTTAATCTGTTGGAGTAAAGTAGGCTCCAAAATTAATTAGCTTTAAGACCTTGCATCATGAATCATAAACTTATTCTTTCAAATTCTTTAATGGGTTCTTTTTGTTCTGTCAACATTATGGCTACTTCTCCATAATTTTTCCAACTTAAAGCATCAACAACAACGTTCACTTTTCTAAGATGATAATTGATACCCAAATCATAATCTTTTATTAACTTCAACCATCGTCGTTGCCTCATGTTCAATTCTTTTTGTGTGCATATATACTTCAAACTCTTATGATCAGTATATATTTCACACCTTTGTCCATATAAATAATGTCACTAATTCTTAAGTGCAAAACAATGGTAACTAATTGCAAATCATGAGAAGAGTAATTCATCTCATGGGATTTTAATTATCTAGATGCATATGCCATCACTTTTCCATTTTGTGTTAGTACACATCCCAAACCATTTTTAGATGCATCACTATGTATACCATAGGGATCTTGACAAATAGGTAAGACCAATATTGGTGTTGATACTAGTCTCCTTTTCAATTCTTGGAAACTTTACTCTCACTCTCGCTTTTCATTCCATTCAAATTTCTTATTTTTCCTTGTCAACTATGTCAATGGTCTTGTAATTTTTTAAAAATCTTGTACAAATTTTCTATAGTACCCTACTAATCCTAAGAAACTTCTTACTTTCATAACTATCTTGAGTCTTTTCAATTATACAATGGCTTTGACTTTTGCAGGATCCATAGAAAATTCCTTCTTCCGATACAATGTGTCCAAGAAAGGATATGCTTTTAAGCCAAAATTCATACTTTGATAATTTAGCATATAATTTGTTATCCCACAAAATTTATAATACACTCCTCAAATTCTCCTCATGTTGTACACCAATATATCATCTATAAATGCAATTATCAAAATATCCAACAATGGTCGAAAAATCTGATTCATCAAATTCATAAATATTGCTGGTGTATTTGTCAATCTGTATGACATAACTAGAAATTCATAATGGCCATACTGTATTCGAAATGCAACCTTCTTCTACCTTTATCCATATTTGATGATATCCTGATTTAAGATCAATACAAGAAAATACTTTCCCTCCATATAATTGATCGAAAAAATCATCAATTCTCGGTAGTGGGTACTTGTTCTTGATGGTTACTCGATTCAATTCTTTGTAATCAATATAGAGTCTCTTCGAACCATCCTTTTTCTTAACAAACAATACCAATGCTCCTTATGGTGATTTGCCGGGTATAATGAATCCTTTATCCATTTTCTCCTGCAATTGCATCTTTAATTCCTTCAATTCTACAGGTGACATCCAATACGAAGCTTTTGATACCAGTTCTATCCCTAGTATCAAATCAATAGAGAACTCTACTTCCCTATGTGGAGGTAATCCAGGTAATTCCTTTGGAAATACATTTGAATATTCACATACTGCTCTTATAGTATGATATCAGGTTTCTCGGGTTCTCTATCCATAGCTCCCAAAATATTTTTTCTCAATTCCTTCGTCATCAACTTCAATAGCTGTTATTTTGGCTCTACTGTCCCTAAATATTTCTCTTCTGTACTCATTTCTTTTTCCTTGGCAATTGATAAAGGAGACTGTTTTGAGGTGAAAATCAATCTTAGCTTTTGTGGTAGTTAACCAAGTCATACCTAAAATAAATTCATATTTATGTAATTCTACCACAATTAGATCTATAATTGATTCCTGATCACCAATTTTTGTTGAGCATCGTTTCATTATCTCTTGAGTTATAACCATGTCTCGTATAGATGTATTAATCCCTAATCCTTTATTTATAGATTTGGATGTTAATCCTTTTTGTCTGGCTAATTCAACATTTATGAATGAGTATGTTATGCCAGTATCAAACAATGCATATACTGTATGGTCTTTGACTTGAATTGTTCCTATTTATCATTCATTTACTATATGTTATTTATAACTCATAAAGGTCTTTATTTTGTATCTAAAGTGTTCGTGTTGCATACTATAATTTTGAATATAATAACATACTTGTAATGAGTCTAGTTTCTTCTATGTTAGCATCATCCCAAATGTTCTATGCATCATCCTCCTCTATTTCTTCTTCATCAACTGGGGTTCCATGCATGGAATAGACCTTAGCTGCTCTAGTAATTTTGCCAACACTAGCATTGCCCTCTTTTTAGTTCACGGCTCCAACTATTCATTTAGATCGTGATGGTCTAACTAATTTATTCACCCTTTGTGGACAATTGGTTGATATGTGGCCGACCTTTCTATAGATGAAACAGGTTACACCCGTCTACTTTGGACATGTAGTAGCAATGTATCCACTTTTACCATAATAATAGCATTTGTGTTGAAGATGTAGGCAGTCCCTCGGATAATGAGCACCTTTGCATTTTCAACAAGTAACATTACTTTTCCCAACATTTCTACCTCGTGCATTTCCAATTGCTTTGAAGAACTTCATCATTGTGAGTTCTTTTTCTAAATGTTTGTCCTCGTTTCTTAGATCTTTCCATCTCATATCTTCTAGCACGTTCTATCACTTGCGCTTTCTCTACCATAGCAACAAAACCAATAATCTCAAATTCAACAAGTCTTCACTGAAAATGAGGTTCTAAACCAGCCATAAAAGTTTTCCTTTTTAGCTTATCACTATCTTTGTAAGCATCTGGGGTAAACTGTAGCAATCGATTGCATTCATGCTCATACTTATCGACCGTCTTATTTCCTTGAGTCAAATTCATTAGATTTGTACTATATTTCGCTTTCAAACTACCTAAAAAATAATCCTTTAGAAACTCATGTCTGAATGTCTCCCATGTTATTGGTTATGTAATCCTCTTTGCTTAGCATCCCACCATATTCTCGCTCTCAGTCGTAACAGATAGGATCCATATGGTACCTTTTGTGCTTCCGGTACCTAAAAAAAAAATCAAAAGATCGCTCCATTTGAGATAGCCAATCTTCTACTTCCTCTAGCTTTTCTAATAGTCCTTCAAAATATTTGTTACATTTATAAATTCAGGTAACATATTTCTTTGTGGCCTTAAAGGTGGTGGGGGTGGCGACTCATGCTCATGTCGAGGTGGTCCTTGTACTTCTGTTGCAGATTCAACATGTTGTTCCTGGTTCCTTCGTTCTTCCACTAGTGGTTGAATCGATGCAACATGTTCCTCATTTCTTCTAATAGATGCTTGAGGCATAGCTGGTGCCTCAGCAAGAGGTACAACATTAGATACTTGCCTGCCTTGTAAAGCTTGCAAAATCAAGGCATTTTGTTGTTAGATCGCTTGTGAAATGGTTTCCAAACGGTGAGGTTGCAGTTCTGGTGCATTATTAGGTGGATTTACTTGTACTTTTGCAGGTCCTCCTCTTTATCTCTCATTCCTATCACTCTATCATGAATTAAACACATTACTTAAGATAGTCTCATTTCTTGTGATGATCCTTTATGTAAGTTGTTTATGTTCATTTCTATACAGTTCATGGCAATGTTTCATGCATGTGTAGCTTCTATATCTTAAGGGTACACATAGCATTTTTCATAATATAAACATCCATTTTACTAACTTGATATATTTACATAGGCATATGGTTGGATAGAATATTTACATCAAAACGTACTAAAGTATGCAAAGTTAGTGCTATATATACATGATAAAAAATGGCACTAATTGATATATCTAACTATAAGTCCGTCAAAAGTAAGAGAATAGCCATTACATGGCTATACATAATAAGTTAATCATAACAAAACACATATCATCATCTCTTTCTCATTAAACTCCCTAAGGGCCAGGATAAAGACGCCCTTTGCCCTTATCCCAAGCATCTAGCCGGAGATGCTCCTCTACATCACTTGAAATACCCTAAACCTTCACCTAGATTAGAAATTGGATTTAGATAGATTACAATGAAGCAAGTGAAATAAATAATAAATTATTATTAGAAAAGTTAAAAAATTAATTTAGTAAATAATTAAGTTAAAGTTTGAGATTTGAAATTCTTAAACCCCAAATAGGTTGTTTAAAATATCTAGTAGATCTCTAAATCCATAAACTTTAGCCCAACATTCCATATTCTAAATCTCCATAAATTTTGGAATCACCTGCTCTCTTAAAAATATCATATTTGAGCTTAAGCTCATGTTAAATATCAATTTGATAAAAACCAATCTCTTAAATCAATTCTCCATCTTGAGCTCTTATTTCTAACCTATTGATCTTCAAATTATTTCTTAAATACTTCTAGAACTAAAGATATTGATTTGAAAGTTCTAAACCTAATACATTTTTTTAAAATATCTCTTAATTCTTTTCCCTATAAATATACACATATTCCTTTTTTTTCTTTTGCCTGCCTTTTCTCTCTCTTCCTTCTTCCTTCCCATCATTTCTTTTCCTTTCTCTTTCTTTTTTCAAAATCCAAACCCAAATCTCAACTCAAACAAGATCATATGATAAATTAAAGGTAGAAATCAAGAATGAAGGTGGAAGAATAAGATTGAAGCAGAAGAATTAATCTAGACGAAGTGGTAGGAAAAGATTCAAGATGTTGGGTTTTTGCTCGAAAGATAAGTTTTCTTGTTTTCTTTGTTTTAATTGTTGATTTTTCTTGCAAATGTTGTATTAGGACTAGAATTATGTAAAACATGTGATGATAGTAATAAACCAAGGATATATGGGCATGTTTGTTAAATACCTATATATATGTAATTTGTATAAACTAGATGTTTGATAAAATGTTTTATTAAATTTTTTTTTTTAGAAAGTTGGTTTGCTCTGTTAGGAGTAAAGTTTTATTTAAAAATTATTTTATAAAATAGATTTTCCGCTGCTAAATCTAGTTATTTAAAATCTAACTAAACGATTTTATAACCTAAAATTGAGTAGCAATGTTCAACATAAACAAAATTTTTTAAAGGAAGCCCAAGTGTGTAATACTTTAGAGTATTATACGTGACAGTAGCGCCTTAATTGATTTAATGTTTGATTAAATTTTTAGGCGTTACATCACTAGAGTTACTATCGCTTAGATCCTGTACTATAGCATGCTGTCTTAACGATGCCAAGCTAAGATATGAATTGTTAACCTGTACTACCCTGGTAATAGGAACCTGTCTATCCTCCTATGCTAACATGGCATCCTCAACACTTGTGCATCCACCATGCGATGTGCCTTTTCAAGTACCAAATTGACTAAAAATACTTTATGTAAAGTTTACTGGACCTATTACATGTTGTGCATGTGTAGCACTCTCATTTCTCATCCTTTTCAAATTTTCTAGTATATCATCTAATCCAGCACTAGCAACATTTCTCTTAGCCATCCTTCTCCCTTACTCTCCTGATTGTATCCCTGTGGTCTAAGTAAATTTGAATGAAAATGAATCATAAAGACTAGGAGGGCTCATATACTCAAACTCTACCTCAGGTATGATGGAAGGTCTAGCCATCAATACATCTTTAAGAAAATTACAATTGCTAATATGAATCATCATCCATTCATCATCATATGGATCTGTATCATGTACCCCAATGTGCTCTTCTCTAAAATCATGTGCATAGATCCTGCATTAGCTATTGTCCTCCCAAATTCTAAAATCAGGAGGAGCTAGTCTTCTTGATCTTGTTAACACTATAAAAACTACATTATCAATCTCCAGGCCTCCTCCATTTCTACCAACAAATCTCTCAAGGCTATAAATCAATCCAATAGTTGTGTCAGGCTCTGGATGTACTCTTTCCATAAGGAATAACCAATCTTTAAAGAGTGGATTTAGTCCTTGCCTCCACTTGTTAAGAATTTCCACTAAAGTCTTGGTAATTCTAGCCAATGATAGATCCTCCACTAGTACCCTCAGCCATCTTCTGTAATATGCTAAAGTTTTTTGACTCTAACAAGCCAAATATTATCCATTTGATATTACATGCTACTGGATTGGTCTGCACCATAAATAAAATTGTATAATCAATATTAATCATACAGATTTTATTTTAGGTCCTTAATTCTACCCATAACTACTCGTACTATTCTTAAATGGGATCTATAACTATTACTACTATCTATACCATTTAAATCTTTATTCATATTAATCTTTCTTATGCTAGCAATCAAAGCTTTGATACCAACTAAAAACTACCATGCCCCAAGGATACCCTAGTAGTAACATACATAATATGATACTAATGTCTAAAACTTATAGTTAGAAAAATTTAGGGAAACATCCAAAATAATCATGTGTGCATGGTAATACTAGTTTGTCTTGGAAAATGACATAATTTAAAAAACAGGATCTTTTCGGTTGCAATGATAAGAATGATGAATACATATAAAAATACATCACCATACATATAGAACTTTCTAAATAACTGTCTGAATAATAAGATATTACAAACTACAACTCGTAATAAAGTCCTCATTAATGATGCTCAACATCATCTAATACATAATACTAAAAATACTATCCTTTCTAACCCTTAAGTATCTAGCTTTAGAATCTTATCGGGGCTAAGCTCCGAGAAGCTACTAACCATGGTCAAAGAATTAACCTGTAAGGACTATAGGAGTGTGAGCATAAACCACGGTCTCAATGAATAACCAGAGCATATTATATATCAAGAAAGTTATTATCAATCATATGTAATGCCCTAATCAAATATATGTACAACAACAAGCTTGGATAACCCATAATCCAAATAAGATAAAGATTTATGCCCTTTTATTGGGGTTGAAGGAAATCCTCATCTGTGACCCACCTACCCAGAAGAGAATAAGCTTACGGGAAATCAACAATCCTCACTTTATTTATCTCTTAATCTTAAACATGTCTTAACACTTATATCCTGTTTTAAGCCTTAGAAACTCCACTAAGTGTTAGTCATTTCAAAGCGATACCATAGGCGGCATCCTTCATTTACCAGTTAGTTTTTATGGAATTGACAAACAAAGGTAATCTTGCATAGAACTAATGGCCTTTTGCTTAAAAAAACCAAGCATTACCAAAGAACTGAAATACAAACACATAGTAGGTTGTAACGCTTTTATAATGCAGTATATGCAAATTATGCAATGCATATCCATTTCATTTATGGTACCAATAGTTTTTAGTTAGGTTTAAGGCAATCAAGCATTGTATAGACAATCAACATACTTTACAAACAACAAGCTCACAAGGAATTTCATTAGCACTTATTAATGTAGCTTAGCAACCAATAAACTCATACAACATACAATTCTTATAAACCCATACAACAATTTTTTTGTTATCTTTTCATTATAAATATAGCTAAGCTACAAGCACAAACAATGTAATAAGTCTAAGTTACTTACCTACTCATATTGTCTAATCGTAGTAGTCAACTGAAAATTCCTCAACAATATTGAAATTACCTATTAAGATCAATAGAAATATTTATCAATAAGACATATAACTAGATAGTTGAATTCCTATGAGTGCCTAAGTATCCTATATTGGTATTTGACCCAATTTCTATTACTTGTATTGATCTTTTTCGGTAACGATCCTATCATAATGGGTACTTATTACTTAGTATTTGCTTTCATTTTGTTTCTCTTGATTTTGATTGATATTTATATTTATGCTCAAAGTGAATTTTATTAGATTTTCTAACATAATCTTGTTCGGATTTTGCATTACTTAATGCCCTTGTTAATAGTAAATTTTTATTTATTATTACTTTGTTTGTCAACCTTATCTCAATTTATAAATTGATATTTTTATTATTTATATGGTCACATTCTAGTATCTAGTCCTTTAATTATTTACTAACATATTTGTAGGCTCATGGAGTTATACATATAAATAATATATATTAAAATTAATTAATTAATATTTATTTATTTATTTATTATTATAATTATTATTATTTTTTGACGTAGACATAACACCGTGATATTGTAGGATATAACCCTAAAAGTTTGATTTGGTTTCATGTTTAATAAAAAAAAGGAGAAATAAAGTTTTAAAGTCTGCACTAGGGGTTGTGTTGGCGGGAGAGAATGCTGGTCTATTTTCTTCCCTACCTTTTGCATGGTCTGTGCTAGAGGGAGGCATGGGTTGCATTGTAATTTTTCTTAGTTTTGTGAGATGATTCATGTTATAATTGTAAAGTTGGATTTCTAATTATGTTTCTAAGGTTTCTTTTTATAAGATTCCTTCATTACCATGTCTTAGATGCATTTTAGCAAATTTTTTGTTAGCTTCTTATGGCATAACTTAGTTTGGCTCCTCCCTCTTTAGAATCGAATTTCTAAAGCTTAGAGTTCTAAATCCTGAAGTTGATGTTTCCATATTTCTAAACAGCTTGAACAACATCAACACATTGATGATTCAACTTATCAAATTCACAAGGTAAACATCTACTCATTTGAACATGTAAGCTCTTCCAAGGCAACTCAATCCATCAACTTCCTAGTTTCTATACTTGAACATAATGTAAACTTTAAGATAGTATGTTTACCTTGGTTGGATGGTTAAATGTAACTAACTCCCCCTTTTCACAAGAACCGTGGCCTATATTAGGAGGTAGGAGAGTGAGTAGTTGTAAATCTAGAAATAAATTAGTAAGCCCAAACCATCCTTACCTTTAGATCTTGATTCCTAAGGCCTTATTCATGTTATGCTGTTATATGTTTGTTTCCTCTTAAAGCTTATGGTTGGTGTTTAAGTGTTGTTTGTGGTGTTGATCTAGTGGTTCACTGTGGGGTTCAAATGGAAAGCTGTCGTTTGTTTGTTGTGTTTTGTGTTCATGGAAGATGGGGCTTTCACTGTGGATTTTTGGGAAAGACAAGGGCTGTTGTTCTGTTTTTGTTTGCCGCGGTTTGTGATGAGGAAGAAAGTGGTTTGTCTTAGTTGATTGATTGATTTTCGGGTCAAGGTTATGGGGGAATAATTGAGTTTGTTTACTAGCTAACAATACTCATTTATAGTTGTATATGTGGTATGTTTGTTTTGAAAGTTGGGTTGATTATTTGATGCTAATATTGGGCTATAGAATGGCTTCATGTCTGCAAATTTGAAGCTACTAAAGGTTGGTTCATATGTGTGTTCGTTTAGCAAATTTTCAGGTCAACTAACCTACACTTATGTGTCTCTTTAAAGAGTTTTTATTGGAGATGAGGTAGTCAACATGTCAAACTTTGTTGGCTTAAACTGCATCTAAAATACTTAAAGTCATACATGGTAGAAAACTATTGAAACTTTAAACATGTTGTCTCCTTTATAGCAGCTGCAATTTATAGGAATTTAGGGAAAGATTTTAGGTCGGTTGCAAGTTGTTCTAGAGTTAGTAATACATTCATTTAATGAAGTTGGTGTTTTACAATTTGTTGTTGGGTTCTTATCAATTTGAATTTAAGTTGATCAATTTTCACAAATTAGAGGGGTTAGTTGGTGTGATTTTTTCCAAGAGTTGCAGCCAGTTATCAAGCTTATTCCCACCATATATTACTTATATATTTAGTTTAATACTTATTGAATTTAATTATCTACTTTAACTCATCAAATATCAAGTTGTACACGTATACATATATCAATTATATAGAAGTTTTATCTCTAGAAGTTTATTCAAAGTCGTTATAAAATTTTAGATTATTTTTTAGTTCAAATCTTGAGTTTAAAGTTTACGCGGTTGAATAATTTTTGTGCTTTACCTTATGCGATTAGGGTTTCTTAGACCCAATAGGTCAAATTAGGGTTTTAGTGGATATAAACTCTAAATTTTCTAACTGGAATATTGGTGCAAGCTAAATCTTTATTTGAAGTCTAGTTTATCAGTTATGAATATGTTCACATTCTCATTATGTATTTATAATCCTAGCAGTTCAACTTTTGGTTATTATTTTATAATCAATAGGCTCTATGAAGGGGTTGTCTTTTATCTTTTTTGAAATTTAGAGCTACTTTTAAGTATATCTTAAGTTATTGGCTCAAGATACAAAATCTTGTCTTTGGTATCAATTTGGGTTAAAGAAATTTCTATTCAAGTTTTTGAACTATAAATGAGTTTAATACTACTCATAGATTCATTTTTGGATTTTTATTGGATCCGAAGTTTACTATCTAATTCACATTTTTTCCATTCTATTGTTGTATACTAGTGTGAAAATTTTTGGGTATTACAGTCTTGACTCTTTGTAGTGTAGATCCAAAATAGCTTTCAAATTCACATTGTTTATCCCAAAAACATCTACAAAAAGAAGAGAGTAATTGAAAAAAAATAAATGAGTAAGCTCCGGATAGTTTGCTATGATTTTTAAAACCTATAATGTTTCCATTAGGGGATTCTTTTTGTATCATTTTTAAAAGAGTATCTGTCACTAAGAGAAAAAGATATGGGTATATTGGATCCCCTTGTCTAATTCCCCTCATAGGATTGAAGGATCCCACCCTCTTTCCATTTAATAACAATTTGAATGAGATAAAACACATGACATATCAAGTTAATCCAAATTAGGCTAAAACCCTGTTTATACATTAATGCCTCTAAGAAGTTCCATTCAACTCTATTGTATGCTTTTGCAATATCCAACTTAATAGCACTTGATAGGAATTAGGAAGGCCAAAATCGTTGAAAAGGAAAGCAAATTCAAGACCGGCACAAAAGATTAAAGCTTGAAGCCTTGTATGCCAACTTTTAATTGTTTTGATGTTTTTTCAAATTTCTTTTATGGCTTTTCGAATTTCTTTGTAGGAATTATTCATAATTATGTTTTTAGTTACGTAACTGCCACAATTATGTTTTTCAATTACGTTGTTAGTTATGTAACTATCACAATTATATTTTTCAATTATGTAACTACTTTGTAATAAGCCTATATATACAGGCTAGTAACTACTCAAGATAGATATAGAAGTTTTTATCACATCTTTTGAGATATTTGAGAGCACTTTTAAGTGTAAAACCCTTTGTGGTGATTTTGGATATTGAGTTTTTATTCTCTTTATCCTTAAGTTCTTATCAATTCTTGTGTCATATAGAATTGTGGTGAACCATGTTATTAGAATCTTATGATTCTTTTAACATCGTGATTAATTTATAGATCATGGTCCCTATCGTTCTATAATCTAATCACAAACCAGTTTAATTTTATTATTCGTGGATTCTATCGAACAATAATTTGGTCCATATCATTTCTATTGGAAAACATTAAAAATTTAGATCAAAATTCAACCCCCTCAAGCTCGTGTCAGCACTCACATAATTTTTTACCACTTTTTTTCATTCTTAAAGCATGAAAGACTTCATGGGTGATAATAATATTATCTTGGATTAAACGGCCTAGAATGAATGCAATTTAGTTTTGAGAGATGATTGTATTTAGCAAAAAGTTAGAGTCTATTTGCTAGGATTTTTGAAATGATCTTATACGCAAAATTGCATAGACTGATAGGCCTAAATGGGGATAAAGATTCTGGATTTTACCTTAGGGATGAGAACAAGATCAGAATTATTAAACTTTGGAGGAAACATATCTAGCATAAAGAACTGTTTGATAGCCTTGGTTAAGAAATAAAGTATTCTAGAGAGAGCAAAACCTTTTTCAAGTGAAACCACTTGAGAAATTATATATTGCTACTTGAGTTTGGGTTAAGGAAAAAAGATCTGAAGCTATCAATGATCGAAAGGGTCACATAATGATTGGTATGACACGATTGTGAAATAGGCTAGTTCATGAGGAAGAAACATGGTCGGGTCGTATTGTACTTATAAGACATCTTCACGAATAGTCGTAGCGAACTAGCGATCCAGTTTTTCCTTAGGAGGAGATGACTAACTTTGGGTTCGATGTGTATGTATTTTATAAAAAGTTCAATTCTACAAACGTAAACTATAACCTAGGTTAAGGCATTGAAGATCGAAGATCCAAGGATACAGAGATAGGGACACTTCAAAATGACAATCATCCATGAAAATTTATGTCAGTATTTTTTATTTTAGGTTTAAATTATAAGTGATTTTTTGGATTTCTGGCCAACGATAATTTTTTTCAGCTCCATACGACTCATTTGTTGTGCCACTATTTGTGTTGACGTTAAGTATAAGAAGTTTAACCAAGTACATGAATAAATTTTCAGCAAAAAAAGTACAAGAATAATTTATTGGATTTAACAAAAGTAACGAAGGCATGAGTGTGAAAAGTTTAATTGAGTGTTAAATTAATAAATTTAAAATTTAGATAATTAATTATATATGTTACACCCCCACAGAATGCTCTAGTAGAATCAATGTAACATGTAACAAAGTAAAGTTAAAAACATTTATATTAGTCTATCCGAGGCTCCCAAAATGGTACATAAATATGGCATGACCAGAATACTCCGTGGCATGAACAATTATGACAAGATTGAAGGCTGGTTAGAAAAGAAAAATATTACATACATATAAGTCATATACAAGAATAACATTACAATATGTCTTTGGTCATTACATTACAATTTTACAACCATTGATCTCCAAAAAGACTTCATTAATATAACATTATAACTATTAGTCTCCAAAGGAATTCATTATACATACAAAATTTTTTCTTCAACTTCTATCCAAGCTCCCTTTTTATTTACACTAACTTCCACTCATTAGACTTGATCCTTCTCGTTAATTCCTATAAACAAACAATCTTAAGGAGCATGTGCTCAACAAAGCTCAATGAATAACCAAATCTTAAACGGTTCAAACAATGTCAAATAATGTTTAATTAACACACATATGCAATGCAACAATCAACCATATGTAACAAAAATAGTTTGGATGACCATAATCCAAATCGATTGAGATTTATACTCTCTCTTGGGGGTTAAAGGACTAGCTCAAGTAATTCACACTTAGGAAAGACAAATAACTGAGGAAGGACAAATTCATTTCAATTTCATTTACTATTTATAAATAAATATAAGTAATATAATCTCAACTTTACTTAAAACTCAGAAGCTTCACTAAGTATTAGTATCTCAAAGTTAACTCCAACTCAGGCGATGTCATTCGGTGCTTACTTAGTTCCTATAAGGTTAACAGCCTAATGGTAATCTTTCATAGAACCAGATTTATTGGATTAACACAACATTACCACATAATCGAGATGCTAATATGAGACATGAATAACATGCGAAATGCAATTTATGTCATCGTGCGATGCATGTTCATTTAATTTAAGGGTCAAATAAGATTTAATCTGTATAACTTAGTGACCACATCAATTTCAAACAATTTTCAATTCATATTACACATTCATTATCAAGTAAATAGTTATCACTTTTAATATTAAAGTTTGCCATTCACTCACACAACATATAACTAGGGATGCAACTGAGTGGGTTTGGGACGGATCATATAAAACCTAAACCCAACCCGATTTCCTATAGGGTTGCCCAAACCTGACCCGTGACCCTATAGAGTTTTATGTGTAACACCCAAACCTACCTCTATAAGGTCATGGTCTTAACCCGCCTCGCCTCGTTGACCTAATTTTCTTTTTATAATTTCTTCCTTTTTCATTCTTGTTATTCATCATTTGTCTATTTGTTTTCATGATATATATTCTCCATTTTGCTTATTTGTTTTAATTTCTTTTCATTTGATGCTAAAACTACATGTTAAAAAAAAAAAGTCAGTAAGCTAAACAATTAATTTTTGAGGTATGACAATTAATTATTTGTAACACAACAAAGTATAATTTACTTTACTTGAGGACTAACATAGATCATAAATAAGAGTATTGTCTCTTATTAATCATAAAAAGCATGACATTCTCAATTGAACAAAAAAAAAAAAAAGACAATCATAGAGCAATAAAATAATAATAAATTGATATTTTCTAGTTTTCATGTTATAAAATTGTATTTTATTTTTAGTAATCTTATTGAGTCGGGTCAACCGTATAAGATCATAAATATGACTCGAACCCGACTCATGACCCTATAGGGTCGCAAACATTTTTCCCAAACCCTTCCTATAACCCTATAGGGTTTTTAGCAGTTGGGTACATCAGGTACCTTATAATGACCCACCTAGTTGCATCCCTACATACAACGTGCATCATTCCCTAACCCTCACGCATATAACTAATTTTAATTATATTATGAATATATGCCACTACATTACAATCATAAAATAGTATAAGAAGATTTAGGGTCTATTTAGATTATTTGATTTTCATTTGTTTCTTTATCTATATCGAAATAATATGTGTAAATATGTCTGATTTGCATCTATTTTTTATCTATATTTGATCTCTTCATAAGAACTATCGACTTTTTTTTATTTGTATCTATTTCTAGATAAAAAATATGTTAAAAAAAAGTTTGAAAAAAGTATCTGCATTTGCCAGAAAAAGCAATCCAAACAATCCCTTAAGTTACTTACCTATGCATCTTTGCTTAGTTGTTGTAATAGTCTACATGAAAATCTGGATATTGATTTATGGTTCCTATAAGATAACAAACATGTATTACTAAGTATATAACTAAATAGGAATTTCTGTTAATGTCTAAGTGTCCTAAATTCATGTCATCATATTGCTAATTCATTGGTCTTTAAGGAATTATAAAGTGCTAAATATAGGTATTATTAAACTACTTCAACTTAACCAATTTATGAAGTCCAAGTATTACAACTTAACATATTCTTAATCTATGATTCTATGATCTAACTTGAGTAAGATTCTATAGAGGATATTGTATACACATATCATATATATTATTTATTTATTTATTATTTTTTTAAAGGGTGAAATAGGGGAACAATTCATGGCCGTGATCATCATTACAGGCACCATCACATACGTGATCAAGGGTATTATAAATTTTCTACAATACATAGAGAAGATCACAAGCTTGATCATGTCCGTGATGGGTTAAAAAAATTGATTTGAGAAGATCAAATGGTGGATCACGCACATGATAAGTCAAAATAATTTAATCTAAGAAGATCACCCCTTTTATTACTCGGTAATCAAACAAACCCTAAATTTTGTTTCCAAAATCCAAAATTTTATACTTTCCAACTAATTTCTATGATTTTATCTTCAACAAAAACACTTCAACATCAACATATGAGGTTTATAGGTATCCCCTACACATTCATATTAACATTACATATGCACGCTTGCATTACACTTGTCTATACATGACATTAGCTTTATCAAACAAACAAAAGTCTACAATATCTATGATTTAATTTTTAAACTATCTGTTTCATTACTTAATCTTTACCTATTTAACACCAATATCCTTAACAACCTCATATTCAACATTAGCCATCATGAAAACTAAATAAAATCACTTATCTTACAAGATTTACTATATGTAATCTTGTCAATAGCCATGTCAATAAGAATTTTAATTTAATGCTCATGTTGCTGGCTTATTGAAAAAAAATTGTAGATTCAAGTTGTATGATTCTTTATGCTAATGCATTTTTGGTAAGTCTTGGGAGTTATATTGAATTTGGACTTTTTACTCTATAGTATTGATTCGGTGCGTATTATCATCATCATCATCATCATTATCTACTTTCTCTTACACACATGAACCCTTTCTTTGTTGTTGCTATGTTTTATATTCTGTTGAATTCTTTATTGATTTGAGTACCATAATGCCAATTTCTATTGTCTCTTAGCTCATATTTACTTATTTTACAGAAAATTTCACTTATATCATATAAGAATTGTAATGCCCTAAAATTTAATTTAAGGTTGTTACTGCTATGTGTAATACTTTATGTATTACACACTCAAACTTCTTTGAATAATATGTTTATGTTGGATATTGCTAACCAATTTTAATTAATGAAATCGTTTATTTAGATTTCTAAAGTAACTGGATTTAGTAATAGAAAAACAAACTTTTATAAAAACATAATAAAGGGATTTGCTCCTATCGAAGCAAACCAACTTTATAAAAGACAAAATTTTATAAATCAATTTATAATCTATTATCATGAGTAGATCAATGATTTCAAAATATTTAGGCTCCACAGGCCCCTAAAAGAAATTTACAACTAGAAAATATGAATCTAGCTCTTAAAAAAAAAAATAAAAACAAATGGAAATACAAACAAATCCATCGACCCTACTTCACGCACTCCTTCTCTTAAACTTCCAGGATTGCCTATACCCGAGTCAAAACATTATCAGCATCATCAACCATACCATCATCATCTAATTAACAATACCTAAAAAAGATAATAACAACAACAATAATGAGCCGAAGCTTAGTACACAGTAACACAAACACACACGGAATGACACACAAGCCTAACTAAATACAATGCAATAAATAGCAAGTTATTATCTTTAATTTAAAGTAAATCAAGCATTGCAGGAGCACTCACACTCCAAAACAAGCCATTGGGAATCTATGAGTCCTGAGTAACCACAAGATGCTCAGGGGGTTGATATACGCAACCTGAATACTTATATTTCCCAGATGATATGACCGAAAAAGAAAAATAACATCCTTTAGGTTCACAGCCGTTACGCACTTTTTACTTAGTCTTAGTCAATAAAGTCGTCTAGTTCAACCGTCCCATAAATATGAACTAAACCATGTTATATCACCTTAAACTTAAGCAAATGTTATGCTGATACCGTATACCCATCAGCTATCCTGCGAGCCATATATAATCGCCATGGCGCCATGGCAACCATCATCATGTAAGAGGGTTGCCTACGCTTAAACTACTATGCCTCTCTCAAGACAAGGTTGCCGCTCCCTGGATCGGATTCAACGGCACACGCACAAAACAACACGCAATACTTACTTTGTCTTTAAGTTCTTAATTTATTTTAGATGTTTATCCTAGCATACAATACGCAATTTACTACATACCTTTTATATGAAATCCAAATAGCCTCAAAAGGTAAATCAGAAGCCAACTTAGAAGATAAATCAAGTATCCATATCTGTAGATTCAAGAATTAAATTCATATAAGAAATTATATTAATTATCCACCTATCTCAAACTTTATTAAAATCCTATTTGATTAGACACTAGATAGGAACCCTGCTATAGCTGCGAAGATCACCCCGCCAAAATATGAACAGTTTTCCGTTATCTATCAAAGTATTTCTTTTTACTTTGATTAGAGTCATTTATTACAAAAGTATCATCACATCAGTCATATTCAAATCAAACAAGCATTTGAAACAACATATTCCCCATATTAGACTAAGGTTTATCCTAACATATTAATTTAATCCAATTATTAGTTATTAACCCATTTTAACTTAATCCTTAGCAAATCGATTAGAGTTAATCATTTAATTCAATTATTAAGCTACGTTAATCAAACTTAATCAATCTAATCCATTTTAACTTATTCAAGCCCATTTAGTCAAGTTAGACCAAGATTATTTACCAATTCATTTTATAACTAAGATTCATATTTACTTAAGTCCATTTTAGCTTAATTTTGGCTAAATTGATTTAAAATAATCAATCTAATCATTTTAGTTCATTCAAGTTCATTAAGCCAAGTTGAATTTAGATTATTAACTAAGTTCATTTTATCTAACTCTATGTGAAATCAAATTATCTATTAATTCTATAAATTCACTAAACTCATGCTTAATCATATCATTCAACAAATGTAACACATCAAATATCATTTATCTATCTCATTTTAGCTCAAAAAGATTCATTTTACAATTAACTACATGCTTTTATCTAGTAAAACAAGTTTCAACTTTATTTGAAAAACATAGCAGCTAGAAATAATTAAAAATTTGGCCTTAATACTTTTTGAATTTGCAAAAACTTAAAACATAAAGATTGTAGATCTCTTTTTAAGATTTCCAATGCAATTTAAATCACCTCAATTCAAGGTTGCATGAAAATTTATGATTAAAATACGAAATAGCATCACAACAGAAAAACCAAATAGGGCCGTATGAAGGGCCGTTTCAACCTAAGGATTTTACTAAAAAATGATCTGAGAGTACAACACCCCTATAAACGGGCCATTTCCAAGGCCGTTTGGACCTAAGGGATTTGTATAAAAAGCTCAAGAACTTGTAACACCCCTTCATATGGGCCGTTTCAAGGGCTGTTTGGCCCATACACCCCTTCAAACGAGCCATTTGATAAGGTGTTTAGGCTGTAACTTGTTCCTCTATTTTAAAATTCATTTTTTCTTCACTTTTTACACATTTTACCTCAATCAAAACATCATTTAATCATTATATCAACTAGTTTTCATGCTTCTAACACTTCTATATCCATTCAACCCATCAACCACTTTCAAAACACTCCATCAAACCCTACACCTACAATTTCACCAACTCATGTTTACTCGAAACAACTCCTACTCATAACACAACTCAGCTAACGTCAACACTTCAACTCAAAACAACTTTCAAACTTACAATAACCTATTTACTACAACTTCAAGCATCTAAAAGGTTTCTTAAACAACTCAACATACCAATAGTACTTGAAATCTACCATAAGATTCACTTTGCCGAAAAATTCATGGAACAAAAAGATAATAATCATCACAAAATGGCATATTAACTTACCTTAACTTTTACTTGAAATTTCCTACGAATTTTTTGGTATGTTTTTTGTCTATTTTTTGTCTGTTTTGGTTTGTAATATGTGACAATAATAAGCTTGATATTATCCTTTTTGTTTGACTTTTGGGGCAGATTTGGAGAAATATTAAGAAGGGAGCTTTAGGCTTTAGTTAAGGCTTGGATTTGGATTGAAATGAGCCAAAATTTCTGCTACGTTGATGAAATTTCTCTTGTTAATCGTAGTTTAAATTTATAAAAGCCCTTTCTTAAATCTACTACAAAGGAAAATAGACAGCAAACCTATCGAATCGTAATATAGTGTTCAGATCGGGATCGTCCACGAGGAAGGAATAAGTACTAGTAATCACTATAAATTCCACTATTTAGCAAATCAAGAGAGAGATTGATTGATTAACACTATCAACTAAGGAAATTACTAATCTAATGTACTAATAACAAGATCACTCCAAATAGCAGGCAAGATTTAGAAAATCAATGATAAAAATGACCTAGATCTTGTCCTTCATTTAATTCATCATGTGAATCATAGAGTACTAAAGATTATCTAAATTGAGTTCTTACACTATTGAGTTCCTCAAAAAAACTGACAATCCTCTCGAATCTTTCAATTTATCTAATCTTAGATTAATTAATTAGGATCTCTCCTTAATCAATCTAAAATTGCATGAAGCACTTGAACTCAAAGAAAACAGAGAAATACGAAAGATCCTTGTAACCTATCACTATATTTACAATTGAATCTCATCAAATCGTATAGATTTCTTCATAAAAGCAATTTCTCAATTGACTTAAATGCAAATCAAACATAAATTTGCATTCCGAACATACAAATCTAAGAAACCAATTAAGAACATGCAGTTTGAATATAAGAACATCAATTAGATTATATTGAGATCAGATCCTCAACACATGATGAAAATTAAAATCCAAACAAGATCTAGATCTAGGATCTACTATTCCATAGAAATAATAGGGAACAAATGAAATTCAAAAGAAAAAGTTGAATTCATGAATACAACACTGAAAATTGAAACTCAGTTGTGATAAAAATGGATCTACAATTTAGATTTCGTCTTCACTTGTATTCTTCGTGACTTGTCTTGAGCCAAAATCTCCTAAAACCCACAAAGAAAATTTTTATAAAATGAAGTATGAAAGAATACGTAACTAACTCTCCCTGTCTCTCTCTCTCTCTCTCTCTCTCTCTCTCTCTCCCCAAAGAGTATTCATATGAATACAAGAGCTCCTCAAAACAAAAGAAAAAAAATAGAAGGATGCGTTGGTTGAAACACCCTTGGAAATGGCTTGTATCGGAGGCCGTTTCACCTACCGGATGTGTTTCAGAATTGAAACAGGCATTGATATAGCCTGTTTGAAAGGCTATTTCACTTTCTGGAATTTATCCTAGGTCCATACAAGTGTTGATACAGCCTGTATGAAAGGTTGTTTCATTTTCTGGGTGTTACTCTGGGTTGAAACATGCATTAATATAACCTGTTTCAAGGGGTGTTTCATTTTCTATTTTCCTTAGAACCATACAGCCTACGATATGGGTGTTTTGTTCCAATCTTCTTCTAAATCGATCTTTTTTCATGTCGAATTCATTTGATTTCTTCTCAATGAGTTCCATATAAACTGGAATCGAAAAATTAATCAATTAAGAACCATTTCTAGATGAATTTTATTTAGATTATCACTAAAGGAGCTCAAAATCATCTTAAAAATAAAGGCATAATGACATTTATCATATGTATGGCTTGGATTTTGTTTAGGTTGGTTTTGTGAAACATGAGCGTTACATGTATAAAATTTATTAAGCAAGACAAAATCATATTATACTAACACACACAACATACAACACTATACAACTCTAATTTATATTAACTCAATCAAACACACAATTCATCATAATTAATGAATCATACCAACACGTCTCATTTTATTATCTAATTATCCACTATAATTTCTATATTTCAAACAAGCATATTATATGTGTATCCAAATTAATTATGCAATGAAGTTTTGAATATTTCACTTAATTTCTAACTTAGATAAAGGTTTGGGGTATTTCAAGAATTCCTTAGTTGAAGTCCAAATACTCTTGTTGAGAATCATGTTACAACAAAATATATTATAATATCATATATTTTTTATTTTTCTCAGTTCAATAACAAATCTGTCTTTATTGAAAAGTGGGTTGATGCTCTCATGTTCCAATATAGTGCATAGTCATGGGTTTTGCTATAGAGACATTTTTTATTATTTATAACATTCCTTTTGCATAAACTTGATTGTGTTGATATGTTGTTGTCTCACGATAATTGTGATTCTTAACCTTAGTATAAAAGGAATAAATCCATTCTCTTTGTGGTTATTGGACGACCACATATATGTGTTGCAATCATTTGCTTAATCATGCATGACATATGATTTGATCATACACTTGCTTGTTTATTGAGTGAAAGGTATGGTATGATATTGGTACCACTAAGTTAGATATAGCTTATACTCCTATAGTGTTTTGCTACTATCGGATAGACTATGGCTTATACCGAGGCGATAGAAACCCTAAGTCAGTATATTATTGGAGCTTTAGGAGGAGTAATCTCAAGTGAAGTGATCCTTTCATTCTTCCCCTTTTGAAAAGACTATATTGTTAATTATGCTTTATACCTTCACTATGACCATTATTGATATTATTTACGTTAGGTCCATGACTTTGAACCTATGTCTATGTTTATTCTTACAAGCTACGAATTTCTTGTTGTATGATATTTAACCTAGCATATCCTATTGGCTTCCCAATGTTGATGGTTCTCCTTATATACTATATGGGAAGCCTCTATGTGGCACAAGTATTAGTCTTAGGCCTTTATATAGTGTATGAGATTGTCACATATAGACTACCCCCGAGGCGTAATAGTAAGAGTAAGGATAACTCTTTTTTCTAATTGAAATATCTTATGAATTTAATAGAAAAAAATCAATGTATATATAAAAGATTGACTCTAATAGTAAATGACAATTAATAATGCAATGGTTGCATTATTGTCTTTCATATATATATATATATATATGTATTGCAATAAAAAAAAGGAATTAATAATATTAATGTGTAAAAGAGAAGAGAGGAAAGAGAGATAGGGAGAAAGAGGGAGAATTAAAGAAAATAACCACAGCAAATTGCTAATAAAAGTAATTAAAGTTAAATAGAAATGAAAATATTTATTAAAAAATCTTATTAAAACAAATAAAGAAAAAATTAATTATTAACAAAAATTAACTAAGAAAAAAATAATAGAATAACACCTATAATTTGAAGAATTAAGCAAAAGTAGGTTAAATAAAACAATAGAAATTATTCTTTTGTGGACTTTGTAACTTCTTGATGATAATACACACTTAGATTATCTGCGATAAGATAATCACATTAAGAAAATTCAAATTGCACTCTTAATTTGAAAAAAAAAATATAATAAATTATAATAAATCTTACATAGCATATTATAAAGAGAAAGATAAAAAGACCAAATACTACTTGTTTAGTATCACAAAATACATAAAAAGCTTTCTTACCATTTTTCAATAAAATGAGAAGTGAATTTTATGGGGAAAAAAAAGAAAATAGAAAAAACCCATTAAGAATTGCTTTAAAAATTCTATAGAACGGGAGCTGTCCTATCTCATCATTGAATAGCTCAAGATCTATTCTAACTGTGATTGAAACCCTAAATATTTTTATATTAATTTTTTACAAACAATTTAATTATGATATATAAGTGATGACATGGTCTCGTCATGGGATTGTAAAAGTTCGTTGATTGCTTCTTTTTATCTTTAAATAACTGTTTAAATTTGTTCTATATGGTTATCAGACGACCTCATATATGTGTTGCATTCATTTTCTTGATAATGCATGATGTATGATTTGATTATACACTTACTTCCCTATTGAGTGAAAGGTACGCCATGAGATTAGTATACTAAGCTAGATGTAGCTTATACCTTTACAGTGTTTTGTTATCACAAGATAGACCATGTCTTATATCAAGGCGATAGAAACACGAGGTTAGTATATGTCGGGAGCTTCGAGATGAATAAGCTCAAGTGGTGTGATCCTTTCATTCATTTTCTTTTGAAAAGACCTCATAGTTATATTATGCTTTATACCTACACTATGATTATGACTAGTATTGCTATACTTTATATGCTATTAATTTCTTACTGTATAATATTTAATCTAACATATCCCAATGGCGTCTCTATATGGATGGTTCTCCTTGTATATTATATGGGAAGCCACTGAGTGGCATGAGTACCAATCTTAGGCCTTTAGATGGTGTATTGTATGTTGTCACGTGTAGACTATCCTGGGGCATGACAGTAACGACAAGAATAATTTCTTCTCCAATTAAAATATCCTATGAATTTAATAGAAAAAAATAAATGTATATATAATAAACTGACTATGATTAAATGACAATTAATAATGTAATGGATGCCTTTTGTTCTTCTGTATATACGTATTGCAAGTTTAAAAAAAGAAATAATAATATTAACTTGCAAAAAGAAAAAGAGAAAGAGGGGGGAGAAATAAAGTAAATAACCATAACAAATTGCCAATAATCAATTAATGGTAAATAGAAATGATAATATTCATAAAAGAAAATCTCACAAGAACAAAAAAAGAATAAATTAATAATAGTAATAAAAATCAATTAAGAAAAAAAAATAGAATAATACCTACCACATGAAAAATTAAGCAAAAGTGGGTTAAATAAAAACTAAATAGCCATGAAATTCCTTAATTTATATATATATATATATATATGTGTGTGTGTGTGTTATTGAAATGATATATATATATATATATATATTTGTGTGTGCTTAGATAATATAATTAGTGAATGTGTTAGACATGTGTTACTTTATATGTGTATTGTATTATGAAATTAATATTATTGTTTGATATGTATAAATGTGTGTATAGTGTAATGAATATGTGTGTCTTTTTCATATTAATATGCACGTGATATGTTTAGAATTTAATCAAATTACTTTTGAATAGCTTAGGATTTATGACAGAAATTTGGTAAACTTTAAGTCCCCTTTTTTAGCCTAAACAATACTTCAAATGCATTTCGAATTAACTCAAATTAACCTTAGGTCAAATATACCCTAATGACAATTGTTGGATGAGTATTGGCTTGATTTTAAACAAGTTAAGACCTCTTTTTGGCAGCCCTATTTCCCCATACGAATTTTCATTTCTTTCTTTCTTTCTTTCTTTCTTTTTCTCATCCCAAAATCTTAAACCCTAAGCCAAGACCAAATACAAGCTTTTGGATTTAAACCACATTCCAAGCCAAGATTTAGTCATGTAAGTTAAATGCAAACTTTATCTTTTTACTTATGTTCTATATTGTGTTTGTTTGTAAATGTTAGATAGAAATGAATTTTATGTCCTAATTGATGTGGGATTGATTTGGTGCTTGATGGTGTTTAAACAAGATTATGTGGCTAATGGAGTGGTAGTTTATATCTATATGAGTGTTGATGTGTGGGGATGAGTTTTGAGGATTGAAGATTGAGTATTGAGATATGAATTTGAAGTGTGATTAGTGTTTTGATGATTAGAAGTAGAATTCATGTTGTTAGGATAGTGTTTGGATCATATAACAAGCTTTGGAAAGTTTGGATTAAGTTTGGGGAATTTTTGAAAATGAACAAAGTTGTAATAAAACAGGGGAAATCAAAAACATTTTCGTATAGGCTAAATTTTGAACGTACGCCAGCATCTGGGGCTTCTACGCCGCCGGCTTATAGGTGGTGTTAGAAGCGAACAGAATTAAATTTGTTAAAGCCGTTCGAACGCCGCCGGCTTTCACTGGAAAAGTTAGCCAGCGTTCATTTTTTTCACATTGTACGCTGACTACTGGGATTCCAAAGCCGCTGGCGTAGAGTGAAAAGCTGCCAGCGTACATGGATACGCTGCCGGTATGTACCTCTCGGTAAACTTTTGGAAATTTGAATTTGCATTCTATACCGGCTCAAAGCCACCGGCGTAGAATGAAGGCCTCCGGCGTACCCTTGAACGCTGCTGCGTTGGCAGTGTTGATTTTCAGAGTATTGAACACCGGTTCAAAGCCGCGGCTTTGAATGCCGGCGTATCCCCTGCTTTTGAATTTTAAAAACTTTCTTCAAAATTTTTCGAAGTTTGATATATGATCAATTAAGTATTTGTTAAGTCTAGATATAATAGGATGTTTAAATGCTTTATTATGACTTTGTATTAATTTATTTGAATTTCTTTGATTAATTATATTTTCAACTAGTTAATTAGTGCTTAAGCTAAGTGTGAAATTTAATATTGTTTTAAAAACAGTGATAGATTCGCCCAGCAACCCCGTTAATTCCCGAGCTATATCAGGTACGCAGTAACTTGCTTGTCTCTTTGCTAGGATAGGCATCAAAATCAAACTACTTTAAATTAAGAAAATCCTATTGATATATGAGTGTTGATTGTCTTTGTTTGCCGTTGAATCTGGTTCGGAGAGCGGCACCCTGCTCAGATTGGGGGCAGGGTACTTTCTCGTTAATGGATAGAATTGTTTAGGAGATATGAGTATCCGAGCTACTCATATCAACCCCCTGAGCGTCATGATGTTACTCAGGATCCCCTAGTATTACGGGCTACGCCGGAAGGTGGGGCTGCCTAGTCTGTATGAACAGTAGGGACCACTCAGGGAGGCGGACGTAATACTAGATCCTTGTTGTCCGGAGTTTGAATACTCCCGTGTTGTTTTACTAACTAAAGACTTAACAATAAACCATTGATTGTTGCATAATGCATTAGTCTAAGAATGTGTGATCCACTTTGCATTTGTATTCGTTACTTGTGTACTGGGCCTTTGGCTCATATTTATCCATTTCAGGTGATGACTCCGATGAGTTCTATACGAGTATGGGGGGAACCGACTTTGAAGATTTTCTTGATGGTTGGAGGATTAGAGTAACCATGGACTCAATGGAACCCTATGAATGTGTAATAGATTAGATGTGATTCCTTTTGATTGATGATGTAATTAGTGTTAGTTTGGTTGTGTTTTGAGATTTTGTTAAGGCTTGTAAGAAGCCTTTGGATGTAATATATATATATGTACTTAGCTATGTAGGTTAAGTTGTACTCCTTTGCAAAATGTGTTGATAGTGTAGTAGTATAGCTTTTAAGGTTTAAAAAAAAAATAAAATTATGATTCTATTGTATATTATATGGAATTAGATAAACAATTACTCAAACAATTCTTCAGCAACCTTACATATAATCTTATAGGTTATATGTGGTTGGGGAACTGTTATCGCCTATTTCAAATATAGGGTGATAGCGGGTCCTTACAGTTGGTATCAGAGCGAGTTTGATTAATTGTTTATCTAATTGTAATATTTTTAAGACTTGACCTAGACACAATTAAGTAGTATAGAAAAGAATTAAGTTATCCAAATAGTTGTGTATAATTTCCTTCTTGCTTGTTTCATATACTTGTTATTTGTTTTCTTGTTTACTAATTGCTTATTGTTTGTTGATGACTTGTTGAATTGTTTGTTCATTTATATATGAATGTAAATGTTAACTTGATAAGTTTTGCATGTGATGAGGGATTGATATACATGTGTGAATGTGTGTTGAATATATGTATACAATTGTAAAGATGGACAGGTTGAGGAGGTCTACCAGGCAACATTCTGATAGAGAAAGTATGCCACCACCACCACAGTCATCGTCTACATTTGCTCCTACTTCATCTTCTACACCGAGCAGTGAGACTACTCCATCGCCTGCATCGGCTTCAGCTTCACAAGTTCCTCCACCGACTCAGATTCCTCCACCTCCACCTATGCCACCCATTCCTCCTATGTCACAAATACCTACTGGTGATCCAAACGATGTATAGTATGATGAGGGACATGATGGCAATGATGCAGCATATCAGATGATGATGTATCAACAAACTCAGCATCTCATGCAGCAAGGTAACCAGCAGGGAATGAGACAAATGAGGCTGCTCCTGTAAATGATCAATCCAACCAAATCAAGTTACATGATTTTAGCAAGATGGTTCCAGAATTTGATGGCACTAGTACTGATCCTACAGTAGCTGAAGGTTGGATAGAGGAACTTGAGAAAACATTTGCAGCTAGTAGAACACCGGAAGATAATAAAGTGGATTTAGCGGTTTACATGATGAAGAAAGAGGCTTACAATTGGTGGAGATTAACTAGTGGAAATCTACAACACCCATATCATGGAATGCATTCAAGGATATATTTTTCACCAAGTATTTTCCAATTCAGTAAGAAAGGATGATAGCTGATTGGTGAACTTGAGACAAGGGAGCAAGACTATAGATGAATACTATGGTGAATTTTGTAGACTGTTCGCTTTGCTGGAGGTGATTACCGGGATGAAAGAATGAAAGTTCAGAAATTTCAGAATGGACTGAATGAAGAAATCCAAAGTGAAGTGAAGAAATTTGAGTTGCATACCCTATCAGATACTGTGGCCAAAGCTTTGCTAATGGAGCAAATTCAGAATGATAGTAGAATTAGAAGAGCAAAGAGAGCTGCATTTCTGGGAAAGAGACCGCTTCCACTTCATCCTATGATAATTATCGGGGTGTTGGTAAAGGAAAGAAGCCTTTTATGGGACGACAAGGAAATCAAAAGCCGACATATAAAGCTCCTACACTTGCATTTGAAAAGAAATGTTTTAGGTGTTATGGTCCTCATGAGTTGTCCGATTGTAAGTGGACTCCCAATGCATGTTTTTCATGTGGTCAAGTTGGGCATAAGTCTAAAGAGTGCAAGAATCCGAAACTACCACCGTCTTCTGTGCATATTGCAAGCAGAGAGGTCATCATATTGCTAATTGCAAGGATCGACCTAATGTTAAGAGTGGAGTTGATATAGAGAAGGGAAAGACAAATGCAAGGGTTTTTGCTTACAGCAAATTGAGGATACTCCTTCAGTAGACACTTTGGCAGGTATACTGAGTGTTGCTAATAGGGATGCATATGTGCTGATTGATACTGGAGCAACTCATGCTTGTATTTCTGAAAATTTTATGAATGATTGTGAGCTTGTCTCTGAAATGTTGATTGATCGTGTTATGTGTGTGACTACTCCGTTGGTGATTGAAAATAGGCATCCTTGTGTGTGTAAAAATATAAGTGTTGTGATTTCAAATGTGAACATGCCTATTGATATGATAGTATTGCCTTTATCTGATTTTGATGTGATTTTGGGAATGAATTGGCTAAATCATTATAAGGTTACGATTGATTGTAGTAAGGCGAGTTAAGTTTTGGCTTGATTGAAGGGAGTTTCACATATAAATTGGAGAGGCTAAGACCTGGAAGTATGAAGTTTATGGAGCTATGGGAAAAACCAGTTGTGGCAGCTATAAATATTGAAGAAGTGGATATCAAAATGACGCCAATTGTGAATGAGTTTGTGGATGTATTTCCCGAGAAGTTACCTGGATTACCACCGGATCGGGAGATAGAGTTTGGAATTGAAGTATTGCCTGGAACAGTACCTATCTCTAAAGCTCCATATAGAATGGCTCCAGAATTGAAAGAGTTGAAGTTACAATTGCAAGAGTTACAAGATTTGGGCTTTATCAGACCGAGTATATCGCCCTGGGGTGCTCCTGTGCTGTTTGTCAAGAAGAAAGATGAAAGTTTACGCATGTGTATTGATTACAGGGAATTGAACCGAGTTACTATTAAGAACAAATACCCTTTACCTAGGATCGATGATTTGTTCGATCAGTTGAAGGGAGCCACAGTGTTTTCTAAGATCGACTTGAGATCAGGATATTATCAACTCAAGATCAAATCGCAAGATATTTAGAAGACAGCTTTCGAACTCGGTATGGACACTTCGAGTTTTTGGTGATGCCTTTTGGGTTAACCAATGCTCCAGCCGCATTCATGGATTTGATGAATAGAGTCTTCAAAGATTATCTGGATTCATTTGTCATAGTATTCATTGATGATATTCTGATATATTCTCGGAACAAGGAAGAGCATCGAGAACATTTAAGACTAGTGTTACAAAAACTCCGAGGGAAGAAACTCTATGCGAAATTTAACAAGTGTCAGTTTTGGTTGGAAGAAATATCTTTCCTTGGACATATTATTTCAAAGAAGGTATTTCAGTTGATCCAATGAAGATTGAAGCCATTTTGAAATGGGCAAGACCTACTAATGTGAGTGAGATTAGAAGTTTCCTTGGATTAGCTGGATACTACCGAAGGTTTGTTGAAGGATTTTCGAAACTTGCATCCCCATTAACAAAGTTGACACGGAAGAATACTAAGTATGTGTGGGATGACAAGTGTGAGAGGAGTTTTGAAGAGTTGAAAGAAAGATTGATATCAGCTCCTATTGGCACTGCCTGTTAGTGGAAAGGAATTTGAAGTTTTTAGTGATGCGTCTATCCAAGGACTCGGTTGTGTTCTCATGCAAGATGGAAAAGTTATAGCTTATGCATCAAGGCAACTAAAACCCCATGAGAAGAATTATCCGGTGCATGATCTTGAGTTGGCAGCAGTGATTCTCGCATTAAACTTTGGAGACATTATTTGTTTGGAGAGAAATGCAAGATCTACACGGATCACAAAAGTTTGAAATACATATTCACACAGAAGGAGCTTAATATGAGGCAAAGAAGATGGCTTGAGTTGATTAAAGATTATGATGTGGAAATACTTTATCATCCTGGAAAAGCTAATGTAGTAGCAGATGCACTCAGTAGGAAGAGCAAATGAATGATGTGACTTTGATTTCTAGTCAAAGAGAGATTCAGATGGATTTCATGAAGTTAGAACTTGAAGTTACATTAGAGCAAGTTGATGTGATATTGGCTCAATTATCCTTGCAACCGACAATTTTGGAAAGGATTAAACAAGTTCAAAAGGAAGATGATGAAGTTAAAAGAATAAAGATAGCCATTGGTGAAGGGAAGAGAAAAGAGTTGAGGATTGATGAGGATGAAGTTATTAGATATGGGAATCGACTTTTTGTGCCATATGAGTTGAGAGAAGAAATCCTGAAGGAAGCTCATTCATCTTCATATTCGATCCACCGGGAACCACCAAAATGTATAGAGATTTGAAGAAAAATTTATGGTGGGAAGGTTTGAAGAGAGATATTGCTCAATATGTTTCCAAGTGTTTGACTTGTCAACAAATAAAAATCGAGCATCAACGACCCGGAGGAGAACTTCAACCTTTATCCATACCTGAATGGAAATGGGATGATATCACTATGGATTTCATATCGGCTTTACCCAAGACTATTGCCAAATATGAAGTTATTTGGGTAATCGTGGATAGATTAACGAAATCGGCTCATTTCATACCTTTGAGGGTTGGAGATTCCTTAGAAAGAATGGCACATATCTATATCAAAGAAATAGTGAGATTACATGGAATTCCGAAGACAATTACTTCTGATCGAGATTCTCGCTTTGTCAGCCGGTTTTGGAAAAGTCTACATGCCGCTTTAGGTACTCAACTTCAGTTTAGTACTGCATTTCATCCACAGACAGACGGGCAATCGGAAAGAACGATTCAAATCTTGGAAGATATGCTTAGAGCATGTGCTCTAGATTTTGGCAATAAGTGGGATACTTATTTGCCACTTGTTGAATTTGCCTACAACAATAGTTTCCAAGTAACAATTCAATGGCACCCTATGAAGCACTTTATGGTAGGAAATGCAGATCTCCAATACACTGGGATGAAGTTGGGGAAAGAGTTATTTTGGGTCCAGAATTGGTACAACAAGCAGTGGATAAAATCCAAGTAGTTAAGCAAAGGATGAAAACGGCTCAAGATCGGTATAAAAGCTATGCACATGAGGAGAAGACCATTGGAGTTTGAAGTTGGTGATGTGTTTCTTAAAATTTCTCCAACAAAAGGGATTATTAGATTTGGAGCTAGAGGCAAATTGAATCCAAGGTACATTGGTCCGTATGAGATTCTAGAAAGAATTGGACCATTAGCTTATCGATTGGCTCTACCACCAAATTTGTCGGAAGTGCATGATGTATTCCATGTGTCACAACTTCGAAAATGTATATCAGATCCTGAAGCTATCATTTCTACACATCAACCAGAGGTTCAACCGAATTTGAGCACAGTAGAAGCCGATCAAAGTCTTGGATAGATTGATAAAGTCTTGAGGAGAAAAGTAATTCCTTATGTGAAGATCTTGTGGACTGGACAAACCGAGAGAGAAGCAACGTGGGAGCCCGAGAACAAAATGAAGCAAAAGTACCCTGAGTTATTTGAATAGTGTTTAAGGTGAGCTAAGTTTCGAGGACGAAACTTTTTGAAGGAGGAGAGAATGAAATAGCCATGAAATTCCTTAATTTATATATATGTGTGTGTGTTATTGAAATGATATATATATATATATGTACGTGTGTGCTTGGATAATATAATTAGTGAATGTGTTAGACATGTGTTACTTTATATGTGTATAGTATTATGAAATTAATATTATTGTTTGATACGCATAAATGTGTGTATAGTGTAATGAATATGTGTGTCTTTTTCAGATTAATATGCATGTGATATGTTTAGAATTTAATCAAATTACTTTTGAATAGCTTAGGATTTATGACAGAAATTTGGTAAACTTTAAGTCCCCTTTTTAAGCCTAAATACAATTCAAATGCATTTGGAATTAACTCAAATTAACCTTAAGTCAAATATACCCCTAATGACAATTGTTGGATGAGTATTGGCTTGATTTTAAACAAGTTAAGACCTCTTTTTGGCAACCCTATTTCCCCATACGAATTTTCAATTCTTTTCTTTTCTTTTCTTTCTTTCTTTCTTCCTTTCTCATCCCAAAATCTTAAACCCTAAGCCAAGACCAAATGCAAGCTTTTGGATTTAAACCACATTCCAAGCCAAGATTTAGTCATGTAAGTTAAATGCAAACTTTATCTTTTTACTTTATGTTCTATATTGTGTTTGTTTGTAAATGTTAGATAGAAATGAATTTTATGTCCTAATTGATGTGGGATTGATTTGATGCTTTGATGGTGGTTTAAACAAGATTATGTGGCTAATGGAGTGGTAGTTTATATCATATATGAGTGTTGATGTATGGGGATGACTGTTTTTGAGGATTGAAGGATTGAGTATTTGAGATGTGAATTTGAAGTGTGATTAGTGTTTTGATGATTAGAAGTAGAATTCATGTTGTTAGGATAGTGTTTGGATCATATAACAAGCTTTGGAATGTTTGGATTAAGTTTGAGGAATTTTTGAAAATGGACAAAGTTGTAATAAAACAGGGGAAATCAAAAACATTTTCGTATAGGCTAAATTTTGAAAGTACACCGGCATCTGGGGCTTCTACACCGCTGGCTTATAGGCGGTGTTAGAAGCGAACATAATTAAATTTGTTAAAGCCGTTCAAACTCCACCGGCTTTCACTGGAAAAGTCAGCCAGCGTTCATTTTTTTCACATTGTACGCCGGCTACTGGGATTCCAAAGCCGCTGGCGTAGAGTGAAAAACTGCCAGCGTACATGGATACGCTGCCGGTATGTACCTCTTGGTAAACTTTTGGAAATTTGAATTTGCATTCTACACCGGCTCAAAGGCCGCTGACGTAGAATGAAGGCCTCCGGCGTACCCTTGAACACTGCCAGCGTTGGCAGTGTTGATTTTCAGAGTATTGAACACCGGTTCAAAGCCGCCGTCTTTGAATGCCGGCATATCCCCTACGCTGTTAAATTTTAAAAACTTTCTTCAAAATTTTCCGAAGTTTGATATATGATCAATTAAGTATTTGTTAAGCGTTCTAGAATATAATAGAATGTTTAAATGCTTTATTATGACTTTGTATTAATTTATTTGAATTTTTTTTATTAATTATATTTTCAATTAGTTAATTAGTGCTTAAGCTAAGTGTGAAATTTAATATTGTTTTAAACAGTGATAGATTCTCGCCCAGCTAATCCCGTTAATTCCCGAGCTATATCAGGTACGCGGTAGCTTGCTTTTCTCTTTACTAGGATAGGCATCAAAATCAAACTACTTTAAATTAAGAAAATCCTATTGATATATGAGTGTTGATTGTCTTTGTTTGCCGTTGAATCTGGTTCAGAGAGCGGCACCCTACTCAGATTGGGGGCAGGGTACTTTCTCGTTATTGGATAGAATTGTTTAGGAGATATGAGTATCCGAGCTACTCATATCAACCTTCTGAGCGTCGTGATGAATTACTCAGGATCCCCTAGTATTACGGGCTACGCCGGAAGGTGGGGCTGCCTAGTTTGTATGAACAGTAGGGACCACTCAGGGAGGCGGATGTAATATGATCCTTGTTGTCCGGAGTTTGAATACTCCTGTGTTGTTTTACTAACTAAAGACTTAACAATAAACCATTGATTGTTGCATAATGCATTAGTCTAAGAATGTGTGACCCACTTTGTATTTGTATTCGTTACTTGTGTACTGGGCCTTTGGCTCATAATTTATCCATTTTAGGTGATGACTCCGATGAGTTCTATACGAGTATGGGATATGGAACCGACTTTAAAGAATTTCTTGATGGTTTAGAGGATTAGAGCTAACCCTGGACTCAATGGAACCCTATGACTTGTAATAGATTAGATGTGATTCCTTTTGATTGATGATGTAATTAAAGTGTTAGTTTGGGGTTGTGTTTTGAGGATTTTGGTTAAGGCTTGTAAGAAGCCTTTGGTTGTAATATATATATGTATTTAGCTCTGTAGGAGTTGAGTTGCCTCCTTTGCAAAATGTGTTGATAGTTTAGTAGTATAGCTTCACTTAAGGATTTAAAAAAATATATATATATGTACATATATATTATGGATTCTATTATATTATTCATATGGAATTAGATAAATAATTTCTTAAACAATTCTTTCAGGCAACCTTACATATAATCTTATAGGTTATATGTGGTTGGGAAACTGTTATAGCCTATTTCAAATTTAATGGTGATAGCGGGTCCTCACAAAAACAATGGGAAACTATTCTTTCATGGACTTTGTAACGTTTTGATGATAATACACACTTTGATTATTTGTGATAAGATAATCTCCCATAATCACATTAATAAAATTCAAATTGCAGTCTTAATTAAAGAAATATAAACAAAAATACAACAAATCATACATATCATATTATAAAGAGAAAGATAGATAGAAAGACAAATACTACTTGTTTAGTATACCACAAAATACATACAAAGATTTCTTACCATTTTTCAATAAGGCGAAATACAATTAATAACAGTGTTTTTAGGTATTTGCAAATAGATAATGTGTATTTATTTTTTAACAAAGAGGCGACCAGTATTTTATGCTAAATATTAATAGAAATCAGATGGCATGTGTCGGACCTTGTCTTGTCAAAAATTAATTAATTAAAACATTCATTTTATTAAGCAAATTTAATAAATCAAATTGATTAAAAAGAATAAAACATTCGCAGAAGGAAATAAAATTGTTTGGTTGCTACCCACACAAGCCATTTGGATTAAACCCAGTAATTGTGTCGAACCGAGCTATGGAGAGGCTCGAATATAACTGTAGTGGTGGTGTATTTCCAGATTGTGAGTGATGATGGTGACTAAGCACCGAGATGGAGGTGAAATAAATGGGTTTCAAGTTGGTGCTGATGGATTGATCACTTGATGGTTTGTGCTTAGTTGTCTCTTGTCTTCGTGGGATTATTTGTTGAAAATGATGGTGTTGGTCGATGATGGAGGGTAAAGCAGTGCTATGGTGATCGGATTAAACTGGAGGTTGATAGTGTTGGTCAAAAACGAGGGGAGTGATTGACATCGGTGATTGATGATAGTTGGAGGGGTTTCTGTGGGTGTCGCGAAGTGGTAATCGATAGGTTTCAAGTGGCTGAGGGTTGGACGAAAACAATGGCAGATGCGTGTGACGGCGACGGATGGAATACTGGTTCGACGGTTGTAAGACCTTTTTTCACTTAAATTGAAAAAGAAAAATTTAGTCCTACATATAACATACTAAATGTCTAAATGCTTTTATACTAGACATAAACAAAAATATATAAAGATATCAAAAAGAAAAAAAAGTATATATATCATAATTAAAAATAAAAATGTAGAGTTAAAGAACTATTCCATTCTTGCCACTCCACTATCTTAATAGCAAATCTACAAATTGGATCAACCTCTTTCTTCTTATATAGTTCCTTTTACCTGAAAAGCAAAAAATTATAATAGAAAAAAAAAATGTTGATATTCTTCCTAGTGTCCTAGTTAGAAGTGAGTTTCTTCTCTCATTAGCCAATGAGAGGCGAAACTCGCTTTTATATTTGGCCTCTAATACTAGTTTTAGTTGATAAATAATTTTTTTCAATCAAATTTATCAATAGATTATTAACAAATTGGCTTTATTAAAGAGATTATTTACTATATATTAGTTAGTGAATATACGTTGCAAATAGATCGGTGATTATAATTTTTTTCAACCAAATCTAGATAATGAACGTGATGGGCTTTTGATGTATTTATAGTGATTTTCCATTTAAACTTTGTACTGTAAAGTAATTTAAATATTTGAAGTATACATATATGTAAAATATTTAAACAAGAATTTTTTTAAATTTGATTTAATTTGTAATTCAAACTAAACAAAACGTTATTTATCAGTTTAGAAAATTTTTAATCTGAATCAAACTCTTAATGTTATTGAATGGTTTGATTTTGAATAGAAAAAAAAATTAAATGGTAAATTATAGTTTGGTACGGCCTTTAATAAAAATCAAATCAAATTGATATTTTCCTATCCATGGCTAAATCTAAGAATGGAGTCATTTAATAATTAAGAGACATATATAAATGCTACCGACAGCCGAGGGATGAAGTAGACAAGCAGACCATTTTATTAGTAACATTGCATGTACAATGATATCATGCTATTTCAGCCTAGAAGAGATTTGTGCCTGCAAAGGATTCTTCATCACTACAGTAAACTCAGGTATCTCCTCTAAATTCACATCTTCTCCATTCACAGGCTTCCACTCAAAGTTCAAAATCAAATTAGCCACAAAATATTCCAAATGAAGGATAGCCAGTTGACGACCAGGGCATATCCTCCTTCCAGCCCCAAATGGCATCATCTTAATTTCTTTACTTCCTGTTATGTCGAACCCTTCTACTCCATTCCCACCATTACTATCGTTATTCATAAACCTCTCCGGCTTAAACTCCAATGGATCTTCCCACACTTCAGGGTCCAAACCCATCGCTCCCACCATGAAGTTCACAGTTCCCCTTTTGGGTATCACGTAACCATTCAAAACAACGTCCTCGGTGACAGTATGTGGTAATAAGAAATGGGCAGGAGGGTGTCGTCTCAAACCCTCACACCCTCCAAAATGACAGCCTTCAAATAAGGCATCTTCAACAGATCTTCTTCCTTCACTTCCTTCTCATTTAAACCAATGACTCCTCGAATCTCGCCGTAAAGATGTTCTTGAATATGTGGATATTTCACCAAATTGGCAATCACCCGTTGGAGAGCTGTCGAAGTAGTGTCAGTACCAGCACCAAGAAACTCTGAACACAAACTCACCATCTCATCCTCATTAAGCTTTCTCTTCTCATCAGGCAACTCCAAATCCAACAGGGAGTCCACATAACACACGATCCGATCCTCGCTTTTCTCTTCGTCCTTTCTCTCGCCAGCTCGAGCTCTGATCAAAGGCAAAAACACATCACTTTGATGTTTATGCATCTCGTAAAGCTCTTGCCATCTCTTTTGAAACAGAACCTTACTCAACCTAGGCCACAAATCCAGCACACTGAATCTACTAAAATTAGCCAGAAGCGTTCTTTCTACGTCTTCCACTTGTTGGAGTTAGTTAAAACAGATTTAGATATTTTTATGTTCTGTTATTTAGATAGCTGAATAATCCCTCTTCTTTAGAGTAAGTTGTTTCCCAGTCAAAGTAGACCACGTCACTAGGCTTAAAACGTGGAGTCGAATTTGCTTTTTCTGTTATCTCTTGTTTTTGCTGTTATCTCTTGTAAGGCTATATATATAGCCACATTAGTTTTTCAATAAAGCAGATTATTCCTCTCTTTTCTGTCAAAACTAAGTTAACATCTGGTATCAGAGCCGATTGCAAAGGCCTGATCAGCATAGGAGCAGTAGTCTTCTATATCAGTGTTGAGAACATGACAACTGAGAGTGGATTCGTACAAGCAGCGATTCCGAAATTCGATGGGCACTACGATCACTGGTGTATGCTCATGGAGAATTTCATGAGATCAAAAGAATACTGGACAGTAATAGAGAATGGAATTCCCACTGCTGCAGAAGGAGAGCGACTTAATGAAGCACAAAAGAAAGCTTTTGAAGAAGCAAGATTGAAAGATATGAAAGCAAAGAATTATCTATTTCAGGCCATTGATAGATCAATTCTGGAAACAATCTTGAACAAAGAAACGGCAAAGGGTATTTGGGACTCCTTGAAGAAAAAGTATCAAGGGACTGCACGGGTACAGCGAGCACAACGTCAAGCGCTTCAAAAAGAATACGAGGTGCTTAGAATGAATGAAGGAGAAACTGTAAATGAGTATTTTGCTCGTACTCTCACAATCGTCAACAAACTGAGAATCAACAAGGCAAAGATAGAGGATGTAGATGTCATTGAAAAGATTCTGCGATCTATGACACCCAAGTTCAACTATGTTGTGTGCTCTATTGAAGAGTCAAAAAACTTGGATGTTATCACTATTGATGAGTTACAAAGCAGCCTTCTAGTGCATGAACAGCGAATGAAATCTCAAGTTGAGGAAGAGCAAGCACTGAAGGTTACGTTTGGAGAATCTTCGAGAGGAAGGGGACGAGGTCGAGGTGGAATGCGAGGACGAGGAAGAGGTGCAGGCAGGCGTAGCATCGACAAATCCACTGTTGAATGTTATCAGTGTCACAAACTTGGCCATTTCAGTATGAATGTCCTAGCAAGGACTCTGATGCGAAAGCAAACTATGTAGAAAGTAATGAAGAAATGCTGCTGATGGCGTATGTGAAGGACAATGAAGTCGGTAATGAGGAGTTTTGGTTTCTGGATTCTGGATGCAGCAACCATATGTGTGGAAAGAAGGAACTTTTCTCCTACCTTGATGAAAATTTCAGGGAGAAAGTGAAATTGGGAGACAATTCAAGTATGGATGTGAAAGGCAAAGGTACTGTGCGCATATTAGTAAATGGTTATGTGCAAATCATTACTAGTGTGTTCTATGTCCCAGGATTAAAAAATAGTCTATTGAGCATTGGTCAGCTAGCTGAGAAAGGACTTGAAGTTCTCATTAAAAAAGGAGTGTGCAAAATTTTTCATCCAGATAAAGGGCTAATTGTGGAGATCTCCATGTCGTCGAATCGAATGTTTAAGTTATTTGCTGCAACACAAATAAAGGAGGAGGAATGTTTTAACTCCTTCATGGAAGATCCAGCTCGAGTCTGGCATTGTAGATATGGGCATCTAAGTTTTAATGGCTTGAGCATTCTTCAACAAAAAGGGATGGTGAGAGGGCTGCCATACTTCGACACTTCGTCAAGAATTTGTACAGACTGCTTGGTGGGGAAACAACAAAGAAATTCTTTCCCTCGACAAAGTACATGGAGAGCTTCACAAATTCTTGAATTGGTGCATGCCGATATATGTGGACCAATCAGTCCAATATCCAACAGCAACAAAAGGTATCTGATCACTTTCATTGATGATTTTAGTCGTAAAGTTTGGGTTTATTTTTTGGTTGAAAAATCAGATGCTTTTATTACTTTTAAACAATTTAAGAATCGAGTTGAAAAGGAGAGTGGCTTAACTATTAAAGGTCTTCGTACGGACCGTGGGGGGGAGTTCACTTCCCTTGATTTCACTAATTTTTGCAATGAGAATGGCATTCGAAGACAATTAACAGCTGCCTACTCTCCCCAACAAAATGGTGTGGCTGAGCGGAAAAATAGGACGATTATGAATATGGTTCGAAGCATGATTTCGGAAAAGAAGGTTCCCAAGACTTTTTGGCCAGAAGCTGTCAATTGGACAGTTCATATCCTTAATAGAAGTCCAACACTTGCCGTAAAAAATAAGTGCCCAGAAGAAGCATGGAGCGGACTCAAACCATCAGTAGCATACTTTAAAGTCTTTGGATGTGTAGCTCATGCTCACATTCCTGATTGTAAGAGGACGAAGCTTGATGATAAGAGTAGAAGATGTGTTTTTCTTGGAGTGAGCGAGGAGTCTAAAGCATTTAGATTGTATGATCCTATCTCTGAAAAGATCATAGTGAGTAGAGATGTGGTGTTTGAAGAAGACAAATGTTGGGATTGGGAAAAAAGTCATAAAGAAGCTGTTCTAGTTGACTTAGATTGGAGAAATGATGATGCAAATGCAGCAAATGAAAATGAAAGTGAAGTGGAAGCTAGAGCGAATGATGATAATGAGGAAAGAGTAAGTAATGACTCAAATGAAGAACATTCCTCTAACTCAAGTGAAGAACACGCACCTCAACATTTGGAGCCTAGAATCACACAGCAGCCAGCTTGGATGAGAGATTATGTTAGCGGAGAAGGTTTATCTGATGAAGAAGAAATATCAAATTTGATCATGTTTGCAGCTAACGATCCAATTTCCTTCGAAGCAGCACAAAATGATGAGAGATGGAGAGCCGCAATGGATGCTGAGATTGAAGCTATAGAGAAGAATGATACGTGGGAATTGACAGATCTTCCTACTGGTGCAAAGAAGGTTGGTGTAAAATGGGTGTATAAAACAAAACTCAATGAAAATGGTGAAGTAGAGAAGTACAAAGCACGTCTGGTTGCAAAGGGTTACACCCAAAAGCATGGTGTAGACTACACTGAAGTCTTTGCCCCTGTAGCACGCTGGGAAACAATTCGATTGGTAATCTCTTTGGCTACTCAGAAGCAATGGGAAATCTTTCAGTTGGATGTTAAGTCTGCATTCCTGCATGGAGAACTTGGCGAAGAGGTTTTCATTGAGCAACCACCTGGGTATAAGAAAAATGATGCTGAACAGAAGGTTTACAAGTTAAAAAAGGCTTTATACGGACTGAAACAGGCACCTCGAGCCTGGTATAGTCGAATAGAGTCATATTTTAACAAAGAAGGTTTTCAGCGATGTCCTTATGAGCATACCTTGTTCACTAAAGTCAGAGAAGGAGGTAAAATTCTGATTACTTGCCTTTATGTTGATGATTTAATTTTTACTGGAAATGATGAGGAAATGTTTGTTGAATTTAAAAGTTCTATGATGCGTGAGTTTGACATGACAGACCTTGGAAAAATGAGGTATTTCCTTGGTATAGAAGTATTGCAGAGTCGAGATGGAATTTTCATTTGCAAAAGAGATATGCCCAGGAGGTTTTAGCAAGGTTTGATATGGATAAATGCAATCCAGTCCAAAATCCAATTGTTCCAGGTTGCAGACTCACAAGGGACGAAAATGGAGCAAGAGTGGATAGCAGTCATTACAAGCAATTGATTGGTAGCCTAATGTACTTAACTGCTACCCGGCCTGATATAATGTTTGTCGTGAGTCTTTTGAGTAGATATATGGAGCAGCCAACTGAACTTCATTTTCAAGTTGCTAAGAGGGTGTTAAGATATATAAAAGGAACATCTGAATTTGGCATATTTTATAAAAGGGGAGGAGATGCAGAACTAATTGCATTTACAGATAGTGATTATGCTGGCGATTCGGATGATAGAAGGAGTACATCAGGTTTTATTTTTCTGCTGAATTCAGGGGTGATATCTTGGTCTTCAAAGAAACAACCAATAGTCACTTTGTCTACCACTGAAGCTGAGTTTGTTGCGGCAGCCTCTTGTGCTTGCCAAGCAGTTTGGTTGAAGAGAATTTTGCAGAGTTTTAATCATGTTCAAAGTGGCGGGACAACGATTTTCTGCGATAATAGTTCAGCTGTCGCTCTCTCAAAAAATCCAGTGCTACATGGTCGAAGCAAACATATAGATGTCAGATTTCATTTTCTTCGTGAACTTACTAAGGATGGAGTTGTGAAGTTGGTTCACTGTGGAGCACAAGAACAAGTTGCAGACATAATGACCAAGCCATTGAAGCTTGATTTGGTCATTAAGTTTCGAAGTCTTCTGGGTATTTGTGCTGGTCCAAGTGTAAACTGAATTGCAGCAGTATTCAGTTTATGGGGAGGATGTTGGAGTTAGTTAAAACAGATTTAGATATTTTTATGTTCTCTTATTTAGATAGCTGAATAATCCCTCTTCTTTAGGAGTAAGTTGTTTCCCAGTCAAAGTAGACCACATCACTAGGCTTAAAACGTGGAGTCGAATTTGCTTTTTCTGTTATCTCTTGTTTTTGCTGTTATCTCTTGTAAGGCTATATATATAGCCACATTAGTTTTTCAATAAAGCAGAGTATTCCTCTCTTTTCTGTCAAAACTAAGTTAACACACTTCCTTAATCTGCTTGTCACTGACTCCGTCCCCAAAGCACATATACACCAACAAACAGAACATCGCGTACTGGAAATGATCCATCACGTGCACCACCCCATTGCTGCTTGACTTAAGCTGGCTCAACAAAATGTCCAACACCCACTTGCGCACATGGGAGTACGTCCTAGCGCGCGACGGATGGAGAATCTCTGACGTCAGGTTACGTCGGAGGAGACGCCAGGTGGGACCGTAGAAGGCGGAATTGATGTTGTGTTGGTTAGCGCTCATAAGTCTACCAGTGGCGACAGCAGTTGGACGGTCTGCGAAGGTGGCACCATTTTGGACGAGTGCTTGGTGTGCGACGGTGCGTGAGGAGATGTAGACGTCAGGGTGTGAGCTGAATTGATGGATAGTGACCATAGGGCCGTGTTTGGAGGCGAGGCTTTTGAGGATTGGTTCGATGTCGAATAAGGAATTTCGAAGCCATAGGAGATTGCCAATGATTGGGAAAGAGTGAGGGCCTGGTGGGAAGTTGCTTTTGCGAGGACTAGAGATTAGATTGTCGAAGAGGGCTCTGATGAGAGCCGAGAGGCAGAAGTAACGAGGATTATGACCCATATCTCCATTTTGCTTGTTGTTTGATGTTGCCTGGCCGCTCTTTCTTCTTAATCGGGGGCTGTGTTTGAGGGTAATGGCATAAGGATGAGATAACTTCAGATTTTGGACGGGCACGTACTTAAATATTTGAAAGTTTAGCTACATGATAATGTCAAGGGGAATCCCTTACGGTGAAACATGGTATATTTGGTAGGTGGAAATAAATCCGATTGGCATTACAATTCAAATTTTATTTCTTTTCCAAAGTTTAGAAACATTCTAGAAGCCAATTCAAAATCGTTCTTGGATTTTGCTTTGAAAATTGATATCTTTTTTCTCACTTACCATTTTATTCTATCTATATTCATTTATCAGTAAGAGTATTTTTAATAAATTCTATTTAATACCGTTTCTTTTTATTCCATTCCATCAATGTACCTAGATAGAAATAAATTTGCCATTTCCTTACTCATCCATTCCATTCAAAACCTTCGATTTGATTTTAATTTATTTTATTTCAGAAGATTTATTCATACTAAATGGTAATATGAAATGTTCGACCATAAAAATGCTTTGTATAATTTTGGTTAAAATTGAAAATATCTTAATATATTGTATAATTTTTTAATTTTCTTGTTTAAAACGTTGATGCAAGTTTTAAGAGGAGAAAGAAAAAGTAGAGCCGTTTTACAATAATAAGAAATTCATTCCAATAATATATAACAAGCAGACAATGCACTCGTGGTACGTGTGCAAATAAAACAACCCAACATATATAAATTAAATAGATATATTGTTTTTACAGGTTGGAAGAGAACAACCTTAATTAATCCTAGAAATTAGAAATTAATTACAAATCATAATTACAATTGTATTTTCCACATATAACTTCATGTTTAGTAACTACCATGTATAAATATGGTATCAGAACTTTAGGTAGGTATATAAAGATATATGCTTAGCTAAAAAAGAAAAAGACTATATTTATTCAATCCTCATTGAATTCTATTCAAACCCTATTTAATTTCATGATTTCAAAATACCAAAAATATTTTACGACCATATGTTAAAAAAAAAATTATATCTATTCAACTCCTATTTAATTCTATTCAAACCCTATTTAATTTCATGATTTTAGGAATACCAAAAATATTTTACGTGGAAAAAACTATGTCTATTTGACCCCTATTTAATTCTATTCATACCTATTTAATTTCATGATTTCAAGGATACCAAAAATATTTTACACTTATATGTTAAAAAGATAAAGGACTATGTATATTTAACCCTTATTTAATTATATTCAAACCCTATTTAATTTTTATGATTTCAGAGATATGAAAAATAATTTATGCCCACATAAAAAACATTTACGTTAAAAATATTACATTAAGGACACCAAAGGGAGTGGTTTTGCTTTAATAATATAGATTATACGTGGGTGTAGTTTTTATTCGGAAAGAGAAGTCATGGTCCTTCATGTTACAAAAAAAAACAATAATATCAAGATTAAGGATACCAAAGTGGTGGCTATTGCTTTAATAATATAGATATATATATTTATATAAAACAAAAGATTTATCTAAATATCACCATAGTTAATATTTTAATGTGTGTGTGTGTGTATATATATATGTTCATAGGATGTTTTATATATGATATCTATCTATATGATTTAAATAAGAGTAGGGGCTTTGGTGTTTATTATGATCTTTATGTAATCACCCTTTAAAATTAAATCCTTTTTATTACCATATATACTATAAAAAAGTAAAAATATACAACTTTGGGTTTTTTTTTTTTTTTAGTTATTTTGATTAATGCTTAATAGTGATGCAACCACGACAAGTTTAGACTAGGTCATAAAAAATTTGAACCCATACTCCCTATAGGATTGCACAAACCCAACCTATGACTTAATTGGATTTTTTTTTCACAATACTCGAACCTGCTCTAAGAATTTGCCCTTGACCCAAACCACACCCCACCCATTCACCCAATTATATTTTTTCTTTTTTTATTCTTTTTCTTTTACCTTTTCTTTTTCATAATAACATATTATGGACACTTAGAAAATCTTTAGTCATGCGTGTGCTCATTATTATAATTGATGCATACGTAGATACACCACACTTCCATGGAGCAATCTCAATCGCAACTATCAGATGACAAACACTAGACTTTTTTGTAATTTCAGTACACGCTATTTTTTTTTTTTTCCACTCACATCTGATGGTTTCTTTTCCTTCTTAACTATATTTGTTAAAATATCTCCGCTGACACTTAATTTAACTTCCAAATTTAAGAAATTGTTTATTTTTCAATATGCTCTCTTTAGTCTTATTCCACCTGCCAATTTTAAATTTAAGTGTTAGGAAATCTTTTCTCTCCTATCTTTTCCCATTTGCCATTTCAAATTTAAGCAATTATTCAAAAAAGTAACTTGTGTTTTAGATCAATTACAAAGAGGTTACATGGGTTTTACATTTTAACAAAAGATGATCTGTATTTTTTCAATTATATGTTGACAAGACAAATGGACACATGTCACGGTTTTACTTGGGTATAAAATGATTATTTGAAAAAGCAATATTATTAAAAAAATTAATTAATTAATTTTATCAAAAACAATAAAAAATTTGTACAAAATTAAAAATAAAAAAAAATCTGAAAGCAAAAAAGAAATTTAACCTTTGAAAAATGTTTACTATCCGCAACATTTTGTTCAATTGTATTCCTACCAATAAATATCTTACATATATTAAATAAATTAAAAAAACATAAAAATTCTTAAAATATAAAAGTACTTATTGATGCATATCAAATATTTATTTTCACCGACATAATAAAGACAGCAAAGTTGTACAGCAAACTTTTTTCTAAGTTCCCTTGAAACTCCCATAATCACCATGTTCATTAAGCCCTAAATCCATTATTCAAGGTCCATATCCCACAGTCACCGGTAAAACTCATTGTCTTTCCTTTTTGTCACTGTCAACACACCAAACCCATTTCCAGATCTATTCCAACTTCCCATCGATTCGCCATTCCCAGCAAACTTACCAGAAATCAACATGCACAACCGTCGTACCAGTATTCCATCCGTCGCCGTCACACCCATCTGCCATTGTTTTCGTCCAACTCTCAGCCACTTGAAACCTATCGATTACCACTTCGCGACACCCACAGAAACCCCTCCAACTATCATCAATCACCGATGTCAATCACTCCCCTCGTTTTTGACGAACACTATCAACCTCCAGTTTAATCCGATCACCATAGCACTGCTTTACCCTCCATTATCGACCAACACCATCATTTTCAACAAATAATCCCACGAAGACAAGAGACAACTAAGCACCAACCATCAAGTGATCAATCCATCAGCACCAACTTGAAACCCATTTATTTCACCTCCATCTCGGTGCTTAGTCACCATCATCACTCACAATCTGGAAATACACCACCACTACAGTTATATTCGTGCCTCTCCATAGCTCGGTTCGACACAATTACTGGGTTTAATCCAAATGGCTTGTGTGGGTAGCAACCAAACAATTTTATTTCCTTCTGCGAATGTTTTATTCTTTTTAATCAATTTGATTTATTAAATTTACTTAATAAAATGAATGTTTTAATTAATTAATTTTTGACAAGACAAGGTCCGACACATGCCATCTGATTTCTATTAATATTTAGCACAAAATACTGGTCGCCTCTTTCTTAAAAAATAAATACACATTATCTATTTGCAAATACCTAAAAACACTGTTATTAATTGTATTTCGCCTTATTGAAAAATGGTAAGAAATCTTTGTATGTATTTTGTGGTATACTAAACAAGTAATATTTGTCTTTCTATCTTTCTCTTTATAATATGATATGTATGATTTGTTGTAATTTTGTTTATATTTCTTTAATTAAGAATGCAATTTGAATTTTATTAATGTGATTATGGGAGATTATCTTATCACAAATAATCAAAGTGTGTATTATCATCAAAACGTTACAAAGTCCATGAAAGAATAGTTTCCCATTATTTTTATTTAACCCACTTTTGCTTAATTTTTCATGTGGTAGGTATTATTCTATTATTTTTTCTTAATTGATTTTTATTACTATTATTAATTTATTCTTTTTTTGTTCTTGTAAGATTTTCTTTTATGAATATTATCATTTCTATTTACCATTAATTGATTATTGGCAATTTGTTATGGTTGTTTACTTTATTTCTCCTCCTCTTTCTCTTTTTCTTTTTACACGTTAATATTATTATTTCTTTTTTTTTTTTAACTTGCAATACGTATATACGGAAGAACAAAAGGCATCCATTACATTATTAATTGTCATTTAATCATAGTCAGTTTATTATATAAACATTTATTTTTTTCTATTAAATTCATAGGATATTTTAATTGGAAAAGAAATTATTCTTGTCGTTACTGTCATGCCCCAGGATAGTCTACACGTGACAACGTACAATACACCATATAAAGGCCTAAGATTGGTACTCATGCCACTCAGTGGCTTCCCATATAATATACAAGGAGAACCATCGATATAGAGACGCCATTGGGTTATGCTAGATTAAATATTATACAGTAAGAAATCAATGCCATATAAAGTATAGCAATACTAGTCATAATCATAGTGTAGGTATAAAGCATAATATAACTATGAGGTCTTTTCAAAAGAAAATGAATGAAAGGATCACACCACTTGAGCTTATTCATCTCGAAGCTCCCGAAATATACTAGCCTCATGCTTCTGTCACCTAGATATAAGACATGGTCTATCTCGTGATAACAAAACAATGTAAAGGTATAAGCTACATCTAGCTTAGTGTACTAATCTCATGGCGTACCTTTCACTCAATAGGGAAGTAAGTGTATAATCAAATCATACATCATGCATTATCAAGAAAATGAATGCAACACATATATGAGGTCGTCTGATAACCATATAGAACAAATTTAAACAGTTATTTAAAGATAAAAAGAAGCAATCAACAAACTTTTACAATCCCATGACGAGACCATGCCATCATTTATATATCATAATTAAATTGTTTGTAAAAAATTAATATAAAAATATTTAGGGTTTCAATCACAGTTGGAATAGATCTTGAGCCATTCAATGATGAGATAGGACAGCTCCCGTTCTATAGAATTTTTAAAGCAATTCTTAATGGGTTTTTCTATTTTCATTTTTTTCCCCATAAAATTCACTTCTCATTTTATTGAAAAATGGTAAGAAAGCTTCTTATGTATTTTGTGATACTAAACAAGTAGTATTTGGTCTTTTTATCTTTCTCTTTATAATATGCTATGTAAGATTTATTATAATTTTTTATTTTTTTTTTTCAAATTAAGAGTGCAATTTGAATTTTCTTAATGTTATTATCTTATCGCAGATAATCTAAGTGTGTATTGTCATCAAGAAGTTACAAAGTCCACAAAAGAATAATTTCTATTATTTTTATTTAACCTACATTTGCTTAATTCTTCAAATTATAGGTGTTATTCTATTATTTTTTTCTTAATTAATTTTTGTTAATAATTAATTTTTTCTTTATTTTTTCTAATAAGATTTTTAATAAATATTTTCATTTCTATTTAACTTTAATTACTTTTATTAGCAATTTGCTGTGGTTATTTTCTTTAATTCTCCCTCCTCTCTCTCTTTCCTCTCTTCTTTTTTACACATTAATATTATTATTTCCTTTTTTTTATTGCAATACATATATATATATATATATGAAAGACAATAATGCAACCATTGCATTATTAATTGTCATTTAATATTAGAGTCAATCTATTATATATACATTGATTTTTTTCTATTAAATTCATAGGATATTTCAATTAGAAAAAAGAGTTATCCTTACTCTTACTATTACCTCGGGGGTAGTCTATATGTGACAGTCTCGTACACTATATAAAGGTCTAAGACTAATACTTGTGCCACATAGAGGCTTCCCATATAGTATATAAGGAGAACCATCAACATTGGGATGCCAATAGGATATGCGAAGTTAAGTTAAATATCATACAACAAGAAATTCGTGGCTTGTAAGAATAAACATAGACATAGGTTCAAAGTCATGGACCCAACGTAAATAATATCAATAATGGTCATAGTGAAGGTATAAAGCATAATTAACAGTATAGTCTTTTCAAAAGGGGAAGAATGAAAGGATCACTTCACTTGAGATTACTCCTCCTAAAGCTCCAATAATATACTGACTTAGGGTTTCTATCGCCTTGGTATAAGCCATAGTCTATCCTACAGTAGCAAAACACTATAGGAGTATAAGCTATATCCAACTCAGTGGTACCAATATCATACCATACCTTTCACTCAATAAACAAGCAAGTGTATGATCAAATCATATGTCATGCATGATCAAGCAAATGATTGCAACACATATATGTGGTCGTCCAATAACCACAAAGAGAATGGATTTATTCCTTTTATACTAAGGTTAAGAATCACAATTACCGTGAGATCAACACAATCAAGTTTATGCAAAAGGAATGTTATAAATAATAAAAAATGTCTCTATAGCAAAACCCATGACTATGCACTATATTGGAACATGAGAGCATTAACCCACTTTTCAATAAAGACAGATTTGTTACTGAACTGAGAAAAATAAAAAATATATGATATTATAATATATTTTGTTGTAACATGATTCTCAACAAGAGTATTTGGACTTCAACTAAGGAATTCTTGAAATACCCCAAACCTTTATCTAAGTTGGAAATTAAGTGAAATATTCAAAACTTTATTGCATAATTAATTTGGATACACATATAATATGCTTGTTTGAAATATAGAAATTATAGTGGATAATTAGATAATAAAATGAGACGTGTTGGTATGATTCATTAATTAGGATGAATCGTGTGTTTGATTGAGTTAATATAAATTAGAGTTGATATAGTGTTGTATGTTGTGTGTGTTAGTATAATATGATTTTGTCTTGCTTAATAAATTTTATACATGTAACGCTCATGTTTCACAAAACCAACCTAAACAAAATCCAAGCCATACATATGATAAATGTCATTATGCCTTTATTTTTAAGATGATTTTGAGCTCCTTTAGTGATAATCTAAATAAAATTCATCTAGAAATGGTTCTTAATTGATTAATTTTTCGATTCCAGTTTATATGGAACTCATTGAGAAGAAATCGAATGAATTCGACATGAAAAAAGATCGATTTGGAAGAAGATTGGAACAAAACAGCCCTTGAAACAGCCCCTATCATAGGCTGTATGGTTATAAGGAAAATAGAAAATGAAACACCCTTGAAACAGGCTATATTAATGCCTGTTTCAATCCAGAGTAACACCCAGAAAATGAAATAGCCTTTCATACAGGCTGTATCAACACTTGTATGGACCTAAGATAAATTCCAGAAAGTGAAACAGCCTTTCAAACAGGCTATATCAATGCCTGTTTCAATTCTGAAACACATCTGGTAGGTCAAACGGCCTCCGATACAAGCCATTTCCAAGGGTGTTTCAACCAACGCATCCTTCTATTTTTTTCTTTTGTTTTAAGGAGCTCTTGTATTCATATGAATACTCTTTGGAGAGAGAGAGAGAGAGGAAAAAAAAGGGGGGGGGGGGGGGGGGGGGGGGGGGGGGGGTGGGGGGTGCGGGGGTTGAGTTAGTTACGTATTCTTTCATACTTCATTTTATAAAAATTTTCTTTGTGGGTTTTAGGAGATTTTGGCTCAAGACAAGTCACGAAGAATACAAGTGAAGACCAAATCTGAATTGTAGATCCATTTTTATCACAACTGAGTTTCAATTTTCAGTGTTGTATTCATGAATTCAACTTTTTCTTTTGAATAGTAGATCCTGGATCTAGATCTTGTTGGATTTTAATTTTCATCATGTGTTGAGGATCTGATCTCAATATAATCCAATTGATGTTCTTATATTCAAACTGCATGTTCTTAATTGATTTCTTAGATTTGTATGTCCAGAATGCAAATTTATGTTTGATTTTCATTTAAGTCAATTGAGAAATTGCTTTTATGAACAAAGCTATACGATTTGATGAGATTCAATTGTAAATATAGTGATAGGTTACAAGGATCTTTCGTATTTCTTTGTTTTCTTTGAGTTCAAGTGCTTCATGCAATTTTAGATTGATTAAGGAGAGATCCTAATTAATTAATCTAAGATTAGATAAATTGATAGATTCGAGAGGATTGTCAGTTTGTTTGAGGAACTCAATAGTGTAAGAACTCAATTCAGATAATCTTTAGTACTCTATGATTCACATGATGAATTAAATGAAGGACAAGATCTAGGTCGTTTTAGTCATTGATTTTCTAAATCTTGCCTGCTATTTGGAGTGATCTTGTTATTAGTTCATTAGTTTAGTAATTTCCTTAGTTGATAGTGTTAATCAATCAATCTCTCTCTTGATTTGCTAAATAGTGGAATTTATAGTGATTACTAGTACTTATTCCTTCCTCATGGACGATCCCGATCTGAACACTATATTACGATTCGATAAGTTTGTTGTCTATTTTCCTTTGTAGTAGATTTAAGAAAGGGCTTTTATAAATTTAAACTACGATTAACAAGAGAAATTTCATCAACATAGTAGAAATTTTGGCTCATTTCAAATCCAAATCCAAGCCTTAACTAAAGCCTAAAGCTCGCTTCTTAATATTTCTCCAAATCTACCCCAAAAGTCAAACATAAAGGGATAATATCAAGCTTATTATTGTCACATATTACAAACCAAAACAGACCAAAAATAAACAACAAACATACAAAAAATTCGTAGGAAATTTCAAGTAAAAGTTAAGGTAAGTTAATATGCCATTTTGTGATGATTATTATCTTTTTGTTCCATGAATTTTTCGGCAAAGTGAATCTCATGGTAGATTTCAAGTAGTATTGGTATGTTGAGTTGTTTAAGAAACCTTTTAGATGCTTGAAGTTGTAGTAAATAGGTTATTGTAAGTTTGAAAGTTGTTTTGAGTTGAAGTGTTGAGGTTAGATGAGTTGTGTTATGAGTAGGAGTTGTTTTGAGTAAACATGAGTTGGTGAAATTGTAGATGTAGGGTTTGATGGAGTGTTTTGAAAGTGTTTGATGGGTTGAATGGATATAGAAGTGTTAGAAGCATGAAAACTAGTTTATATAATGATTAAATGATGTTTTGATTGAGGTAAAATGTGTAAAAAGTGAAGAAAAAATGAATTTTAAAACAGAGGAACAAGTTACAGCCTAAACACCTTATCAATGGCTTGTTTGAAGGGGTGTATGGGCCAAACAGCCCTTGAAACGGCCCATATGAAGGGGTGTTACAAGTTCTTGAGCTTTTTATACAAATCCCTTAGGTCCAAACGGCCTTGGAAACGCCCGTATGGGGGGTGTATGGAGTAAACGGCCTTGGAAAGGGCCTGTTTATAGGGGTGTTGCACTCTCATATCATTTTTTAGTAAAATCCTTAGGTTGAAACGGCCCTTCATACGACCCTATTTGGTTTTTCTTGTTGTGATGCTGTTTCGTATTTTAATCATAAATTTTCATGCAACCTTGAATTGAGGTGATTTAAATTGCATTGGAAATCTTAAAAAGAGATCTACAATCTTTATGTTTTAAGTTTTTGCAAATTCAAAAAGTATTAAGGCTAAATTTTAATTATTTCTAGTTGCTATGTTTTTCAAATAAAGTTGAAAACTTGTTTTACTAGATAAAAGTATGTAGTTAATTGTAAAATGAATATTTTTGAACTAAAATGAGATAGATAAATGATATTTGACGTGTTACATTTGTTGAATGATATGATTAAGCATGAGTTCAGTGAATTTATAGAATTAATAGATAATTTGATTTCACATAGAGTTAGATATAAAATGAACTTAGTTAATAATCTAAATTCAACTTGGCTTAATGAACTTGAATGAACTAAAATGAATTAGATTGATTAATTTTAATCAATTTAGCCAAGATTAAGCTAAAATGGACTTAAGTTAATATGAATCTTAGTTATAAAATGAATTGGTTAATAATCTTAGTCTAACTTGACTAAATGGGCTTGAATAAGTTAAAATGGATTAGATTGATTAAGTTTGATTAACATAGCTTAATAATTGAATTAAATGATTAACTCTAATCGATTTGCTTAGGATTAAGTTAAAATGGGTTAATAACTAATAATTGGATTAAATTAATATGTTAGGATAAACCTTAGTCTAATATGGGGAATATGTTGTTTCAAATGCTTGTTTGATTTGAATATGAATGATGTGATGATACTTTTGTAATAAATGACTCTAATCAAAGTGAAAAGAAATACTTTGATAGATAATGGAGAACTGTTCATATTTTGGCAGGGCGATCTTTGCAGCTATAGCAGGGTTCCTATTTAGTGTCTGATCAAATAGGATTTTAATAAAAGTTTGAGATAGGTGGATAATTAATATAATTTCTTATATGAATTTAATTCTTGAATCTAAAGATATGGATACTTGATCTATCTTCTGAGTTGGCTTCTGATTTACCTTTTGACCTATTTGGATTTCATGTAAAAGGTATGCAGTAACTTGCGTATTGTATGCTAGGATAAACATCTAAAATAAATTAAGAACTTAAAGACAACCTAAGTATTGAGTGTTGTTTTGTGCGTGTGCCGTTGAATCCGATCCAGGGAGCGGCAACCTTGTCTTGAGAGAGGCATGGTAGTTTAGGCGCTTAGGCAACCCTCTACCATGATGATGGTATGCCATGGTGCCATGGCGATTCATATATGGCTCGATGGATAGCTGATGGGGTATACGGTATCAGCATAACATTTGCTTAAGTTTAAGGTGATATAACATGGTTTAGTTCACATTTATGGGACGGTTGAACTAGACGACTTTATTGACTAAGACTAAGTAAAAAGTGTGTAACGGCTGTGAACCCTAGAGGATGTTATTTTTCTTTTTCAGTCATATCATATGGGAAATATAGGTATTCAGGTTGCGTATATCAACCCCCTAAGCATCGTGTGGTTACTCAGAACTCATAGATTCCCAATGGCTTGTTTTAGAGTGTGAGTGCTCCTGCGATGCTTGATTTACTTTAAATTGAAGATAATAACTTGCTATTTATTGCATTGCATTTAGTTAGGCTTGTGTGTCATTCCGTGTGTGTTTGTGTTACTGTGTACTGAGCTTCGGCTCATTATTGTTGTTGTTATTATCTTTTTTAGGTATTGTTAATTAGATGATGATGATGGTATGGTTGATGATGCTGATTATGTTTGACTCGGGTATAGGCAATCCAGAAGTTTAAGAGAAGGAGTGCGTGAAGTAGGGTCGATGGATTTGTTTGTATTTCCATTTGTTTTTATTTTTTTAAGAGCTAGATTCATATTTTCTAGTTGTAAATTTCTTTAAGGGGCCTGTGGAGCCTAAATATTTTGAAATCATTGATCTACTCATGATAATAGATTATAAATTGATTTTATAAAATTTTGTCTTTTAGAAAGTTGGTTTACTTCGATAGGAGTAAAACCCTTTATCATATTTTTATAAAAGTTTGTTTTTCTGTTACTAAATCCAGTTACTTTAGAAATCTAAATAAAGGATTTCATTAATTAAAATTGGTTAGCAATGTTCAACATAAACATATTATTCAAAGAAGTCTGAGTGTGTAATACATAAAGTATTACACATAGCAGTAACAACCTTAAATTAAATTTTAGGGCATTACAATTCTTATATGATATAAGTGAAATTTTCTGTAAAATAAGTAAATATGAGCTAAGAGACAATAGAAATTGGCATTATGGTACTCAAATCAATAAAGAATTCAACAAAATATAAAAACATAGCAACAACAAAGAAAGGGTTCATGTGTGTAAGAGAAAGTAGATATGATGATGATGATGATGATGATACGCACCGAATCAATACTATAGAGTAAAAAGTCCAAATTCAATATAACTCCCAAGTCCTACCAAAAATGCATTAGCATAAAGAATCATACAACTTGAATCTACAATTTTTTTTCAATAAGCCAGCAACATGAGCATTAAATTAAAATTCTTATTGACATGGCTATTGACAAGATTACATTTAGTAAATATTGGCAAAAAAAAAAATAACTTACACCAACATGCTTGCTTAGTTAACTCATACTTTAAATCCAAGGATATCTTAACAAATTGATAAAATGTTAACAAGTTAGTAGTGGAATGTGTTGCCTTCCTAGGTAACTTTTTTTAACTATGTATTCAATTAAAATTTTCAAATATCATCATGATATTAGTAATATAAGTTAGCTTTTTCCAAACGGGAAGTTTGTTGCTACCTCCATCTTCCTCTACCATTCACCATTAAGAACCATGAACTTTGATGATATTCGATAATTATGAACTTCAATCACAAAAACTTGTGGAACAAAATGTCTAGCTTCAATCAACACATTATGTTAGAAGCATATATTCTCATCTAAATATTTGTCATCTAAAAACAAAAAATCTTCAAGGCTCGTATCTATAATACTTAGAACTACAAGGATTAACCCCATTATCTCTTTTGTTGAATTATGTGCTAATGAAAATGTGGAGGTATCTTCTTCTTTTAAAAACAACATACTTACATAAGCAATTGCAATAATTGCATATAATGTGAAACTATCTCATCTATTTTAGATAAACTCGTCCGAAGGGCCTAAAGACTTGTTGACAAAATGGATAGCAAGTATTTCAAATTCACAATCAATCAATCCTTGGGGCATCCTCAATCAAACATAACATGAAAATTCCTCTATGAAAAATGGATCTTGAGACATGCGAAATCAGCTTCCCTTGAAGGTCTGTTTATCATCAATATGTAGATACACAACATACCATACTATCTATACGAGCTTTAACACCTTTGAAACCATGACTTAACATCACAACAAGAAATAATAATACTATCCTTCTAGTGTAGATAAGCATACTGAAGTCATGTGAGTCCACATAGAAGAAGAAATATGCACAATCAAAGTACTCCAAATAGAAGGGTTGTTGATTCTATACTAGCTTGCTAATCAATGCTTACACAAGTAACAATTATGAACTAATTGCAAAGCTCAAATCCTAGTCTAAATATTCCACAATCTACAATACAATATGTGAATATATATGATTCAACTAGGGTAGCAAAAAAACATCTTCACTCTTTACTTATAGATGTAGTTTTAATAAATAAGAAATGAAATCCTATACTTGAAATACTTAACAATTTCTTGAATAGCAATGTATTTTGATATTTAGTATTCAATGTATTGTGAAAGAATAAGCCACATAAACATCAAGTTCTAGCCATAAAAACACAACATATCACTTTCCTTTAAATCACGTTGAGACTAACTTATAGATCACCCAAAAAGTAAGCAATCAAGGTGATGAAAACACTAGCAATTGATAAATCTTGTCTATAAAGAAATTAGAAGCAGAACATTTGTCCAATCTACTTGACAATTGAAGCTTGTACTCTATGTATGGCATAAAATGCAACATGAAACTTAAAGCACCATTTAACCAATTGAAGTTCAAATTTTCCTTGAGATTGTAAGTGGTCCATAGATATGGGAAATACAAGATAATGCAAGATCACTATCTACACATGAAGCTTCTTTGCAATATTACACATCAATCTTGAAGTTGCTAAATGTCATACTTAACCATACTTTTACATCTCAAATTTTTACCCTATCATCTTAAAAGAATATCATGGAAAAAAATTCACAAGAGGTAAAGTACCAGCATCAATAATAGCAAGTGATGTAATAAATTTGACAAACAAAAATCCTATTGAATATGACTTTCATCAACTTTATACTTTGAATGTTTAATTTTAAAAACAATTAAAAATTTATATAATGATTTTGACATCATCTCATAAATATAAATAAGTCATCTAGGTGAGCAATGTTCCAATAGATAACATATAGCTACCGTAAAAGAGAACGAAATGTAAAATGGAAAGAGATTTTAACTAGACAATACGGTCTCAAGTAAATGTCCACATCTCTCTTAAAGAATTTATCATCTAGAAAGTTTCCAAAATTTTAAATTTTTTCTTTAATATATTTTCATAAAAGAAAAATTAAAAACAAAAAAAATAAAGAAAAGAAAAAGGAAAAGAAGAGAAAGAATCTATGCATTACTTGTTTATCTTAGGGTTAATGACTAAAATGGTACCTAAACTTTTGCAAAAAGAATAATTAGGTACCTAAAGTTTGCTTTTGAACAATTTGGTATCTAAATAAAGTTTCCATTGATATTTTTCATATTTAAAGTTTGGTTTTGACAATTTTAGTACCTGAACAATTAAATTTTATTTTGTTTTGTTTTTTAATATGAGCTAGATTTATCAATTGAAATTGTATTTCTTGAAAGGGGCTAGTTATAAAGCCCATGTTTTGTAATAATCTTTAAAGCTTTGTTGTACCACCACGAAAGATATATGATACACCTGATGGTATGGTTTTGTTTTATAATAGTTGATCTACTTTTGTATAAGTGGAAACAAAGAAATGTTTTTATAAAATTTGTTTTTCACCACTACTAAATATAGTTGTCTACAGAATCTAATCAAACAATTTCAGAATATAAAAGCAGCTAGCAAATATTCCCGACAAACATATCTTTTAAAGAATCTTGTGCATGTAATATATAAGGTATTATACGTGGTGATGTACATGCTTTGATTTGGGGGCATTACAGAAGTACCTTTAAGATTTTTCAAAACATGAAGTAAAACATGTAAAGCAAAGTCCAAGGTTAAGAAAGAAATTAGCTGAGGTAATGAACAAAAAAACAAATGTTTGGTCAAGTGAGAGTAATGTACAACAACTTTCCAACCAATAATAAAATGATGGATTTCCAAGAATCTCACCCCCAAGAATTATCAGCTTATAACCATTTGGAAAAGCTGTTGTGACAAGTTAGGAAGCAGATAAACCAAATTCAACAAGAACATCTACAATGAATTTGTGTTGGTTCAATACCAGAGATTGCTTTGTTCAACATATTTCAAGATTGAGGAAAAGTTAAGTTAAACCCATGTCTTTTATAGTGAATTTTTCATCCAAAGCAGCTTCTAAGGACAAAACAACAGCATCATTTGAACCGGCAATGAACATATCATCAATGTAAAGTAAAGTAAAGTAATAATTGAACCAGCAGAAGAAAATATGGTAAATAATGAATGATCATAAGGAGATTGACTAAACCCTTTTATCAACGAGGAACTTAGAAATCTCAATGTTTCATGGTCTCGAAGCTTGCTTGAGATCATAAAGTGAACAGTTAAGTCTACATACTTGACCAGGTTAAGCTTAAGTATAGCCTTAAGGTGAAACATATAGATTTTCTCATCAAGGTAATCATGTAAGAAAGCATTGTTAATATCTATTTGACGAACATACCAATCAAAAGAAGTAACAATAGAATCATGTAAGAAAGCATTGTTAATATCTATTTGATGAACATGCCAATCAAAAGAAGTAACAATAGCAAAAAGGATGTGAATTGTACTTAATTTGGCAACGAGATAAAAAGTTTTAGTATAATCTTCTCCTTCTACTGGAGTAAAACCTTTAGCAACTAAGCGAACTTTATGCCTCTCAATAGTAGCATCAGGTCTATTATTCAACTTAAACACCCATTTGCAACCTATTGCATTCTTACCCTTAAGTAAATGAGTCAATTCAAAGAGCCATTAGAAACAAATGCATGAAGTTCTTTTTGCATCACTTCATCCCATTCTTTATGTTGAATTGCATGAAAATCATAAGGCTCCTGAGTAGATAAGATATTGGTTAAGGACGCTCATAATCAGTGGGATATGAAATGTAATTATGTGGTTGTAATAAAGGATAAGGAGTATTAATCAAAGAAGAAGAAGTAGCTATTGCATCAGACAAAGACCTTCCTCAAATTGTATGGACAAAGTCCTATAACCAACCTTATGGTTTTTAAGGTCGAGAAGACCTCCGTAAGGAACAACAAGGAACAGAAACAGAGGACGTACCGGTAGGAATTAAGGAATCATGTGAAATGATTGGCGAAGAAGTAGCAAGGTCATTGTCAAAAGAAATATGTTGACGAGTAGTGTTTAGAATGGCAACATCATGATCAAGAGACACAGAACCATAGCATTCATGAAAAGGAAAAATATGCTCAAAGAACATGAATCACAACTAACAATGGTCTTTTTGGAATCAAGATCATAGACTTTGTAACCTTTTCATCCATGTCCATCCACCAAAAATACACAATTAGCACTCTTAAGATCAAATTTGTCTTGATGTGGTATACATGTCGCTACATAACACAAATAAACTCCTAATCACTTTGAGGTTATCATAAGTCTGTACTTTACCAAAGAACACTTCAAAAGGAGACTTCCATTCTCAGTTAGCCATAGGCATTTTTTCAATGAGATAAGAAATAGCAAGTAGGTACTCTCCCTAAAATTTCTTAGGTAAACAAGAATGGAGCATTAAAGCTCTAAAGGTTTCAAGTAAGTGTTGTTGTTTTCTCTCAACCCTCCCATTTTGTTACAAGAAGAAACTAAATGATTAGATAAAGAACCATGGGAAAAATCATCAATCCTAAGCACATACAAACTGTTGATAGCCTTCATTTCAGTAAAAACTTGGTTCAACTTCAAGTCCTACAGTATGCAAGCAAATTTATCAACAAGTACGATTAAAGAATGTGTAGCAACTAACCTGTGAATAGACAAAAGATTATGGGTAAAATTAGAAACAAAGAAAACATCATGTATATAAAGGTTAGGTGTGAGTCGAATAGATCTAACTTGATCAACTAGCAATAATCTTTTCTTAAGCATTTTGATTGAAATAAAAGGTTATAAAGGTAGTATGTCAACCAAAATACTTGAAAATGGTATCATATGGTTAGTAACACCTGTGTCCACTATGCAAGGAGTACTATGATTAGCTACTGCACTAAAACATAAAGAATTAGTAGAAGCACCTACAAATTGAATTGTATTAACTTCTGCTAGACTCGGGTCTTAAGTATCTTGCACCGTTTTCATCATTTCTTCAAAAATACTCTTGATGAATTGTTTATCAAATTTGACAGGACTACCATGAGAAGCTTTACTTATTTTATGTGTTCCAGTCACTAATGTAGATGAATCAAAAGACACATTAAGCAAAGTGTTAAGTACTTGATGCTGCAACGAACTTCGTAAAATATCACTTGAATGAGCTTGTTTTCCCTTGAAAATTTTCTTCCTTTTGTAACAATATGGGTAACCATTCAACTGGAAACAATTCTCAATATGATGTCCTTCATTCTTACAATGTCTACAAAACAATCTCTTCCCTTTTCTTTTATCATTGTTAGTGTTATTCCCTTTACCTCTATTAAGAAAGATTGATGCCATATAATTTGGATGATTTAAGTGTCCTATCACTTGGCTTTTCTTCTCAATCTATTGAACCAAATAAAATGCTTAACTAACTAATGGCAATGGCTAATCGAAAGAACTTGGTTCCTTATAGCTTCAAAAGACTCATTTAAACCCATCAAGAATTGAATAAGCCTACTTTGTGATTCAAAATCTAAAATTCGCTCCATTAAATAGCATGTACAATATTCCATGCTTCCGTAATTACAAATAAGATGAGCATGTAAACCACTTAATTCATCCAAGCAATGCTCCAATTTATTATAATAATCTACTCATCAAAGAATTTTTATGCTTCATATTGCATATTTCATATTACAACTAGTAAATCAATGGACCACTCACTACTCTATATTGTTCAACAATTTGATTCCATAATTCTTTCGTAAATTGCACATACAAATAATTTTGTGACAAATCACTAGTCATAGAGTTTAAAACCCAATATTGTATCATGTAATCACATCTATTCCATCTTGTTAAGTTTGTTGAATTTTTAGCAAGTTTTGGTAGTGATCCACTTAAAGCCCATTTAACCAAACAACTCTATGACAATAAGTTACTTCCATTGAAGATAATATTTTTGATATCATCCCTAGATTATTGGATCTAGACAAGAACAACAAATCTAATATAGACAAATCCCTAAAATTCAATCTATTCCTTTCAATAGGTAATTGCATGCTATGCTATCAAAAGAAAGAAAATGAAGCAAGTAAAGTACTTTAGATTAAGATACCTACTCTGATATCATGTAAGAAAGAAAAATATGCTTCAAGAATGCCAAACATAAGCATAGAGAGAACTCTCCACAACATACAAGAACAGAGCCATATCATGAAGAAGATAATAAAGTGAAAATGATCAAGAGTTCCATTTGCTTTGTTTTGGCCTCAGTATTTATCTAACAACAACTAACTAAATGAACTAACAACCCTACCAATCTAAACAAGACAAGTGGCACACACACACGTGTACAACAACAATATAAATAACATTAATACTAATATATACTCTCACAGAAATCTCAACTTAATCAAATAGTCAGCACAAGAATGAGTAAAAGCATGCAACAATTATCATACTATTTTGCATGAAAAAGGGAAAAAAAATGTCATTCTTATTATTATTTTTCTACCAACGTAAAGCAAACTTTCCTTTACAATATTCTAACTTATATTATATAGAAGCTCAGAAAAAGCCTCTTAGTTCTTTATTTTTATGTTTTAAAACTTCTAAACAAGATTTTAAGTGTCTCGCCTTTTATTATCACCCTCCTTGCACGCAACGGATTCTTCAACGCATAAGTAAACTCAACAAACTCTGTCAAATCCACCTCTTCTCCATCCATAGGCTTCCATTGAAAATTCCAGACCATGTTAGCTATGACATACTCCAACTAAAGTAGAGCCAATGAATTATCAGGACAAATCCTCCTTCCAAGCCCAAAGGCATCATCTTAACATCTATATTTCCTATTATGTCAAACTCTTCTCCACCTTCACCATTCTCCCTACTCATAAACCTCTCCGACTTAAACTCGAATAGATCATCCCACACCTTCGGATAATACCATGAGGTTCACCGTCCAGTTCTTGGGTATCACGTATCCATTCAAAACAACATCCTCTATAATAGCATGTGGCAATAGGAAATGGATAGGAGGCCCCTACTTTGTTCACTGACAATGAAAAAGGCTTGTGAAACTAATACAGGCCTTTCCCTTTTTTTAAAACCCATTTTCATTATCTTTCATAAGTAAATTAGGCGAACCTATAGTCTCAAGTAGGGATGTTTTGTAAATCCTCTTCCTTCACTTCCTCTTTGGTTGGATTCACAACCTTTCGAATCTCATCAAAAAACGCTCTTGAATATGTTGATATTTTACTAAATTCGCCATTATAGAGTGAAAAGCATTCGAGGTAGTATCACTCGCAGCATTGAAAAGCTCGAAGCAACAACTCATTATCTCATTGTCAGTAAGCTCCCTTTCCTTGTATGGCAACTCCAATTTCAAAAGGGTATCCACGTAGCACAACACCTGCCCATCATTTTTCTCCTTCTCCATGCATTGAGCTTGGGCTCTGATAAGAGGCATGTGCACATCGTGTCTACTATTAACAATTTGATCAAACTCTATGCCATTTTCTAGGAAACAATACCTCACTTAACCTAAGCCAAAGGTTCAATAGATTGTATCTTCCAGAAGACAAAGTCATGGCTCTTTCAACTTCCTCCACTTTCCTCATTTGCTCTTCGGTAAATTCCTCACCAAAGATCATGTGCACCAATAAGGATAACATGATGTACTGGAACTAGAAGTGTGTTCCTTCATTTGCACTACTCCATCTGATGTCGGTTGTGAATTTCAGCCTGTTTATCAAAATATCGAGCGCCTTTTTGCACTCATGGCTGAAAGCCTTCAAGCATAGTGGTTAGAGAATCTCCACGTTAGGTTACGGCAAAGGGCACGCCACGTGGGGCCATAGAAAGCATTACCGACTGTGTGTTCGCTAGCGTTAATGACTTTTGCAGTGGGGAGTGCGGGTGGGCGATCAGCAAAAATAGCACCCTTTTGGACGAATGCTTCATGGGCAAAGGCGAGCGAGTTAATAAACACGGTAGGTTGTAGACCCAACTGGAGAGCCACCACGGAACCATGTTTTGATGCGAGGTTTTTTAGGGTTGCTTCGAAGTTAGATAAGGAATTTTTAAAACAGAAGAGATTACCAATGATTAGGGGCGGGTAGGCGCAAGGTGGGAGTTTCATTTTATTGTAAGGAGGACAAATAAGGTTGTCGTATATGGCTTTGATGACTGTGAGAGCAACACATAGAGTTTAAGAGTTATGAACCAAACCTCCATAGTTGGTTATCCTTTTGTGGGGGTGAGAGTGTGTGTGTGTGTGTGTTTCAGGATCGTAGTATTGGCAAAGATGCATGTGCAGGGATGAGTGGAGATTTATACTAGAAGTCCAAATTCTACATACTATTACTATATGTTTGTCAACAAGAGTGGCGGGAGGAAAGTACACCATTCAACTTTCAACTAGGGAAAACGAAGAATGCAACAGAAAATGGAAATAATGCTTGCTATCAACCCTTTGTTGGAATGAAATTTTAGTAGTGAAGGAAATATTTGAAAATGGGAGACGTAATTTAGAAAGAGGCTACTTGCACTGTTTCTTATTTCTTGCCTTTTTTTTTTTTTTTTTGGCACCTCCTCAACCATTGCCCAGGATTATGCCACCACAATTCTAATCTAATGGCTACAAATGACTCCCTAAAATTATCTTCAAAATTACAAATTTACTATAAAATTTTAGACTTCTCTATAGACTATTCTAGACTATATAGACTTCTAGAAAAGACTTTTCTAGAACATGTTTTTACTTTCTAGAATTTGGGCTTTTATTTAGACAACTAAGACCCAAAACTAGGGGTGTGCAAGGTACGGTTCGGTTCGGTTTGCATCTCGAACCGAACCGCACCATAATTTACGGTTCGGTTTTTCTTTTAAATTCGAACCTAACTATACGGTTCGGTTCATAATTTTTTCGAACAAAAAAAAAACAGTCCGGTACGATTTGGTTTGCGGTTCGAACCGTTTTTTCATAAAATAAAAAATATATTCTATCGAAAATGTTCAATTACATATTTTTTATCACTAATGCAAATATAAACAATAATATTTAAAATTAATCATTTATCAAATAAACATGTAAAACTTATAGGAAGGAAAAGATTTCATCTATTATAAAATTATAACTATGACTAGTCTTATTTTTTTGAATTATCTTGAACTATAATGATATACTAGACTTTATCTCAATATAAGACATAAAATATAATTTGTTGTATGCTTCTAACTAACATATTACCAATTATATAAATCAATAAGTAACTAAATAATAGAACTAGATTAATTAGTAAAACAAATGGAAAAGAAATATGCAGAGGTTAGAATACTAGAGGTTAAATTCTAAAATCTACCTTACTTATAGATAACATAACAATTAAAACATATTATAAAAAATCTAATTTTATTCTAATGAATAACACATATCTAAGTAAAAAAATTTTACAACAATTAATTTTTTTAAGTTAGAATACTAGACTTTAAATTCTAAAATCTATCTTACTTATAAATAACATAACAATTGAAACATATTATGAAAAATCTAATTTTATTCTAATGACTGGCACATATCTAAGTAAAAAATTTAAAAAACAATTATTTTATTAAAAAAATTAATTATTTTTAAATTTGTGATATAGATATGTACCATTAATAAAACAATTAAGAGTAAAAATAATATGTTTAATTTTTTAATCTAAAAAACGGTTCAGTTCATGGTCCCGAACCGAACCGCGAACCGCGAACCGAACCGTTTCAAAAAATAATCGAAATTTCGGTTCGGTTCAGTCCGATTCGGTCTGGTTCACGGTTCAGTCAGTTTTGTTGCCCAGCCCTACCCAAAACTAATAAGCATAAAATCAAGTTTATATTTCATACCCCCACCAACCCACCCACACCCCACCCCTCCCCTCCCTCCCCTGTGTTCCTTAGACTTGGTTTTGTTACTCCAAAAAAACTTCTCAACTTCACAAAGTCTTCTTGCTTGAGAGGCGTGGTGAAGATAGCAACTACTTGATCGTGAGACTTCACGTACTCTAGTTACACATCCTTCCTTAGAATGCACTCTCGAATGTAATGATAGCGCGTATCAATGTGCTTACTTCCACCATGGGAGACTGGGTTCTTAGCTAAAGCTTTTGCTGACTTGTTGTCCACTTAAATGTTGGTTGGCTCCTCTTGTGGAAAACCCAACTCCTGTAATAAATTTCAAAGCCGAATTGCATGGTAAACACATAAAGTAGCAGCTACACTCTCTGCTTCACATGTAGAAAGGGTGATGATCAGTTGCTTCTTTAGCATCCACATGAAGGCAATGTCTCTCATGTAGAGCAAAAAGGTAACAATCGGTTGCTTCTTTGGCATCCACTTGAAGGCAGTGTCTCTCATGTAGAACGCAAAGCCACTTGTGCTCTTATAGTCATATATATCCTCACTCCAGTCACTATCGTCATATCCAACAACCTTGTAATCATAAAAAATAGAATAGTATAAGCCAAAGTTTGTTGCACCTCTAAGATAGCGAAGAATTCTCTTTGCCACCTTCAAATGAGTTGTTGTTGGATTCTCCATGATCCGGCTGACAACTTCAACTACATAGAGAATATCCAGTCTTATGCATGTCAAGTATCGTAAACTTCCAACCAAGCTCTTAAAGAGTATTGAATCCACTCTTTCTCCTTCCCCGTCCTTTGATAGCTTGATTCCACATTCCATTGGTGTGTCAACTTGATTAGAGTCATCCATCTTGAATTTCTTAAGTACCTCCTTAACATAGCCTTCTTTAGTGATTAGGATGCCTTTGTCTTCTTGCTTTACTTCAATACCAAAGTAGTAAAACATGAGCCCAATGTTGGTCATCTCAAACTCCTTCATCATTTCTTTCTTAAACTCGTCAAACCTGCTTGGATTGCTACCTGTGAATATCAAGCCGTCTACATACAATTATACAATCAAGATATCACCATTTTGTTTTTTGATGTAGAGTGCATGCTCATATGGACATTTGATGAAATTTCTTTCTTGTAGATTCTTGTCAATTCGAGCATTCCAGGCTCTTGGAGCTTGCTTCAACCCATAAAGTGCCCTCTTTTAACTCTAAAACATTGTCTTCTTTTCCTTTGATTTCATAGCCTTATGGTTGCTCAATGTAGACTTTTTCTTCAAAGACACCATTAAAGAAAGCAGATTTCACATCCATTTGATGTATCCTCCAATTATTTTGAGCTGCTAATGAAATAATTAGTCTAATAATTTCTAATCAAACAATGGGAGTAAATACCTCATCGTAGTCAATGCCAACTCTTTTATTGTAGCCTTTGCTACCAATCTTGCCTCGTATCTTTCAACTTCTCCTTTGGCATTTTTCTTTGCTTTGTACACCCACTTCACACCAATCACCATGCGCCTTTTTGGAAGTGAAGTTGGTTCCCATGTGTCATTCTTCTTGATCGTGTTTATCTCATCATCCATAGCATTTTGCCAATTCTTGTTTTCCTTAACTTCTTGGAAGTTCATGGGCTCATAACCGGCAAAGAGGCAAAAGAGAGTAAGATTATATTGATTTTAAGTTACCTCATAGAGTTCTTGTAAGCTCCTTAAGCGTAGAATGCTTTCATTTGAGCTTTTGTCTTCTTGAGAAACTACAATCGGTGAAGTTGATGGGGTAGTGGGATCCTCTTTTGCTTGCTTTATCCTTGGTTGCACCATGTCATCTTCTTCGAAGTATGGGAAAAAGTTGTAGTCGTCATCTTGTGGTCCCCAATCCAATTTTCTTTCTTCATCGAATACAACATCTCGACTGATGATTTTCTTCCTCGTATAAGGATTATATAGCTTGTAACCTTTGGAGTTGGTGTCACAACCAATAAAGATTTACTTCTTGCTTTTGTCATCTAGCTTGCTTCTTTGCTCGTCAGGTACGTGTACGTGAGCTATACTTCCAAAAACTATTAGATGAGAAACTTATACTCCATGTTTCTTGTGGTGTTTTTCCCAATACGCTTCTTTTTGGAGATCGGTTGGATAGATAGACTGCACATGCAACAGCTTCTACCCAAATCTCTTTTGGTAGTCTTTTGCTTTTGAGCATGCTCCTCGCCATGTTAAGAATCATTCTATTCTTCCTCTCCACCACTCCATTTTGTTGGGGGATCTTGGGATTGTCAATGGTCGACGTATTTCTTGGGTCTCACAGTACTCTTGAAATGCATTTGACGTGAATTCTCCTCCTCAATCAGACCTCGTAGCTTCAATCACTAATCCACTCTCTTTCTCCACAGCAGCTTTATATTTCTTGAAGACTTCAAAGACCTTGGATTTTTACTTCAAGAAATATACCCATGTTTTCCTTGAGAAATCGTGTATGAAGAGAAGGAAATAGTTGCTCTTATCGAGTGAGCTTAGCTTGATTGGACAACACATATCCATATATATGAGTTCTAGCAGCTTCTAAGGTCTTGAGTTTGACGCCTTTGGAAAGCTTTTCTTGAATTGCTTCTTAAGTAGACATCCTTCACTTGGTCAAGGTGATGAATGGAAGGTAATCCTCTTACCAGTTCCTTCTTGGACAGCAACTCTAGACCTCTAAAGTTAAGATACTTGAATCAAAGATGCCAAAGCTAAGATTCATCTTTGTAGCACGCCTTGAGACATTTAGCAACATTGTTTTGCATGTTGAGCATGAACATTCTATTTCTTGACATTGGCACCTTAGCAATTAACTTACTAACATCGTCTGTTATAGAAAGGTTATTATTTCTTAAGTGAATATTATAATCTTTCTCTAAGAGTTGCCCTAGGCTCATGATATTGCTCTTCATGTTCGACACATAATAGAAATTTGAAATGAATGTATGCTCTCCATTCTTTAATCGAATCAAAACATTACCTTTGCCTTTTACCACTACCTTAGATTCATCTCCAAATGACACATTACCTCTCATAGATTCATCAAGCTCCATGAACATGCTTCTTCTTCCACACATATGATTACTTGCACCGGTGTCTAGGTACCATCTATTATCTTCACCTCTTTCATTATCCTTATAAGCTAGCAACAAGGTACCATCTTCTTGACTTCTTTCTTCAACATAGTTGTCCTTCTTTTTAACTCCATTATTGCTAGGAGCTCTACATTTAGAAGCGTAATGATCAAACTTTTACACTTAATGCGCATCTTGTCTTAACTTCATTTTAGATTCTTCTTCCACGACCTCTTGTTGAGTTTTCTCCTCTTTGGAAGTAATTGTTGTTGTTGTCATTGTTGGGCCTTCAACCTCATCCATGTCCATATCCATGACCTCGTCTTTGTTGGCTTTTATCAGTGTGATCACTTTCTTCTTTATTTGAATATACTCAAGTCTTGAGTAGTTGCTCCATGATCCCTTCCTTCTTCTTTTTCTTTTCTTCATAAGCTTGCAACAAACCTAAAAGTTGCTCCATTGTGCTTCTAAGTCTTTTGTTTCTTCAATGATGGTGACAATATGATTGAACTTTGGATCTAATGATCTGAGAATTTTCTCCATAATTTTTACATCATCTAACTTTTCACCATTTCTCCTTAGTTGATTGGCTACCGTTAAGACTCTTGAGAAGTAGTCAGAGATGACTTCTCCTTCTTTCATATGCAAAGTTTCAAACTCGGCTCTTAAAGTTTGAAGACGTACCTTCTTGACTTAATCTACTCCCTTGTCAGAGATTTGAAGCTTCTTCCATGCTTCCTTAGCTGACTTTGCTTCTGAAATCTTCTCAAAAGCATCCTCATCTAATCTTTGATAGATTAAATAGAGAGCCTTCTTGTCTCTCTTTCTTGAGTCCCTTAAACTATCCTTTGAGTTTAAGATAGACTACCCTCATTCTCTGGCTCGGTTGGCCTTTCTTTATTATCTGCCACACGTCTAGGGCACCAAGGAGAGCCTTCATCTTGATGCTCCCATTGTCGTAGTTGCTTTTGTTGAGTGTTAGGACTAGGAAGGGAATCATACTACTACTTGCCATCTCTCTGGGGAGGATCTTCAGGCTCTGATACCAATTTGTTGGAATGAAATTTTAGTAATGAAGGAAGTATTTAAAATAGGAAGAGGTAATTTAGAAAGATGCTACTTATACTATTTCTTATTTCTTGCTTCTTTTTTTTTTTTTTTTGCTTGATACAAACTCAAAAACATCTCTCCTATTTATACTAGTGGCACCTCCTCAACCAATAACTAGGATAATGCCATCACAATTCTAATCTAATGGTTACAAATGACTCTCTTGAATTATCTTCATAATTATAAATCTACTTTAAAATTCTTGACTTTTCTACAGACTATTCTAGACTATATAGATTTCTAGAAATGACTCTTCCTGAACATGTTTTTACTTTCTAGAAGTTGGGCTTTTATTTAGACAACTAAGACTCAAAGCTAATAACCCAAAATCAAGTTTATATTTCAACACCCTTTCCTTTTTTTTTCTTTCAATTTTTTATTAATATATCCTTTTAAAATACCATTACATACTTAATGATGATTAGACTGATAAGTAAAGAAAAGTGCCATATTGATGAAGATATACTTCAAGAATTTAACAAACCTCAACTATTGATTTATATAATGAGAAAAATTGAGAGAAAAACAGGGATCTGATTCTATATCACCTTAATTGTATTTGCTTAATGTATGCTTGGACTCCTTGTCTTCAAAATTGATAACAACACCTCCAAATCTTTAAATGAATGTATTTGTAAACGTTATTTTACTATTAAAAAAGCATTTAGATCATCTTATTCAAAGCAAAAATGGGCATAATGGGAACTAAAAAGCACCTTTTAAAAAATCAATGGGTATTACATGTGTAAACACTAATACAATGTGATATATACGGCAGCATGTACAAATCATGTATACAATTGTTTTACAAATTAGTCTTATATATATATATATATATGGGTACCATAATTTATTGCTATTTATATACGTGGCATCTATTAAGAAAATAAAAGGAAAGTGAAAGGCACATTTGACTTATGGCACCATATTATATTATATATATATATATAAGGATAAGTAAAAATACAAGGAGAATAGCAATGCATAATTTCTTTGTACTATATATGTTTTGCCACACTTAATATATATATATATATATAAGCTAACATTAACAAAAAGGAAATCAAACAGAAGGAGAAGATAACAAAAGGAAAAGTAAAGAAGACACGGAGAATGCAAAAGAAAAAGGAAAGCAGACACGGAGAATGTGGAAAAGGAAAACCAGGAGGGGGGGTACTATAGCAGTAGGGGGTTACTATAGCATTTTTTTTTTTTTTACTGTAGCACTTTTTTTACTATAGCACTATAGCACTTTTTACTATTTTCCTCTACAAAAATTTTTCTATAAAAGGCGAGTAGATTCTCAGTTGAAGGTAGATCAAAAACCATAGGGAAAGAGTCCTATAGAGAGAGCCTTTCAATAATATTTTAGAGTATTTAATTTCTGCTAGTGTAATCTTATAATAACTACACCAAATTTCCCTAACTATTGTAACATACTTCTCCTATCTTCAATAAAGCTTTTATAAGCTTCTTTCCATCGTGTCCGACTAGTTTCCTTTTTAAGGTATAAATGTAACCATACTCTAAAACCTTATTATGCTTTTATCTCATGCAATAAGGTTTTATAGCATGGGTAAACAGATTAAGGCATCATACTTGGTAGTAAAGCTCTAGTTTCTTTAAAGATTATGCCGAAAGAGTCATCTAAGAACCCTTTAATGAGGCTATTTAAGGCAAAGGTTGCTCTGTTTTGGCCTTGTGGATTATGGCATGGGCATAAGATTCATTTTCTAAAGAAAACATTATTCCACTAGTTAACTATCTTTACTTTAATTGTTTACCCTATCATGAAGTCTTTTCCCGTGGCACAAAGATCCTATGTTTTGGTATCAAAGCCATGTTACCTTTATACCTTAAAAACTTTGATTAACAGTTTCACTTAAATTTCTAGTTTTTTATGTTATCTTTTAATACTCAGTTCCATGTTTTGTCCAGCTTTATTAATAATGTTTAATATTTCATTTTTTATATTATGTCTTACTATTGTTGTTTTATAATGTTATTTTCTTTATTGTTCCTTTATTAACTATCTTGTATTCAGCTCTATTATTATCTATTTATCCAATTTGCGTATATTTAATTGTTTAATATCCAATTTTATTATATTTGTTTTATAATTCTCTTCATTACCCTGTTTATAAGATTTTACTAATTTTTTTATCTTTTATCTAACTTTAAAAAAAAAAAGACTATATAGTTTGTTTATCTTTGTTTATTTAGAATACATACTATTTATCCAGTTCAAATTATTTATGATTGTCTAGCTTATATTTTATGATTCTTATGCTTATATATATGTTATAGAAGAAACATATTCTATTGAAGAGATCTTAAATAATATGTTTGACTATGAATTAAAAGATTAAGGAATATTATAAGAAAAACAAACTACACAGCACAGCTAGAAAGTCTTTTAGAATTATATTTTAAGAATCCAACTCCAATGAGCAAGAACTTTATAAGCATCGCACAAAGGACAAAGATATATAGTAATTTACATAGTAATTATAATTTTATTGAAGAAACAAGGAACAGAATAAAGGTTTCCAAAAATAATATAATATGGTTTTTAGGATGATATGGCTTTAAATTTTATGTTTATTTGGTACATTTCATAATAGCTATAATTCCTGAAATATTAGATATCATAGTTGATATAATAGATTTGCTAATAAATCCTAAAGAACATTTAATGTTTAAAGATTATGACACTTGGATAAATAGAGTACGTCAAAAGGTATAAGATAATAGTTGAAGGATACATAACAAGAGACATAGAAAGGTTGGAAAAGGAAAAGAGAAAGTTAGAAATACAAATAAAAAGGACTATATACCCATGTGACTTCAAGAGTTCTGCAAAAATAAGACACAGGCACATAGAAGAAGTAATCATTACAAGGAATGGAGAAAGAATTTATCATGAAGGATTAACAAGATATTATGAAGGGATAACAAATAATATGATGGTATAATGCATAATTTTGTTGAATATATAAAAGATAAAAATTTGAAAATAAAAAGGTTAAATAAATATATAAAATATGGAGAAAAGGAATTAAACTATTGGAAAGGAGATAGAAAAAAAATTGAAAAGGCATTAGAAAAAGGAAAATATCAAACAAAACCTAAAGAAAAAGAAATTGCAAAGAATCATAAAATGACTCTTTGGATAATAGATCAAATACAAAAGTATATAGAAAGAGTAAGTCAAAGGATAAACTATCATAAAGGCTTAGTAAAAAGTATGACAGTGTGAGCACAAGATTTGATAGGATCATAGGAAGCAACAATTACAATAGAAACCTTTATGATATCTTGTAGGTTGTGGATAATTTAAAAATTTTAAGTGTAGAAAAGGTTGAAGGTTATGTACATGAGCTAGGTTTAGAGAAGGAACCTAATCTTATAGATTTAAACGAAAAAGTTAAGGAAGTTGGCAAAGAGTTTATACAAATCCACTAGTTTCTAGCAAAGGATAGGTTATATATATATATATATATATATATATCTCAAAGAAGGTTTTGAAAAGTACCTTACGGTTCTAAAGAACAAGGAAAACATAAATAGATTAGGAAAGTAGTTGAGTCAGATTACACTAGTAAATCTTGTACACTTCCTAGTACAAAGTTCATGATTAAAAGATTTGATTGACTAAATTTAAGATTAAGGAGCATAATAAGATACAAGTAGGAGATAATAGTTTCTTTCATCTTTGTTATTTTAAGAATTCATCGTATTTGTTGCATTTAGATCATAGGTAGTTAAATAACATCGTAGATTTAATTATATCTTTTAGTACAACTATTCATAAAGACTTAGATACTTTATACAAGGCTCACAACCATCTAGAAGAATGGGTGACAAGAAAAGATAAACAAGTAAAGGAGGTAATAGAAAAGAAAGAATATATAAAGGAGACTGAAGTTGATATAGAAAGGAAAATGAAGCAATTAGAAATATAAAGGCTATTAAGCAAAAAAGAAAGGAAGAAGTAAGAAATAACCAATAATCAGTAGTAAAGGACTTAAAGAAAGAGGCCAAAAGATTAGTTGAACTAGGAAAAGGTACAGAAGGAATGGTATAAGAAATAAATAAGACATTCTTAGGATGACCAATGATAAGTCATTTTTACTTTATATTTTTCATAGGATTTTGAGCTTATTTTGCTAAGAATGTCTGATAAAATCCTACAAAAATTATGTTTTCGATAAATAATGTTGTATTAAAGCTCTTAGAATCAAATAAAGAGTAATCAAGTGTTTTAATTCAGATTTGGAGCAAAAACAACTATTAAAGTCAAATATACAGAAGTGGAGTCTTGAAAAGACACAGCCGAAGACAATAGAGAAAGAAGATAGCAAAAGTTGGTCTATTGAGTCTCAACTGTGAGCCCTCAACATGATTCTCGACTTCAGTCAAAACGATCGAGCATCATTTTAAAGAAAATACATTATCGAGCTTCAAAGTCGAGCCTCAAAACTCGACCCTTGACAATTGTGTTGACAGACTAATTTTTCAACAAAATTATCTCGAGCCTCGACAATTTGATCCTTAACTCTCTCAGTTTTACCATCAATAAAGCATGGACAAAAATGCACAGTTTACTTGGAATTTCCTTAAGTCGAGCCTAATCTTGCTTAATACAAGCCTTAACCAACAAAGCATGCACCCCTCTACGAGTGTTTTCACAGCTTATATACGCGCGTGAAAAGTTATCAAATTCTGCTAGAAATGATCTGCCGAATCTGCCACGTGTCAAATAAAGATAGCAATGCTTTCTGTGCCTAGTAATCCATAAATAAATGTGCAAGCGTCCATTGTAAAGTATGTACCAACAGTGTAAATCAATATTAACGTAGAGTAGATTTTTGAAGGATATTTAGGTAAAAGAATTTCATTTCTTTTTACTTAAAAATTTCTTCTGTTTTCCGGGTAAAATCAATTTAACCCAATGTTTGTAATTTCTATGAATTTCTGAGCAATTAATTGATTAATCTTTCGAATTTGTTTTTTTTCTTCTAATTTGTGCTTATTTGGATAAATCCATGGGGAAATAAACTCCTACAGCTTAGGGATGACGAATCCAATTCCTAATTTAGTCTAATTTCAAATGCGCTTTCAAGTAAATTTGATTGGGTGTATATAATTAGTAACTTGAATTTAACTTGTGTTTTTTAAAGGAATGGTGTATTCTTTTAGATCCACGATTGATTTCAATTGAATAGGTCCATGGTTGCTAATGGATCGATCCTAACTACCTCTTGTTGAGGAATGGGTGAAGACTTTCCATCACTTGTTTTAACAATTCATTGAGTTTTTCTTTTCAAAACAATGGATTCTTATTCTTTATACGGGTCTAATTGAAACTTCAGACTACTAGTTTTAGTTAGATCTAGAACTACTGACTTCGAAAGAAGCTTTAGTTTAAATTAGAGAATCTGACGGTATAAACACACCATTTCAAATAGCTTTCAAGAAGTTGTTGTTCTTAAGAAATCATACTGATAAAGAATTGGTAAAGTAACCCTAAACTACTATTTCATAGAAGTTATAGGCTTATTTCTTATTTTACTCATTAAACATTTGTAGATATTGCTAACTTAGCATAGTTTTTTTTTTTTTTTTTCTAAAAATTTTCTTTGGCTAGACAATTAATGGGATTGAGAGTATATTAGCAATCAACCATTCCCTTGGGACCGACCTAAATCATTATCTATGCTATATTTGATGGGTGCGCTCTGTGAGACCGTAGTTATTGATTTGGAAAACATTTATAAATTTGAAAAACTCGATCAATGATCAGTGAAAATTGAACTTTAAATTTCACAAACACAAAGTACAAACCAAGTTTTCTAGCACCATTGTCAGGAAATGGTGTTGGATTCGGTTTTTGAAGCCCAACAAGGCAATAGTAGAAATTAATTTTCATTTGTTGTTCTAGCCGCTTTAACTTTGTAAATATCTTTTGTATATATTTGTTGCGATTTATAAATATCTTTTGTGGATCCAAACTTTCTTTTTGTTCTTGTATATACTTGTTTGTTTATTTTCTTTTCTGCACTTTTACAGATAGGCATGAAATGTCCATAATCTTAATGGTTGATTAAGTAAAATATAGGGCTTAATATTATGTTTCTATTCAAGAATTGATACTTAAATCAACAATATTTTCAATTCATGTGACTTTTAATCAAAACAACTCATTTTGGAGCAATTAGGAGAATGATAGATTAATTATCTCCAGAGTAACGATGTTGGAAGACAAATCACAGACGAGATAGGAGAAAAATAACACCAACAGAAGCAATCACGCCCTATTCGTCGCCCATGATAGAGAATAATGAAGATCAGAAGCGAGAATCACTTCCTTTTGGTCACTGTGATTGAAGTGGATACAAGAAGAAATTTGGTCACAGCAAGAATCACCCCCCTTTGGTCGCCCATGATATGAAAATTTGAAGAGGCGCGATAACTTAAAAGGCACGAAAACGACTTATATGTTTCTTTTCACTAAGCAGTATGTCTTTTACTTAAGGTCATATATTTTCATCATATTCCTTTTTAAGAAATTGAGTGATTATAAAATACACACACCCATTCCAACATAAAAAAAAAAAAAAAAAGGGACAGACATTATCACACCCTCTCATCTCTTTCATTGTATTTGTAGGACCCTTATATCTTGTAGAACCTCTCACTCCTACCAGGAGGGAATGGGTTAGTTTGTAGTGATTGTATCTATTCATAGTATGTGTTGGTGATCTTATTTTCGTTTGAAAGTTGTAATTTTTCCTAAAGAACTTGAGAAAGTCAAAGGATTCATGTCGTCCATGTGTTGTGTGCAAGACTCCAAATCTTCATCCAAATTTAGTAAAAGGGGTTTTGTCTTTTCTCTACTCTTTCTTCTCTTCTATTGTGTTTATTCTTTTGTTATTGTTTATTTATTGTTTTGTCATTATGTATGAGTGGAGAATAGGATTTATTCATGGGATTAACTTGAATTTGATCATTAAAGTTTAATTCATCTAATAATTATCTAGTTCTAATACATAAAATTAACAATCTCAAGAAGTAGTGAAGGCGCAAAACCTTCTTGACCAGATTTTAATGGAAAACATCGAGAGATGATTCCATTGAATAGATCTTGTTTGCTAGGCAAATCGCTTATAGTGATAGAGATATCATGGTGAGACTTTCTGCATTTGTTTGGAGAATTGAGAAATAATTTAATCTTTATGCAACATTTAAGTGGCTGTTAATCAGGAAGAGATTTCGATGGACACACTTTTCGTTAGATGTGAATGCTTCTGAGAAGAACATTCACTTGCTTAATGGATTCTTGCAGATAGTAATCATTAGAGAAACATATGTGTCAATTCATGTTAAGGAAATGAATGAATCTGATTGTGTTTGTTGTGTTTTGTCTTTATGTGTTGTGTTATTTCATATAACTTTGTGTAATCCTTAATTTTAGATTAATTAACTTTCATCCAATCTATTCTCTTAATCAATCTGCTAGATAATAGGAAGATTATAGTAGTACTGGTGCTTGAAAATGTTCCTTGTGGAGACGACCCTATACTCTACTCTATGCTACTAAAACGATATGTGCACTTGCCTGTTAAAACCAAGTTTAGGAGTAGAATATTTGGTTTATAAATCATAAAACTCGAAAATCAAGTTTTTGGCATGTGTCCTTCTTCATGATAAGTTTTAGTGGAGTGTATATATAAAGATTTATTAGCAATAGATGAAGACATGAGTGACACAGAAGCAATTTATAGTATAGTATCAATAATAGATCCACAGGGAGTAATGATAGAAGATTATGATAGTGAGGATGAAAATGATATCACAGGAGTTTTCTTAAATCAAAGTTATCGTGATCCTTACAAAGAACAAATAAGGATAAAGTATCAAGATGAAAAGGTTGAACTTCTAAATAGGACAAGACATGAAATACAATGATGAACATAGGAGAAAACATAAAGAACTGTAGGCATGATTGGACTAAAGGAAGTGGATCAAAAGACCATCCATGCAAATTTTGTTCTAGATATATAATAACCAAACTCATATATCAGTGCAGAAGTTGTATGATGGAATCTTGTAAAATATGCCTAGAACACAGAAATGAAATATTTCAGTTCAATGAAAGGTTTATAGTCAATAGGAGTTTTCAACAAGATGCAATAAAAGAAAGGATAACAAGGACGGACAATGAGATAGACAAGATAGAAGAAGAGCTGCATGGAATAAAAGAAAGGCTAACAAGTTTAGAAAAAGGAAAATCAAAATATAGTGTAAGCAAAGGGATAATAATAAGAGATGAAGGAGATGAACTGATGATACAATGAGAAGCTACATGGGAGCAGCAAATACATCTTTAGAAAGGATAAAAGAATTAAGGATGTCAAATCCAGATGAAAAGCATGTACAAAGTTCATAGGAGTATATATATTAAGACAAGGTTATTCTTTAAGACACAAACAATATAATTAGATGCACTCATAGATACAGGTAGTACTACAAATATAATAAATGAAGGCATCACCCCTGCAGAAGAAGTTGAGCAAATGGATATATGTAGAATAAGTTCAGACATACATGGAAACAAAACAAAGGAGTGTAGATATATAAAAAAATATAAAGTCAGTTTTTTCATAGGAGAAGAATGGACTATACCTATGCATAGTGGAATGATACAATTATGAAATTTTTGTAGTTCGAAAATTAGATGTATAATAAGATTAGATTTTTTTATTAAGTAATTACCATGGTATCTTAATCACTAGATATACTATAAATATTTTAGGACATCCAGCTATAGCATATCAAAACTATTTAGAGAACATAGAATCAGACATCAGATTATTACAAAAGCATGATGAAAAATGAAAAGAATTGTGATTATCAAAAGTTAGGAGTGTGTCAAGAAAAGGAAAATGGTCAAATAAGGATAGAGGAAAATCCAAAGGAATCAAAAGAGTTAAAAGAATTCTTATAAGAAAAAAAATTGATTGAAATAAATAAAGGAAAATGGGAAAAGGTTTATAGGATTTTGGAAAACTTGTGCTTGAAAACAGTTACCCAAAAATTAACCAAATCATTAGTAGCCTAGAAAAGGAAGAAATTTTTTGTGGAAATCCCATAGGATTTTGGGAAAGGAATAAGATAGTATATAAATTAGATATAATAAATCCTAATTTAAGAATTTATTCTGGGCAATAGAATGTGATAATTTAGACAGGCAAAACTTTAAAATGTATATAAAAGAACTGTTAGAATTAGGAGCCATAGAAAGGTCAGATAGTCAACATAAGAGTACTCCATTTATTGTTAGAAAAAGAAGTGAGATAGCAAGAGGAAAATCAAGGATGGTAACAGATTATTGGAATTTTTTTTTTTTTTACAGAAAGATTATTGGAAATTGAATGATCACACAAGGAATGATCCTTATAATCTTCCTAATACAACTAAATTGGTCAACAAAATACAAAATTATTACATATTCAGTAAGCTTAATTATAAGTCAGGATTTTGGCAGTAACGATGGATGAAGAGTCACAACCATGGATTGCTTTCACCTGTACACAGGGACATTTTCAGTGGAAAGTTATGCCATTTGGCTTAAAGAATGCACCTTCAATTTCAAAGGAAAATGGATATAGCTTTTCAAAATCTAAAGGATTTTACTGTAAGCTATGTGGCTGATATTCTTGTGTTTTCTAAAAAGGAATATGAACACATAAGATATTTAAAGATGGTACTTTCAGAGTTTCAAAGATAAAGAGTGGTGGTAAGAACTAAAAAGGCATAGTTTTTCAAAAGGAACATTGAATTTCTAGGAGTAGAAATAGGAGAAGGAAGAATTAACTTAGAAGAACACATTGTCAGAAAGGTGTTAGAATTTCCTGTCACACCCTAAACTTTAATCTAAGGCAGTTACCACCACGTATAATACTTTATGTATTACACATTCAAGCTTCCTTGTATGATTATTTTGAATATTGCTAATCAATTTTAATTAATGAAATCCTGTAATTATTTTCTATTTTCAATTGAATTTTCATTTCACAAAATAAACTTACAAAAACATATCAAAAACTACTATCATTAGTAGATTAACTATCAATTACAAAATCATACCATCGGGTATTCCATATACCTTTTCATGATGGTGAATAAAGCTTTAAATCTTTAAGTACAAAACATGGGTTCTAAACTGGGGATGCAACGGGGGGCAGGTTTAAGACGGGCCATGCGAAACTTGAACCCGACCCGATTTTTAGATATAAACTGTCCCAGAACCCGACCCGATCCAATAATGATGAACCCAATTACGACCCAACCCGACTTGAAATACAAGTGTTCCTTTTTTTTTTCTTGAAGTTTACATTGAAAATAAATGTACCAACTTTTTTCTTTAGATAATTTTCCTTATAATTGCATGATTTTTAATTTTATAGATTACATTTCCTAGCTACCACCATTTTCAAAATAATTATAACAAGCTAAAGATATAAGAATTCATCTAAATTGTAGGTTATCATACTAGGGTATGAAATAATTGAAATTAATATATATATATAAAACATTCCGACAGCTTTTTAATCATTGAACTTTAAAGCACACAAAACCTAAGTACATGGATTTTAAAGATAAGTTTCAGTGGTATATATAATATTCAAAATGCTCAACAACTTTATCCCATCAATTTAAAAAATAATTAAAGTCGATCCATGGATGAGCACGACGGCACAGGTGAACTTTTTAAAAATTTTATAGAGTATTGTATGTATGTTCTATGAATTTGTGTATGAAATGCGATTAGGTTTGAGGTAGGACCATGTGCGTATATGATGCGACTAGGGTTAAGGTAGGATCGTGTGTGTGTATGTGTATTACTATTTTAATGTTTTGAAATTTTTTTATCAGGTCGGGTTGAGTTTTATCGGGTTTATATACTTGACCCAAAACCCTATAGGATTTTTAGCAGGTCAAGCGGGTTGGGTACCCTATAACAACCAGCCCGATTGCATTTCTATTCTAAACAGGCCCTTTAAAAAAATACAGACTTTAAAGATAAATCCAGCTCTATAAAAAAATAAAAACAACAAAAACAAATGAATCCACGGTCCTAGCTCACACCACTCTACTTCTCAAATCTCTAAGATCTTCAAAACTGCCCATAACTCGAGTCAATCAACATTATCATTATCAACATAGTAACAACATCAAGTTCATCAACAATCATCATCATCAACTCCCATCATCCATATAATATCTGGAAAAAGAGCAACAATAACAATAATGAGCAGAAGCTCAGTACATAATAACAAAATCACACATGAAGTGGCACATAAGCTTAACTAAATGCCATACAACAAAACAACAAGTTATTATCTTTTATTTACAGTAAATCAAGCATCCTAGGAGCACTCATACTTCGAAACAAGCTATTGGGAATCTAAAGGTCCTAAGTAACCTCATATAAGGTTCACAACTATTACACACACTCTACCCATCTCATTTCAAAATATAAAAGGGTTCAACCAGTCCCATAAATATGAACCTCAATATATTACTTCTCACCGATCAACATAGATGTTACACCGATACTGTTTGTTCCATCGACTACCCGCTGAGCCACCTACAAATTTCATTACATCATGACTGGAGTGGCCTAAGCACCTAAATTACCATGCCTACTTGGATAAGGTTGATACTCTCCAAACCGGATTCAAAGGTACACGCATAAAACAACGCTTAATACTTAGGCCGTCTTTAAGTTCTTAATTCATTTTAGATGTCTATCCTAATAATCATTACGCAAGTTATTACGTATCTTATATTAGAAATCTAAATAGGCCTAGAAGGTAAATCAGAAGCCAACTCAGAAGATAGATCAAGTATTCATATCTATAAATTCAAGAATTAAACTCATAAAAAACTAGACTAATTATCAATTTATATCAAACTTATTTTATTATCCTATTTGATCAGACAATAATTAGGAGCCTTACTATGGCTACAAAGATTTCCCCACCAAAATACGAACAATTCTCTTTTGTCTGACAAAATATTTCTTTTTACTTTGATTATGTTCTCTTATTATAAAAACATTATCATGCCATTCATATCCATAAACATCCATATTCAAATCAAACAAATATTTGAAACAACATATTCACCATGTTGATCTAAGGTTATCCTATCTCATTAACTTAAACCAATTATTAACTATTAACTCCTTCTAACTAAATCCTAGCCAAATTGATTAGAATAAATCATTTAATCCAATTACTAAGTTAAGATAATTAAACTTAGTCAATCTAATCCATTTTAGCTTTTAAAGTCTATTTAGTCAAGTTGAATTAAGATTGATTAACTAAGTGTTGGTCCCGCAAATAATCAAGAAGGGGGGTTGAATTGATTATTTCAGAAAATTAAAATTTTTGCCTTTTATCCCCTTTGATTTTAAGTTAAGAGAACAATATGAACAATTAAACAACAATAAAATAAACTGTGGATATATAAATAGAGAAGGGATAAGAAGATCAGGCAGATATTTATAGTGGTTCCGCCTTGTGCGTCAGTCCACTTTTCCAGCTCCGAGACAGGGACCCCGTTATCCTACAGGTTATTTCCACTATATCCAATCAATTTAATTAAAAGATTATACAATTCTCTCTGGTCGGTTCTCATAGCTATCCTTAAGCTAACAATCGATCTACAAAGTCTAATCCTATAATTGAATTACAATTTGATAAGGCAACAACATGTTCCTTCTTAAAAATGAGAAAAATCAAAATTTGCTTTAAGAGTTTAATAGCACTATGCAGCTCAAAAACTTGTAACTTCTGTAAAAGCTTCTTCCTTTTTCAAAATAAGAGAGAGAACAGTAAGATGGAGCCTTTTTGTTTTTCCTTCGATACGTGAGAGAAAATATCAGAGTATATATTAATAATTAATCTCTCTTTCTTCTTCTCTGGTTTGGCAATATATCCACACATTTCAACGTTTGAATCTTTCTGTTGTAAAGTGGATAAGTCTTCCTCAATTTTCTCGGATCAAATCCTCTTATCCTCTTTTGAATTTGAAAAACAATTTCGCTTCAGATTTTGTTTGATAAACTTTCGATATTATAATGATTTTCTTCTCTTTATTCTGAAAATAAAGCTCAATGTTCTGATCTTCTAATCTTCAAGAGAGATAAGCTTTCCAAGATCTTCTCATAATATCTTTATCATATCTATCTTGAATTTAAATACTTGGCGGAAAATAGAAGATAACCTTTGTTGAATTTTCGTGATTCAAAATCATCTGTATGTTTTTGTTTGAATTTCTTCTTTTAACATTGTTCTGATAAATATAGATATTCGAAATATCCATTGATGATATCTCGAACTCCATCATGATCTTCATATGTTATCTATTTGAAGATAACATTTTTCTTCTGATTTCCTCAACGATATCGAAGATAAATAGATAAGCTCGTTCTTGTCTTGAAGTATGTTATAATAAACAGTTTGTCTTCAAGTAATTTTTGTAACTTTAGATTTTATCGTTGAAAAGATTATTTTTGTTGATGAAGAGAAATTCGGAATTATTTAAATCCCCTAGGATATAATCTGACTTTAGTGAAACAAATAAGTATATTATCCAAATATACTTATTATCTCGAAACTAGGTCTTCAAATTAATCGAACTTCTTCATAAAAAAAATTGTAGATCTTGTTTGAGAAGATGAGCAGTAACTAACTTTAACTCAGAATTGCTGTTTAAAATTCTTGAAAAGATTCTGTAAAAACTTCTGTGTTTCTGGAAACTTTCTCACGTAAATGTTCTGTGAATAGTTCTGTAAATAGTTTTGCACATTAAGAGATTAGTTAGTTCTTTAACTTTTTTGTTATCATCAAAACCTTAGATAGTAGAGAATTAACACTAAGTTCATTTTATATCTAAGATTTATATTAACTTGAGTTTATATTACTTAATCTTAGCAAAGTTGATTAAAAAACTTAATCAATCTAATTCATTTAGTTCATTCAAGTTAATTAAGCAAAGTTGAACTTAGATAATTAATTAGGTTCGTTTTATATCTAACTCTATATTTAATCAAATTATTTATTAAGTCTTTAAGTTCACTAACTCATGCTTAATTATATCATTCAATAAACATAACACATTAACTATCATTTATCTATTTCATTTTAACTTAAAAAGATTCATTTAATACTTAACTACACACACTTAATTAGTGAAATAATTTTTTAACTTTGTTTGGAAAACATAGCAGCTGGAAAGAAATAAAATTTCGACCTTGATACTTTTTGAATTAGCAAAAACTTAAAACATAAAAATTATAGATCACTTTTTAAGTTTTCCAAACATTTTGAATCACCTCAATCCGAGTTCGGATGAAAAAGTTATGATTAAATTACAAAACAAAGTCATATCAAAGAATCAGGAACCCAAGACTAGTAAAGGCCTATGTACGGCCGTACAACTCAAAAACACACCAACCAAAGGCCTGTAGGGGACATTGCACGGCCGTATAAGACAAAAACATCACAACCAGAGGCCTGTGAGGTCATTTGTACACCCGTACAAGGTAGATTACAAGGTGTTACGAACTCCCCTATTTTTCAAACTTCATTTTATCCATTTTTACACATCCTACATCAATTAAAACTCCATAACAACAACATACAACTCAACATGCTCACTTAACAACACCTAATACACAAAAACTCCACATCCCCAACATCCAACAACTCCCTTAACTTCATATTCACATTTAAACATTTCATAACTTCATCAACTCATTCATCTACCATTTTATTATAAACTCTACTTATAACTAACATCAATGCATTATATATAAACAAAAACAAGAATCAAAACAACATAAAACAAATACACTTAGCTTATAGTAAGAACATGCAATTTATTCTTCTTTTTTTTTTTTTTTGTTGGACTACTTCTAACTTGATTTCCACTTCATGTCTTCATTTCTTACTTTGATTTCTCTTCTAATCTTCTTGAAATTGAGATTTGGGGAGATGAATTGAAGAAAGAGGGAAAAGAAAATGAAGAAGAAGAAGAAGGAAAGAAAAGAAAGGGAAAAAAACGTAAGGAAACAAGAAAAGGAATGGCAGGAGAAGGAAAAAGTAAAAGGAAAGGTAAAGGAAAAATTTAAAAATATTTTAAAGTAAGGGTATTGGGTTTAGAACTTTTAGATCAATATCTTTAGTTCTAGAAATGTTTAGAAGATGATCTCAGAATCAATGTGGTAGAAACTAAGAACTTAAAATAAGAACTTAATTTAAGAATTTAATTTAGATCAAAATGATATTTAATTTAGGTCCGGGTTTAAGAACTAATATTTTTATACAAGTAGATAAACTCAAATTTTACAATGATTTAAGAAATTAGAATTTAGACTAAAGTTTAAGGGTTTAGGAATCTACTAAATATTTAAACATGTTTAGGGGTTTCAGAATTAAAATCTCAATTTCAACTTAATTTATTACTAATTTAATTATGTCAACTTGTCTAATTATATCCTATAATTTATTTTATTCATTTACTCTACCCAAACTCAATTTCTAACTTAGATAAAGGTTTGGGGTATTTCATTTCTTGAACCAATAAACAAAAAGCAATTACAAGCTTTTTTGGTTTGTTAAATTATGCAATACCTTTTATAAAGGATTTGAATTCTTTATTAAGACCATTTTATAATAAAATTTCTAGTTTTTAAAGTTTGCCTTAGGAAAACATAAAGCAAATAAGGAAAATAAAGGAACAAGTCAAAAGGTTACCAAACTTGAGATTACCCCTAGACACAGATTTCTTAATCATTGAAAGTGATGGATGTGATCTAGGATGGGAGGAATTTTATTAAAGAATCCCCATAAGTGTGCTGAAACGAAAACTGAAGAAATTTATAGATATACAAGTGGAAAATTTAAGGAAAAGAATTTACCTAGTATAAATAGAGAAATTATGGCTGTTATAAATTATTTAGATAATTTTAGATTATTTATTTTAAATAAAAAGGAAATGCTGGTTAGAACAAATTACGAAGCTATAGTCAAGTTTCATAAAAACATAGGAAGCAATAAAATGAATAGGAGAAGATGGTTAAAATTCAAAAATATAATAATAAACCTAGGATACAGGGCATAATTTGAACACATAAAGGGAAAACATAATATGAAAGTAGATGAATTATTTCACTTGCTAATATAATTAATTTTCTTTTCAAAAAACATGAAATTTCAAAGGAACAAAGGATTTAAGCCACCAAAAAGGCCAATGTCTTAGCAAAGTTCATAAGCAAGCAGCTCTGACGTTCAATCCCAAGGAACAAGGTTATCAAAAGTAATGGCAAGACCACAGGTCATGATTGGTGATATAGCTCTACCCATAATACCAACAAATTCTCTATAAAAGTTCCAAGCACCACCCCCAATTAGTGTTAAGGACAAAATACATATTACTCTCACAGATGGTGTATGGTCTTTAACTAGTCAGGACAAATTTAAATATATAATTTGTTGTGCTCTGGCTAGGTATTTTAATCAAATGGAAACACAATGTGTCAAAGGAACACATGAAACATGCTATATGGAAAGACCACAAGAATATGAATTACCACAAGGAACACAGAGACAAATTAAAAGGAAATATCAAATATATGGAGTTGCTAAATGACATTTATCGAGAGTCTTTTACTATTGCAATGATGTCCAGAATCAAATGATAGACTACCCAAATCTATCATGGAGAGGTTTCAATAATATTGAAACTGCAGCAAATTGGGTCAAGCAAATGCCAGGAAAACAGGAAATTTATGTGGATCCATCTCTTGATAATTTTCGGAGGATTAAAAGTACCACAAGGTATGTTGAACATACACAAAAGTATATAGATCTGAAATCTCCATCAATTGACTAAAAATTCCATATATAAATAATTACATGAATAAATATAAATAAGTTTTTGAAAAACATCAACAAGACAAAATTGTATGGATTTTGGTTTTTGTTAAAAGGTATAAGACAAACATTGTATATTAATGTGTATTTACACTTCAAATGCATAAACTGATTATTGTACATATGCAGTAAAAATATAGTGAATATACCTTTATTAACATAAATAAAATTAAGCTAATTGACATCTACAGTACTGATAGGATAACTTTTACACGTTAAAAACATAAATAAATAAAAACATTATATTAGAAAATTATAAATGGTAAAAGTAAATTATAAAAAAAGATTAAAAAAAAAAAAAAGAAAGAAACACCACGTACATAGCAAAACCTGTATAGTATTTAGTAAATACGGGTTATGTATAGTAATAAGGTAATTAATATTTGCAACCCTAGTGAAAAAACATTTGCACATTAAAAAAAAAAAATCATAAAGGGAATTTATATAATATTACAAATGATCAAACTAAGAGAAAAATATAAAGACACCTAAACACTAGAGTAAAAACCTTATATAGTTATTTTATATTAGCTACCAAATAATGTATAGTAATGGAATAAAAGACGATTGACATTTATAATCCTGGTGAAGAAACATTTACACTTGAAGGAAAAAAATCATACAAGAGAATGTGAAATTGAAAATGTAAACATAAAAACTAAAAAGAGAACTTATTAATGTCACCAAAAGACCTATATATAGTGATAATCTTATACTATAGTAAATACTCACAATTATTTATAATAAAAAAATTGAGACATATTATTAATGAAAATTGTAATGAAATTTTAAAATTAATGGAATTACAAATGCACTATTAACGGCAAATGAATGATCTAAAATAAAATAAAGAAGGATTTAAAATTTGATTATTAAAAGATATTGATATTAATGGGAATTAAACATATAATTACTAAGAAATATAATGAGACATAAATTAAAATTTTACCCCATTGATGAAAATGAATTTTAAATGCATGAAAAACAAAAAGAAAAAAAATAAAAGGAATAAGCATTGTTATCTTTAATATCATTAGATAGATTTAGTGAACTATTACACTCCATTGTTTAATCAATCATCTAGCAATTAAAATATATATAGTAATTGATGTATTAAATATGTCAATGATGCAATAATACTTATATATGTACATGAACTTCTATGATCTCAACTATTGTTTAGTCAATCATCTGACAATTAAAATATGTATAATAATTGATACATTAAGTATTTCAACAATAGAATCTCGGTTAGATATGAATCTAAGCCGTTAAAGGGCATGTAAAAAAACATGATAGGATAATAAAATTTTCCATTGATTTACCATAATGATATGTTCAATTCAATAAGTTTTGTGGTATTAAATATCATTTTATGTGGAGGTATTTCCGACAAATTCTTATAGACCAAGATATTAAAGATACCAAAAGCATATTTAATGGAACTATTGCATGTACTATAACATTTAATTCAAGGAATGTTATAATCATACGTGGTGTTTCATATATAATATAGGCACGTGTTTTATAATATTTTGTACATATATGAATCTATCTATTTATCTACAAATATGTGTATATAGATATAAAAATATCAAAACCATCACCTCGAATTTACTCTATAATACATGTAATCTAAGAATAAATGCATAAGTTTATTTTAGAATAAAAGTAATGGGTACCGATAGAAATATGAGACAGTTAAGATAAGAAGCCTTAATGGAACGAAAATTATGGTATATTCCAATCTATAAAGTGAATAATGTTAATAACATGCATGATTTAATGACTTGCATATTCAAATGCTTTGAAACAAGATTACTCCGTAGCAATACATTTATTTCGCTAAATGATTAAGGTTTTAATAGAATTTCTATTACTAAGAAATAAAGTAAAGCTGTAATAAGATTTTTTTATTAATTTTTTATTTAAATGGGGTATTTTGATAAAAAATACAATTCTAACATTGAATTGTCGTCATAGGTTTTAGTAAAAACTAAAAAATGACTATTTAATATTTTTTTCGCACTAGGGATTTCTTATATATAGTTGATATTATGATTAACTAAACGAAGTAATAGCTCTTAAAAATGAATAAAGTTGTAATGGAATTGTAATTACAATGAAGTAAATCAGCAGTAAGTATGTCTAAATTAAATGTGCATTACCTTTCATTACAGCTAAGTAAAAGAGCAATAAGTATGTACAAATTAAATATGTGTTACCTTAAGTCTCTCAATTTCTTTTGATGGACAATATAGATTTAAAAAAAAAAAGGACTTTAATAATAGTAAGTTGGAGTATAAAATTAATAGCAATTTATCTTAGACCAAAGGATTTTTCAATTTCTCCAACAAAGGAGGAAATACTTACTCTGTTAGCTCCTTTAACAAATTAAAATTTTTTTCCTTTGAAATATATATATTGGAATGCTAAAATACTATATAAAATTCCATAAAAATGCTAGTAATCTCTAGAAGCCAATATGTTGCTACCAAAACTAACCAGATGAAAAAACGAAGATGAAACATCTATAAGGAACGGAATGAAAGATCAAACGATCTAATAATATAAAAGATGAAGAAATCTTTAATCAATATTTTAAATCTCAAAGAAAGAAAAGGGGAAAAAAAATCATAGAGCGTCTTTTCATTTATGATAATTAAAAAACAACATTACTTATCTTCATACTCATCCCAAGAAATGAAATTTCCAACTTGATTGGTGTCAAGTTAGGAGTAGTCCTTCAAAGTTTGCATGAATACATCCAATCCTTTGCTTTCGCTTCTTTACCTGAAAAATATAAAGCATGAATGGACCAAATACAATCAAATTGGACATATACATTATATGAAATTAATTATAGCAATATATTTAATAACCAAAAAAATTATTATTTTCAAGAAGTAATAAAAAATAGAAAAAAACCCATAAATAAAAAAAAAGGGCTTAAGGGACCTTGTGGAGGAAATTTCAAATTAAATTAAAAATAAAAGTGTTCTCTCAAAATTAACTCTAATCTCAAATCAATATAAAGAGAAGAAAAATGGAAAAACTTCTTTATTAGAAATCTTAAGTTTGAGGTAAATGTATATGGTGAAATTGATTAAAATTAGATATAAAGAGAATATGCATATACGTACACATTCACCAAACACTTAGAGAGTATTATCAAATAAGAAGGACTATTAAGCTTTATTTTCGTGTGGTAAAAATGAAGATCGTTTATGACTTGTAGTTTTCTTGTAGTGGTTTATACGCTATCCATTCCTATACAAAAAAAGTTCTTAGAAGTCATAGATGTTAGATGAAGATATAAATGGAAAATAAAACTCCATGTTTCAGCATTTATACCAAAGAAACCAAGCAAGAACAACTAAGTAGTAGGGCGAAAAAAGAGGAGTTAATTCACCAAAAATAGATAATTATGGACTAATGAAAAAGGGATTAAAATCTCACCAGCAAGTGTCATTTCTTGGAGAGATAAAACCACATAAACAAAGCATGACTCTAGTGTTTCCCTTAGAGATTGTTGCCATGTGTAATAAAACAGTTAAAATAATGCAAAATCAAGCATTTTCTAATCCAGTCACATGCAATTGAAGATGAACAATAAAAGTAAAACCAGATATTGAAGATATAAATCAAAGCAAAATAGTGGAGGTTTATCAAATGAGGAAGAAATTGTTTAACAAGAAGGAAGCATTTTGAATTTCCTTTACTTTCTACCTTGTCTCTCCTAAAGATAGTAATGAATAGTAATTGTGGTATAAGTAGGAGATGAAAAGAAAGAAATTTAGGGAAATTATTGTTTTACCCTTAAAATTATTAGTTAGGTTACTATTATATCGCTTATAGTTAATATATTATTCTAATTTTTTTAAGGTATTTTAAAGATTAAAGAAAAGATACTAACAATTAATGGTCATGTAGTCTAATCACATCTAGTTTTGGTTCACATCCTTAAGGTACCGAGTTTGATTCTCCATATTGTATTGATCCTTAGTGGCTATGTTATTGTAACCACTGAGATTAAAAAACAAAAAAAAAAAAGAAAGAAAGAAAAAGACACTAGCAATCCCCTCATTCTTTTCACTATTATAGATATATATATATATATACATATATTTTCATTTCATTACCACACGCTACTATCATTGCTATTTATCCTTGTACATTGCCATCGTATCACCACCTCCACCATAGCCTATACCAACCATGAAACTCATGCTTTAATATATAAAGGATAAAGACTCCAACATGCTGTGTACCCATTTTATTAAATATAGTAAAATAATATTAATAAATAGAAAATTAATAATAATTTTTTTTTATTTTACAATCATTTTTATTCAAGATTATCATTTGTAGGCCATTTTCTCAAAATTTTTCTTTTAGAAGAACATACAGTATTTTATTTTGGAAAAACTTTGATTACATGTGCTTTTACTTCAAAGTTATATAGAAGAGTCATTTATCTTTAAAGATTAATTAACACAAAATTGCTTCCAAAGTGTTTCATTTTGTAATTTACTATAATTTTATTTGATATCACATAAACAAGTCCTGCATCAATTTGTTACATGTTTTAAATTTCACACATAAGCAAACTTTGTAATTGCAAACTTGTGATTGAACAAATTACTTTTTACTTTTTTTTTTTCAATAGGTAGTTTGTCTTGAATATATGAAAATAATAAGGTAAGTTTGTGGGACCGTATATGGTATTATATATGTACCGTATATAGACCGACTTACTTATATCACATACTCTTTATAAAAAATGTTGTCTTTTTTTTTTTTCCTAAATTTAGTATATTACTAAACTTAAGATTCCTATTACATTGCTGTCTTTCGGTCTTGGGTTGGTACAGTGTCATTTTCCAGGTTTCCAATAATTCTGAGTATGAAAACTTCAAAAATCTGTCACATATGTGGTTGAAATTTCTGTCCATCAATGGCCTTGCTTCTTTGTTTTCAAATTCAATAGATGGAGAAAACGACAAAATTATTCCTTACACGACAATATACTTTTATGAAAAATCTGTCTAACTTCCACAAGCAAACAATTAAAAAACTTGGTAAGTCAAAAGTGGTGGCATCAAAATCTATGATAATTTTTATGGGCAAAGAGCGTAAATCACTGAAAAAACTCCGGTCTTAATTTTTTCCTTTTTTTTTTTTCTAATGGACTATTTATAATGCTATTATCTTCTTGCCACGGTGATTGTTCTAATGTCTACAATAACTTTATCGACGGAAGAGCACAACTTATTAAAAATGGGGGCTTCGGTCTTGGGAGTAGGCGGGAAAGAGAATCATTTATATGTGGTGAATGAAAGCTCTTCCCTTCATCGAAATATATAGTCTAAGTTTATTAATTCCTAAAGTTTTATGACTTGATGAAAAACATTATTAGGGCAAAGTATTCTAACAATATCCTCTATAGCATACAAATATTCTATTAAATCAAATTTGTTAAGCCCTTAAGATTGCAAAAGGACCTAATAATGGACTTTGCCCAATTTTGCTTTATGAACTGTTTCTTTGAGCTAATAGCAGGATGTGGAGATTCAAATCTATTTATTAGAAATGTGTTAAAAAGGAAATAACTTGGTGGGTTGAAATAGGAATGATCAAACTAGTCATAAAAAGCCCAATAAGAAATTAGTTATATATATGGCCCAAAGGATGAGTTATATGCACATATTTTTATTGGTTGATATCTAAAGTCATCCAAATACTTGAGAATAATATGTATATGTATACACACACTCCATTTATATACATATTATTCTATTTGGATGGCTTGTTTTTCATCTGGATCTTTTCATAAGAATTATTAATCTTTTTTTTTTAATCTGTATCTATTTTTTGATAAATAATTTGTTAGAAAAAAGTATCTGTATCTATCAGCAGGACGAACCCAGGCGGGGGCCAAAAGTGGTCTTGACCCCTCCTTGCTTTGGAAAAAACTTGATCATTATAATATATTTAAATAAGAAAAAAATATGTTCTTATTTTATAATAATTGGCCCCTCCAGTTATATGGTTCTGCGTTCGTCCCTGTCTACTAGAAAAAGCTAGCCAACTATACCTATATATGCTCCATTTTCCTCATTTCACACTTCGGAAACTTTAGACCAATGCTATTGTACTAACAAAATTCTACTCTAATATGTTTGGTTCATCATTTTAGCATTTTATTTTTCTAATTTTCAAATAAACTATTTATCAAAAACAAATACAAATGAAAAAAAAAAAAAGAAATTTATTCATGAACAGAATATATACAAATAAAATATAGATACAAATCAGATATAAATAAGATACAGATAAAAATCAGACAATCTAAAAAACTCTCAACTCTTGCTCAAGAATACTGAAATCTAGGTTTTGCCACCCACAATGCTAGAAAGCAAATAAGATTACATATTGCATCTCTCACAAACCTTTCTAATCATATCTCCCCACATAGGCATCTCAAGGGTTGGGTCCAGGTCGAGACCCAACCCAATATGACCACAATGAGTCCAGAGATATACCCTACCCAGCGGGATAGTTCTAACACTTGTGGTAAGGACCTGCCAAGTCTGACTATGTCCTTAAAAAAAAAAGGTAAATAAAATAAATATATAATATTTATTATCAAAATAAGAAATAAAAATAAATATAGAATACAAAATAATAAAAAATAAAAAATTAATCACCTCAAAGTTTCTAAAAATTATCTTTATCCTCGTTCTTTTTGTACTAAAATGCATGAATCCATCAGCCAATCATCAATTCATCAATTTTTAAACTCATCCAGTCAAATTTAGGTTAGAGTAACGTGCATTTCCTTATCATTTATACCGTTGATCATAAAACTAGGGTATCTTTTCATGGTTCTAGGTCCTATTTTATTAATTTGAACATCAAAATTAGTATGCCCGTAATTAATTCAGTAGAAAGAATTAATTAAATAGCCATATCACTAACAAAGATTAAAGAGGGTTGACTATCATCTTTGCAAAATTATGAAATACTAGGATGTTCATATATATATATATATGGAATGAAACAGTTCTTTATCATGAAAATGAGCCAATGATGAATAATTTACAAATGTTGCCAATGTAATAAAGCATATATTTAGGGTTTATCTCATTATTCTCCGATTACCTTTCTTTCCTTTTGTTAGATTCAAGCATTTCGTTTTCTTTGAAAATTCCAAGGCGACCAAAGGCTTCATGATTCACATCACGCTTTACTGTTCTAGAACACAGCATCTTATGTTGATACCACGTGATCTCTTGCACTACGTTGTTGACTGGAAAAATGATAATCAAGCAATGTAAAATTGTTGGAAAAGTTGCTGCTACTGATTCCATAATGACATGGGATGTTACTCGTGCTGAGCAAAAGGTTAAAATTTTCTTTCTCATACTTAAAATAATGGCGATCCTCTTACGTCTCCCAGCTCGGTGCACTTTGAACCTTTAAGCTCGTGTACTTACTTTCTTTTTTTTTTTTTTTTTTGGTTAACTTTTATGTTGTTTTGAAGATTCATGACCCTTATCACATCTTTTGATTAAGAATGAACGCGTTCACATACGGTAAATAAAACATAAAAATAAATAATAAGCAGATGTTGGAACATATGGGAAGAGACATAAGTTACCAAAACCAAACGAAGTGGTCAAAGGCATACTGTTGTTTCAGAAGGAGAGATCGCATGGACCAACTCAATGATGGCAAGATTGTTCTGTTGAACAAGGCTCTGTTGTCTTAAGTCTTAATTATATGTTTACTTATGAAATGCAAGATAATAAGACTTATTTGCCTGTGGGATGGAAATGGTAGGTGGCGTGTCTGCACAAGGGTTTACCCATCACCATCAGCGAAAGAACTAGTAACTAGTAAGTCTTGGGTGCTTTTAAGGGAGTGAAATTAGCCACTATACAAGGTTTGGAAATGTTATTTTTGAGATTGTATCCGTGGCTTCTATTAATTCAATTATTCAAATAGAATTTCTGTAGCAATAAGAGATAGGTGGCAAACAAACCAAGTAGCCATAAGAGCTAGGGTTATAAACAAATCGAGTCAAGCCGAATTTTTAAAAGTTCAAACTCAAGTGGTTTAAAATATGAATTCGATCAATTCGGACTTTAACCAGATATGAAAGTACAAGCTCGAAGTAATGTTCAAACTTGTTAAGGATTCTCACCCTCTAATTCAATACTATAACTAGTAAACCCATTTAGGTTAAGGATACTAATTGGTCCAAGCAAAATCTCGAGTTTATGTTCATTTAGATTGATGAATTTGAGAGCCCATTTAGCCGTATAAACTTATTAGATGTATTTTTTCTTTTCATTATTAGGTAAATGCTACATTTGATACCTAAACTTTATCAATTTATATAATTAACTACTCGAAGTTTAAAAGTATCAATTTACAATCTAAATGTTGCCCACTTTTGCAGTTAACTACTCAAACTTTGCTAAACTTTATAATTAGCTAGCTAAACTTTACTCATTTTTTAATTAACTACTTTGCCTAAGTACTATAAATGAACGCAAAAAGTCTGTAGGTGGTAAATTGATACTTTTAAATTTTATATAGTTAATTACACAAATTAATAAAGTTTAGCTACCAAATATGAAATTTACCCTTTATTTTTTTATGTATAGGTTCAATGTCACAATGATACCTAAATTTTGATAAAATACGTAATTAGATACTTGAACTTTGAAATTGATCACTTTAGTAACTAAATTTTAGGTACTAAATTGATGGATTTCAAAATTCGGGTACGTAATTGTATGTTTTACCAAACTTCGATTACCATTCGTGACATTAGCTCTTCAGGAAAAGCTCATAGTTTTTCTAAAATATAAAGGGCTCTAAAATTCTTTGAGACGGTAAGAAATCTATGAACTCTTTTATTTATAGTTCTTAGATTAATTTTTGGGTTGATATCGAGAATGATACCAAAACTTTGGTAAAACATACAATTAGATATCTAAAATTTAAAATTGATCAATTTAGTTCCTAAAGAAGCTTATTTTATACGTCAATAGTACATTCGTCATATTAGATAAAAAGTTTAATGTCACGAAGGGTACTTGAACTTTGACAAAATATGCAATTAGATATCTAAACTTTAAAATTGATCAATTTAGTACCTGAACTTTGAAATTGATCAGTTTAATACTTGAAAAAAAAATTCATAGATGCCAACGATATCTCTATCAAGTTCTTTTAGATATTAAATTAATTAATTTTAAAGTTTTTCAGGTATTAAATTGATTGATTTTAAAATTCAATTACTAAATTGATACTGCAAGAATTTTGACTTTAGGCGACGTTTTGTATTAGGCAAACATCGCCTTTCCATTATGCTCCAGTAACGTCTATTAAACATTAACTAAAATACATAATAAGCAACGTTTATAAACAATTTTAGATTATGCAAAGCTCTGATTTAACTTGTAACTTTTTCTTAATTGTAAAATTGACCAATTATAATTGTTAAATAAATAAATTAAATTAAATAATTGATAATAGCATTTTATTACATTGTTTAAGAATTGGGATAATGATAAAAATGATACCTGAACTTTTGCAAAAAGAATAATTAGGTATTTAAAGTTCAATTTTAAACAATTTGGCACCTAAGCAAAGTTTTTGTTGACTTTTTTCATAACTAAAGTTTGGTTTTGACAATTTTAGTACCTAAACAACATTTTGTGGATTTTTTTCATACCTCATTTAATTTGCTTCAGGTATGAAAAAACGTCAACAAAAACTTTATTAAGGTATCAAAATTATCAAAACTAAACTTTAAGTATGAAAAAAGTCAAATGAAAACTTTGTTCAGATACCAAATTATTCAAGGCCATACTTTAGGTACCTAATTATTCTTTTTGTTAAAGTTTAGGTACTATTTTCATCGCTAACCCTTTTAAGAATTGGGTTAATGTCACAATTGGTACCTGAACTTTGACCAAATGTGCAATTATTTACCTGAACTTTTAATTTGATCAATTTGGTACATGAGCTTTGAAATTGATCAATTTGGTACTTGAAAAAACTTTTCGTGCACACTAATGGTACCTTCGTTAAGTTCATTGACGTATTAAATTGATCAATTCAAATTTTTTTAGGTACTAAATTGATCAATTTCAAAGTTCAGGTACCAAATTGATCAAATTATAAGTTCAGGTAGGTAATTGCACATTTGGTTAAAGTTCAGGTACCAATTGTGACATTACCCCTTAAGAATATAAGAAATATAAGAATTAAATTGAAAAAGCCTTAGATATTTTTTAAAATCCTGCCTAACTTTGAAAATTAAAATTTGCTTGGTAATGTATTAAAAAACAATAATAGTAAAATGGAAAATGCGCTCAACTCTATCTCCCTCTCTTTTGATTTCCTTTACTTCCCAAAAACTCTTCTTCTTTCTTGCTTTTTCTTTTGACATGTAATAACCCCTCTTCAGCAAAGAACAGCGTAAAGCCTTAACCTAATCTTTGTTCACCACTGTACGCTCTTATTCCAAACTAGGGCTACCCTTACCTTATCCTTTTCTGCCCTCTCATTTTCATTCATTTCTCCTCTTTTTCATTCTTCCTCTCTTTTGATTGGACTACGACAAGCCAAACAACCAACAAGCCATCCATCGACACAGAAATGGCCACCACAATAGCTGCTCATGGCTTCTCTTGTTCCATTTTCCTAATATCACAACCACCAATTACATATGGTAATAGAATCACCCCAACCCCCCCCCCCCCCCCCCCCCCCCCCCACCCACCCAAAACCTAAACCCTAGCATCCATCATTCCAATCCCCTTTCAATCAGACCATCACCAACACTAATTCCATGAAATACCACGACTCAATTTTCAAAGCAACATGTAGTGGGTAACAACATGGCACACAACTACCCCTAGAACCAACAAAGAACAGACATACCTTGTTGTACTTATATTCCTAATCACTCTAACATACTACAATTCATATTAAGATGAAAATAGGGGATTTCCAACTATCATTCTCATAATAGTAGAGGTAATACAATCTCACCTTGTTTTAGTATCCAATCTATTTAGTGTATTGCGTTGAAATTAAAGTTGAAATAGCATTTTTGATTACTCATTGATGCAATTTAATAGGGGAATGAGAATGATTAAGTCTAGTTGTTGTTTGATTTATGTTGAAATGCTAAACAATTGAATGGGACTAGTTAAGCAAACATAAATTGCTATTAAATATGTATTGACAATAGCTAAAATAAGAAATTAAGAGAGTGATGGGTGATTAATTGAGATGGGGTGATTGTATTGATAAGGCTCTTGGTAGTGTTTAAGTAGATAGACTGATTGTATCTAAATATTTTTTTTTTTTTTTTTTTTTTTTTTTTTTTTTTTTGCAATCTTTATAGAGATGTGATCCAACAGTCTACAATTTTTAAGTAGCCTTATATGTACGTGCTTCAGTGCACGTGTACAAAGAAGCTCATGGTGCCCTTTTCCCAGGGTGTGACAGACAAAAAAAGATGTATAATATATATTATATTTGTGTGTGTGAGTTATCATGCATAATATGATAACATATATAAAGAGATTGTTTGCAAGACCGCTAACGAATGTATTAACGAGTCCACTCTAGCGAACAAGCATGTAATCCTAGCAAAGATTTCTTAATATAAGTGAAAGTTTGAAGTCAATTTGTTTAAATAAACGAATTGATTTAAACTTAACTTAACTTATTAATTAAATAAGTTCAAGTCAAGTTTGATCATACTTATTTTGTCATATTCGATTTGCTAAGGAAACTATATCCTTCAAATGGATGTGAAAATACCTTTGCAGTGACAATTTTTTGGTCAAAAGGAAAATTTTCTTTACGAACAAATGAAAGGGTGTGTTCTTATATTTTGTTTGGCGATTTTGTAGCCGGTAGTCCATGATGCTCCATATTTCGAGAAAGTAGACCATGTGGTGGAGTCCGTCATTATTATAGTTGATCTTTTAGCGGGTAGTATTATTTTTGGGCTTTTAGTGTTCACGGTTTATGATGATGATTTATCTTCAAATCCAGATATTAGACTAAAGTGTTTCTAATTGTTTTCGATGTAATAATATAGTCTTTTTCTTCGGTAGACTAAAGTATTTCTAATTGTTTTCGATGTAACAATATAGTCTTTTTCTTTGGTAATGTGTTAGATTACCCAAATAAGGGCACAATTTTGAAACTGAACCGAACTGGAATCAAAACAGCAGCCAGTTCCATGTCTTAAAAATGAGAAAGCAAAATTGGAACTGAAATCATCTCCAATAATTCCAGTCCGATTTTATGAAATAGCGATTCCCAGCTCTAATTTTAGAATCGAACTGTTTTCTTTTTTAAGTAAAAAATGAATTTTATATTTTAATAAAATAAATTTAAACTCAAAATAATTAATTATGGGGTCTACAACTGTTAAATTATTTAGCCAAAATTTAAAAAAAATTTGTTTAAAATGCACATTTATTTATATACAAACATAACTAATATCAATTATAATTAGTAATATGAGATTGTAACATACTTTATAGGATAAAAGAAAATTATAATATAAAAAATAATCTTACGTTATTAAGGAATGAATTTTGCTTTCAGGAAAAGTTTATATAAACTGAATTACATATGATTTTAAGTTATGTTTATTTGTATTATTGATAATAAAACATTAAATATTATAAATAGGAAATAAATTTTACCATTCATATAAAATAGTTTAAACACTAATAATTATATATTTATTATAATTTTTTTCTCTAGTTATTTTCTTTTTTTTTTTTTTTGCGATAGAACCGACTGAAACGATCAGTTCCACTGGTTCTAGACCGTAGAACCATCCCACCTAGTTCTAGGTCATATAACCATCTAGGAACCGAAAAACCAGTAGTTTTTTAACTGGTTCTAAAACCAGCCAACCAATTTGATGACGGATTCAGTTTGATTCCGGTTCAAAATTTAACTGTTCCTATGTTTAGTTAGATACTTTGATTTTCTATTAGCAAAAAAGCACGATTCATCTAAATTACAAAATTTGGTATCATGTGCATATCTTTCTATTCGATAAAGATTTATGAAGACAAAGAAAGAGAAAGGAAATTGACAACACAGTCCATTATTCCTTCGGTTGCCCCATTCAGTGGGAGTGACAATAAGAGCTGGAGATTGGAGATTAGGAAAATAAGACAATGACGTATCAACAATCACGTTTGTGCGAAAGGAATACAATAATTAATAAGAAAAGAGTCTGCAATCAAACCCATGATCATGCACTAAATTGGAACTTGAGGAGAGAGAGGTGGGTGGTCCAAAGATCACCCATCTATTTTTTGAACTTGAGAGCATCAACCCACTTTTCAACACTTAGATGGAAAAAAGACAAAATTACGTTGGACCAGGGAAAATAAAATATATATACATATATATACAATACTTTAATATATTTTGTTGCTGCATGATTCTCAGCAAGTATTTGGACCACAACCAAGGAATTCTTATACAATGTAGGTGAATTAGTCTATAAAATAAGCAAATATGAGCTAAGAAGCAATAAAATTTGGCATTATGACACTCGAATCAATCAAGAATTTAAAAGAATATAAAAGCCTAGCAACAAGAAAGAAAGAGAAAAGGGGTGTCCTAGGATTCTTCAACGTGTGTAGTCTGTAGGGTAGCGAAAAAACAAAACCTGATGGAAGGAATCATAGAATTGAGTAGCCTTCTGGAGCATACTATTTATCATGAATCCTATTTTATTTGCATGTGGGACAGCTCATGGCCAACCTTAAGATGGAGGTTTAGTATACATATTATATGTCATATAGCCTAGCCCAGATATATCCTCACCCAAGTATGACCAACTATCAATAACCAAAAAAACTGAGAAATGAACTAAGTATGGAGAGAGAAGTATGAGTTAGTAAATGACAACCATACGCAACAAATCAATACCACGAGTATAAAGTCAAAATCCAGTATAACTCCTAAGTCCCATCTAAAATGCATCGGCATGGAATCATATACCTTGAATCTACAACTTTATTTCATAAGCCAGCATCGCAAGCTTTAAGGTAAAACTCTTACTGGCATGACTATTATCAAGAATACATTTGGTAAACATTAGGAAAAGAGCAAATAATATACACAATCATGCTTGCTTACTTAACTCATAGTTGAAATCCAAGGATGTCTTCATAAAATGGTAACAAGTTTGTAGTGGAATTTGTTGGTTTCCTAGGTAACTTTTTTCAATTTGTATTCGATTAAAATTATAGAAGTTTCGAATATTATCGTGATGTTACTAAAATCATTTACCTTGATCGAAAGTGATGATGAGAGATTAAAACAATGGTCGTTTTCTTCCTTAGTAATTTTCATGGTTTTCTACCAGTCAAAAGGGAAGTTTGCTGCTACCTAACATCTTCAACCACCTTGCACTGCGAAGAACCAAGAACTGTAATGGATAGCAAATACTTCATATTCGCAGTCAATAAATCCTAAGGGCATCCTCAATCAAACATAACATGCAAACTCCTAGATGAAAATGGATTCCAAGATATGTTAAATCAGCTCCCCTTTGATGTCCATTTATCATCAATATGTAGATGCACAGACAAACCAAACTATCCGTACAAGTTTGAACACCTTCAAAACCATGACTAAACATCCCAGCAGTGGTAATACTATCTTTTTAGTGTAGGTAAGCATACCAAAAACATGTGAGTCCACAAAGTATGTAGAAAAATTAATATGCAAGATTGAAGTACTCCCGATTGAAGAGTTCTAATCGATGCTTACACAAGCAACAGTTAAGAACTGGTCAGAGAACTCAATTCCTAGTCTAAGATTCCACAATCTACAACCCTTGGATATATGTGATTCAATTGGGGCCCAAAAGAAAAAAAAAAAATTCTTCACTCCTTACCTGTAGAAGCAATTTTTTTATAAATAACAGAATCCTACATCTAAAATACTTTAACAATTTCTTGATCAGCAGCATATTTGAATATCCAGTGTTCAGTGCATTGTGAAAGAATCAGAAGCAGAAGACATCAACTTCTAGCCATAAAAGTATAACATGTTGCCTTCACTTAAATCACATTGAGACTCAACTTATAGATCACCCAAAAAGTAAGCAATCAAGGTGATGAAAACATTAACAACTGATAAATCTTGATTGCAAAGAAATTAGAAGCAACACATTTTTGTCCAATCCATTTGACAATGTTGAAGCTTGTACTCTATGCAGGGCATAAAATCCAGCGTGCAACTTAAAGCAGCAAGAGGCCCATAGATATGGATATATAAGATAATTCCAAAATCACTACCTAAACACGAAGCATCTTTTCAATATTACACATCAATCTTGAAGTTGATCAATGTTATACTAAACCGATACTTTTATTTCTCAAATTTTTACCCAATCATCTCAAAAGAATATTGCGACAAACACTCACTAGAGGTAAAGTATACGCATCAATAATAGCAGGTGATGTAACAAATTTGAAAAACAAAAATCCGATTGAATATGGCATTTATCAAATTTATACTTCAAGTGTTAAATTTAAAAAACAATTAAAATTTAGATGATGATTTTGACATTATCCCATAAATAAGTAAGTCATCTAGGTGAGTATTCCCGTGGATAACATATAGCTACCACGAAACAGAACAAGACGTGAAAAGTTAAGAGACTTTAACAAGATAATGCAGTTAAAGTTAAGAATTTATCATCTAGAAAGCTTCCAAAATTTTTAAAATTTTGCCTTCAATATTTTGAGAAAAGAAAATTTTAAAACAAAAAGAAAATAAAAATGATAAGGAAAAGAAGAAGAAGAATCTATGCAGTACTTGTTTATCTCATGGCTTTATCCTCCCTAATTTTTACTTACAGTGGTTTGCCTCCCCCTGGTTCATCCTGCTGCTTATCTATGCATGGATGCTAATAAGTTCTTCCAAGAATAGACAACAGACAACAATTACAAGTGATAAACTAACTAAATTAAAATATATATGTAATTAAATTAAATTAAAATTCACAGAAGCATACTTAGATAAATTAACACTACTTTATTTGACAACTTTAATTCAATAACGAGGAATAGTAGAATAGATGGTTGGCCGCTGCACTACAGATCATACCAGAAGGGTCTTACATATGCAGCAAAAGACAAAGAAAATCATGTTTATTTCCTTTATATGCTTAAGAAAATCCAACCTTGGTATCTTTATCACTAATGTGATCATGCACTATAGGAAAAAAAAGACAACATCAGAAAAGAACCCCGAATGTAACCTGGCCTTCAGAACTACAGAACACATCAAGTGTACAATGGCAAGTCTGTCCATGCCCCAGAGACATGTCCATTCTCACAAACATAAGCTCGGACAACGGGCTCACCATCATCATGAAACCCAAAAACCCGCCTCAAACAGAATGCTGAGTGCAGATCCCAAGTCTCCTTACACGGACAGAATGCGCAGTTCAAATCAATCTTGCTCCTATTCCCATCATTAATTGTCCTCCAAACGCGTGACCGCTTAAAGTTCTTGAAAATACCTCGGAAAAGCATGTAATTTCTCTTGGATTCAATATGCAAGCACCCTGGCCAATCGCAAATGTATAATGAATCACCCCGGAATCGGCTAGCAAGCAATTTAATCCCTTGCTCCCTACTTAAGTTCCATGTCCCAGAAGCCAAATGAGACCTCATGGACCCCGAAATCTTCCTCCTTTTACAAACATTAAAATCCCTCTCCCTCCCCACTTTAGTAACTTCTTTTCTACTCCCATTTTCTGCACCACCATCACCGTCACCATCACCACCAACACCATCATCATCATCATGTGCTTCGGATGCATTATACACGGTATCAAAATAAAGATCATCAAACAGTGACCAAGAACATTCATTAGCCACACCACCAACATCCAAATTGCAATTACCATTACCATTTTCATCATTGCTCCTACCACATTGACTCGAACATGCATCATTCGAAACCGAAGAATCGAAATTAGACTGGGAATCAGAATTCAACCTGGGGTAATTCTCATCGGGGCCAAGTTCTCGTTCCAGCCCAAAATCAGAATTTTCAAGGAGCACACCGGCATGGAGGAGACCAGGGCAGCAAACGGAGAGCTTGAAAAGGGAGGACCAGTCACGGCTGGCAAGGAGGAACCAAGATCAGCAACAACCGAAGGAATTAAAGCAGAGCACTTGGATTTCCAACAAATGGTGCGTATTAGGGATGAGAATTTGGTGCAAACACAAGCAAGGCGCGCCCAGTTACGTGGGTCGCCTTCGAGTTTGTAGAATATGTTGAGGACGATATCGTCTGAGAGCTGGGAGAAAAGCGTATCTGTCATATTTTTATTCTTTTTATTTTAGGGTTTTGCAAAAATTAGGGCAAGAAAAGGGGAAACAATCGTTGAATTTGATGAAATTTCAATCCTTTTTCGTTGATTTTGATTGAATTGAGGAAAAGGGTAGTGGTAAAATTGAATAACGTTGAGATTTTTGTTAGGTCGGATCGAAAAAATTGGGTATGAATTGATCCTAAGATTTGCGTAGAAGTTGGCTGGTTTTACGACTCGGTACAAAACATTTGTTGTTGCAGTTGTTGTTGGACTTGTGAGTGGGGTTTGGCTGAGCAGTTGGCTTCATAATCGGATTGTGGGTTTTATTTACACCATATTAATATTTATAATTTATTTATATCATATTTATTAATTTATAAATAAAATTATTAATTTTTTATTAATATATTAATTTTTTAATAAAAATCTATTTTAAAAATAATAAAAAAACATCAAAATTATGTTAATGTGTACTAATATTCTGTTGGTTTTTTCTTATCCTCATTGATATAGAATATTATTTTTGTTATTTTTAAAATAAATATTTATAAAAAAAATAAAAATTAAATATTTATTTATCTATAAATAATAAATAAATTAGATACAATTAAGTTATTGAGACATGTAGATAAATGTGAGAGGACCAAAACAGATATCGAAAATGATGTGAGAGAAATTGCATTGCATGTGGCGAATGTGTGGTGTTGGATGAAGCAGCCACTATTCTGCTACCGTTTGGTCATGGTTTCGCCGCGATAGAGAGGACATTTTTTCTGGTTTCACCATTCTGCTGGTCATGGTTTTATACCAGCCATAGGATAATAATATAAGGGATAAGTCTTACCAGGAATCTACTTGAATTAATTGGTAACCTATCATGTTTACAATTTTTTTGATCCATCACTTTTTATTTTTCTTACATAATTTACAATACTTATCTCCTCTTTTTACCTATTATATCTATCACCTTTGTACAAGATCCAACTATAAATTCTGAATTTTTCTTAAAAATCATTCATACACAACTTGATACAAGTTTTTCCCCAAGTTAGGCCTTATTAAATATCAAACGATAGATATCTATTATTATAAAGCTAAAACATTTTCAGTTTAGACTCCACATTTTTAAATATAATTTTTTTTATCCTTTTATATTTTTGTCTTCCGCTTACTTTTTCTCTACCCACTACCTATAACTTTCATATATATTTTTAAATTTGAAACAATCATCTAACCACCACATTCTTTTATATTACCATATTCTTCTTTTTCTCTAATTAACTTCTTTTATCAAGTTTTTTCCTTCTTTTAAAATTTTGTATGTTTTGTAGCACTCATGTAACTAGTGCACAGTCCTCTAGTAACTATTAAAACAATTAATTATGCATATAGTTTTGTTTTTAGCTTTTGAAACGCATATAAATAATCCAAAGTATTGTTGAAATACCAAAATATGTATGTATACATTTTTAGTCATAGAGATATAAAAATTATATATTAAGAATTTACTTGATCTATTGTGCCTAATCAATAATTAAGGAGATGTACCTACAAATATCCATTTATTAAATGCCCTTTTTTATGTCCAATCATGTACTTACATTACTTGTACTTCTACTTCTACATTTTTTGTCTTTGTTTACTTATAATGTAGTTTTTGATATATTATACATGTCTTTATTAACCTTTTGCGATGTTAATCCATAAAAATAAAATTAATAAATTAAAGGTAAATGGCAAATAGACATATGTCCCTTTATTTATTGAATCTAGCTTTTAGATCTCAAATATTTAGAATATATATGTGTGTGTGTGTGTAAAGACTCGAACTCATCTCTATATTTAAAATAGGTGAATCTAGATCTCCAACCACACATAACCTGCAGTGTTACATGTAATGTTGATTATCAAGATCAGTTTAGATATTTGTTTACATAAATCTCTTATAAGAACAAATTTGAAAACTATTAATTCTTGAAACCTTTTTAGAAAAAACTTGACATTTACATCACATTTACATATAAGATATATATCCACTGCAGACATATATACATATAGATATTACAAACAAACGCTTATCAACAACCCATAAACAAAATACATAAGTTTAGCAAAAGTTATCATAACTATTAAATATGTCTTCCAAACTATGTTATTACAAAAATTCCATCAAGGTCATAGTCATCTCTAATCCTCTCAATCATCCAAGAAATCCTCAAAATCGGCAACATATCCCATACTAGTGTAGAACTTATCATGGTCATCATTACTTGAAATAGATACAACATGAGCCAAAGGCCCAGTACGCAAGTAACGAAAACAAAGGCGAGTGGCATACAAGCTTAAACTACATGCAAATGCAACAACCATCATTTTATTAGAAAATCTTTAGTTAGACAAACAACATTAGAGTATTCAAATTCCAGACAACAAAGATATTTAGGGATCTTGAGTAACAATCCCAACGCTCAAGGGGTTGATATAAATTGTTTGGAAACTTATATCTCCTAGATGATATATCTATAAAAGAGAAAAAAAAAAAAAAAGTAGCTTCCTCTAGGGTTTTCAACCATTTCACAACTTTACTTAACTTAACCATAATATCACCTAATTCAAGTGTTCCCATAAACGTTGAATTAAATCATATTACTTCTCCTTAAGAATAAGCAAATGTTATATCGATACTAATAACCCTATCAACTACCCGTCATGCCACTTATAAAAGTCTTATCATAAAAACAGGGGTGGCTTGAGAACCTAAACTACCGTGCCCCCAATCTGGGTAAGGTACCACTTCCCAAACCAGATTCAATGGCATAATAGACAATCAATTCAAACAACTTAAGTTTTCTCTCGAATTAAAGTAAATTTAGTTATGTCTAACATGCAAGAAAACAAGCATGTCACTGCATACCTAAAATAGATTGAGGATCAAAAGTAGTATTCGACCAATGATCTATCACTATTACAAGAAATTTCAACTTATATTAACAACCTTAATTCTATTCCATTATATATATATATATATATGTATATATATATAGCTCTAGATTAAAGGATCATAAAATTCAAATAAATATTCTTACAAAGTATTAACTCAATATTTATACATCAAACATTATCATACAAACTCATAAAATCATCAAATGATCAAATATAAAGCTTAGAAAGATGTTTGAATAAGTTTTGAAAATGGAAAAACAACAAAGGACACGTCGGCCTCCAACATCAGCGGCGTTATGGCGGTGTAATCTGCACCAAATTTTATATACCTGCCAATGCTGGCAGCGCTGAGCCAAACGCCAGCAGTGTTGTGGTCTACGCCAGCGGCGTTAAGCCGGTGTAGACTGTGTAAGCCCCTAGATTTTTCGGTAAATGTAAGTAAACCCTAAGAACCGGAAGTCAGATTGGAACCCTAAAGTTAACCTAGTTTTATGTTTAGTCTCGTGAATCTAGATCCGGCAATCCCATGTTTTTAAACCCTAGAAAACAAAATTAAGATAATTATAGAATATGGTTCGTAATAATATAGGAAAGCTTCAAAATATCAGATTCTTAATTTTCTAGTGTCTTTCGGATCCGAACGAGATCAGTTTTCAAAAGCCGTGCCCTGATGCACCGGATAGTGAAAATATTCCAACAACACCAATAGATTCATAAAAATATAAGGTTTTCAAAAATATCAGTTTTAGAATTTTTCAGTAACTAAAAATATCATATATAGGCCGTTTACGCTTATTTTCTTTACTACCGGTATTTTAAAAAATTGTCTAGTTTTCTATTCATAGTACTTTTCCACTATTAATCTATCTCTACTTTTTCTTACACTCTATTCTTACACACTACTATATCTATACCTTACAATTTACCTTTCCCATATAACTTTAATAACATCACACTTTACATATTACTTCTTTTTATTACAAAACAACAAATTTAATCAATTTTTCTCTCTCTTTCAAAGCCTTTCCATCCATCCACTCTCTCTCATCACTCTCAATTTGTTTTCTTTTTTAATTTATTTAATTACATCTAATTTCCACTCCAAAACTCTATAAATACCCCCTTTTCTCCTTCATTCTTTCACATAATTCATTTCCTACTAAAACTCTACCAAAATTACTCTATAAAATGCCTCTCCCAAAATCTCTCCCAAGTTCTCTCTTTTTCCTATAAAACCAATTCTCATATAACACTACAACCCATTCTTTTCCTCTCCAACAAATTCATAACCTTAGGTAAAGTTATCTCACATACTCATTTATGTTCATACAACTTAGCATGAGCTTAGTGTATGTTTCTTAGACTCATGAAAGTTAAAGAAGCAACAATATGTTCATGTTTTGTTTTTGTTCATGTTTCTATTTTCCATTATGTTGTTATTATTATTTGTTCTAATCTAACTTCTATATAGTATTATGTATATTATGTATATATATATATTTTTTTAGAGCATATAAGCTCACATGTTATTTATTTAACTTTATGTTTTGCAATTTATTTATTTATTTCATGCTATTATTAAGACTAATCTTTCTAGTCTTAGACTTATTCATATCAAGTCAAAAAAATTTTCTTTCTTTTATTTTCCTTTTTTTTTTTGGAATAGTCTATTCTTAGTCACAGGATACCTTGATGAAGCTAAGGTTTCCAATACCTGACTTTACTTTCATGCTCTTATTACATTTATCTTATTATGTTGTTTTTATTATATTTCTCATAGTTACATATTTTCATTCATGCATGAACATGTTGATATTGTCTCAACCATAATGAAAATGAGTTTTCTTAAGTAATAAAAATAAGAACTTTCTTTAAAAATAAATTTTGTCACATAAGGAATGATTCTTCCATAAAAACTTAAAGTTTTATCTTAACAAATATTTTCTAAAGTTAGATAAGTTTAGCTCTAGTTTTAGTACTAATACTATATGGGATTTCATCAATGAATACATAAAATAAAGTTATCACAAACTCTCTTTTCAAACCAATGAAATAAGAAAGTTTCTTTAAACTTAATTCTTGGATTTAACAAAAGTTTTCTTAAACTCATATGTAAAGCTTTCATCAACATACTAAGGTTTAGATAAGTTTTATAAAATTATCAAAGAGTAACCTTTCTAAGGATGAGCTTTACTTAGGAAATAAAAATAATAAATAACTTATAAGATCATTGATATTATTTAATGTGGATCAAACTTTAGAAAAACTTTAAAACACATAACCAAGAAATATTTAGAAAAACTACATTTTTCAACCACTAGAAATAAAGTTGTAGGAATCATAAAAGACTAAAATTACTTTTTGAAAATTTAATTATTCTTAACATTAAGAAATGGAGTTAAAAGAAGGAAATACTCACTTATAAAATTTTCCAACAAAACTAAAAATGAGATTTTCTTGCAAAATCATTGTTGAGATAATACCACTAAATTCATGTATATAGTTTGAGTCTATATATTCAAAGGATTTTTTAACCATACAAAATATCTATATTTTTGTACAAGAGCCCTTAAATGAAGAAAAGTTTGAAAACTCTAGTTTTGAAATCTTGAATTTCCGTATCAATTCTGTACGTCACTGTTCCAAGACCCAAATGACTTCTTTTGATAAAAATAACATTAGAAATAGATAGATCTTTTCGAGTAGGTAGAAATCGGTGTATAATATACGAAATTCCGAGTTAAAATGAGCAAGTTATGGCCATTTTAAGTTGGAATTTCCATTCATACGATTTTTGACGAATTCAATAAGATAGAATTAGAGAAATTGAGTAGATCTTGGATGAAATACTCACTTCGGGTATTTCTTTTGTTTAGGTGTTGAAGATCAAGATCTTCTCTTCCCCGAGGATTACTTCGACTCATAGAAGATTGCTATGGATGAGTGAGTTTCCTTTACGTTTATGTATTCACGCATGTGCCTGTAAAATAGAGCACTAAATGTTAGGAAAAGATAAAATTGATATGCATGTGGGATATCTTGGGAATTATGTATGTGAATTGTTATGTACGATCAATGAACGATAAGTATATTGGAACTCGATCTATGATTGATATAATTGTTTCTATGTATGTATTGCCATGTGTGTAATTATTGCTTGATCGCTTTAAATGATTTAATGTCATATTGGAATCCCCATATAATAAATTGCTCATGCATATCACTTAGAATATCATTTCGAAATTTTGCTACTACTCCTCAGCGTGGGACCGGAAAGGTAAGCTGCCTAACTACATCTTGAGGGTTAAGACGTTCAGGGAATCCAGCCTCAACTTGTAGCCGAGCCGGATCGATCGCTTTAGGTAAGGAAAGCCCGGGGACTAGTAGTACAGTTCGTTAGAACCCTAAGACGCGCGCAAACTTTTAAGGAGGTCGTTTAGGGCCCGGTTCAAATCATTCTCTAACTACCGATGGAGGGGTAAATCCATCACACATACGAAACCGGATAGTCGTATGTAATGTTTGATCATATAGTCGTTGCATTTCATATGCTTTGATTAATAAACTTGGTTGATTTTCTGTTATGAGTACTTTTGCATAAGGAATATCTCACTAAGCTAGTTATGCTTATACCCCTATAGACTTTTGATATTGCAGGACCGTTATTTTGCACTCGAGACCATCTTGATCATCCGGGTAGAATCTTATTTTGGGAAGCTTTTGGAGGAACTCTATTTTGAAGTCTTAAGAGTAGATTTTTTCTAAAATCTTCTAGCTTTAGTTATCTATCTTAGTAAGACCTTGTTGTTATGGAAGTTATCTGGGGAATGCCACTTAGAAGTTGTAAGACTTTTTATTTCAATAAAATTTATTAAGTATTATTTTGCATGTTCTGCTGCCAATATTTTAAAATGCATTATTTCACTGGTTTCCCTTTGATGTGAATGTACGCCTTGTACCAATATAGAAGCTTTCGAGTGACTGAGGTAGTCATTCTTAAGTTTTAATATTGTGTACGGTGGGTTGTCATGTTTAGGGTACCCGTTGGGGCGTGACAGACTGTAAAATGAATTTATCTAAAAATTCCAAGAGTTCCATGAGATCAATCTACGTCGATGAATACCCCCAACACCGGTAGTGTTGCTGTCTACGCCAGTAGTACTGACCTCTACTCCGGCGGCGTATACTACAGCACAGATTTTGAACAATTGCAGACCTCCCTTATTTCGAAAACACAAACTTTTGCCATATTTTTCACTTCTAAACTTTCTTCAAACACATTTCCAACGTCAAACTTCAACCTATATGTACTCTAACTTCTTTTAACATACAAAATCTTCACTTCATTTTCATCAAACACCCATATCTATCATTTCAAACATAATTCCACATTCAACCCTCATTTAGCCAATTTATTCCTTCTCTACACTATCTCAACCCTACTCATTCCCAACTTTCTTCACTCTAACATTACTTGTCACTTACTAAGCACAAACAATAACTTATAAACCATCAAGATATTCATTCAATACATAACTAACACATGTAAATCATCAAAACTCATTTGACTCAATTCATGACATGAACTCCACTTTACAAAAAAACTCAAATTAACAAATATACTCTTATCATAACAAACACATACCTTAAGAAACTTTAACTCTTATTGAAAATCACTTGGGCTTTAGATCTTGACTTTGTTAAGAGCTTGGAGTGCTAGATTTTTTAGGAACAAGAGAGGAGACAATATGTAAGAGATGAAAGGAAAATTCGTATGGCTTTTGGGTCTGTTTTGGAAAGTGCCTTTTTTTGATCAAAATTGAGGCTCTTATCCAAAAGTTGACTTTAGGGGCTACCATGTTATGGGCTATCTTTGCATGTGTTTGCGCTTGATTTTGGGCTAAAAATCAATGTGTTTGGGCTTGTTTTTCTCTAAGAATTTATGCTATGTTTGGGAATATATATATTGAGCATATTTAACTTGTTTTAAACAAATTTTCTTACACTTTATTACACTTACAAATTCATAGACATAATATTTATTCACACTAAGTATTTCAATATTCAAATATATTAATAAAACATATATATCATATACTAACACAAATCACATATATCATTCTCGAAGTCATGCACAAATGCTCTAACACATGTGTAGAATATAAATTTGGGAATTATGACTATTTCAATATGTATTTAGGCTTTTATATGACAAGCATGTGGTTTTATTTTATTAATGTTTTCATTATTTTATTTAAAGATAAAATGATGGTATAGGAGTCCAAATGCATTTTTTCAAGGTTCAAAAATTTAAATGCTAATTTTCAAAAATAAGTGGAGCAAATGTACAACATATATATGTATAAGTTGTATTGGTAATTGATCTATAAATTAACATTATAGAAAATATTTAATAAAATAGTAAAATAAGAAATAGGAATGAATTAAAATGCTAGTTTAAAAAAGAAAAAGTAAAAGCCTTGTCCAAAGGTAAGGGCTAGCCAGCCACTACATATGAATGAGATTGGAGCTTAGCGAAGATAGTTGATCAATGGAGTAATGTTTTCTTTAAAGAATGCACATCATGTCCACGCCATAACCTACAAGGTCAAAACACGGCAAACTCTGCCTCAAACGGCCTTATCAAAGGTTTTTCAGTCCTATAAAAGTATCCTTGTAATATACCTCCATCGTATCCAATAAAGCTTTTATAAGTGTCATGAAAAATGCGGAAGGAAATAGGACAATCAGACATGGAAAAGGCGAAAGAAAAATCATAGGATTATTGTTCAACACTGTAGCATAGGTTACTGTAGCAGCTATGGTTCCTTTAGAGATTATACTAAAAGGGTCGGCATAAGAACCCTTTGATAAGGCCGTTTGAGGCAGAGTTTCGTATTTTGACCTTGTAGGCTATGGTGCAGGCATGAGATGCATTCTCTAAAGAAAACATTGCTTCACTGATCAACAAAGTAATGAAGTATCTTTTTCTCATATGTGAGTGTAACCCTAGGAAATTAATTAGAATCATACCTAGGCTCAGTAGCACATGGATATATTAGTTTATATAAGTTGAATGTATTAAACCATACATAATGGCATAGAGATAAAACATTGGTAATGAAACATGCTCGATAAGATCATGTAATAGATCAATATCTAAAGAAATAACTAGCAATAATATTGTAGAACTAAAAGCACCAATAATAGATAATTATAAGGTAAGAATTCGGCAAACATTAGTTTGGGCTCTAAAACCCTAATTGTATAGATTAAAGTCATAATATTACCCAATCGCTTAAAACTAAAACCCTACATATCAACTTAAAACTATAAAAGAAGCACTATGAATAACTTAGAAGTTTAATTCTTATAGTAAATACTCTCATTTTAGACCTAAATTAAATTTAACTTTTTATGCCAAAATATTTTTAGAAAACCCTAATCGACTGGGGATAAATCCTAAAATTTTTTGTCACGTAAATATGAAATATTAAATATTAATTCAAAATGATAAATAAAATATTATAGGACGGGATCAAGTTTCAAGTAGTATATTACCTTAATAACCAACAAATATTACCTTATATATCTTAATGATTACCCTAATCATTGCCTTTATCTTATATACATTAAGGGATAAACTCACAACCAATATCTCCCCATGTATTAAATGCCAAAAATGGAAAGGGGACAAGATCAATGATTAATCAAATTTTCTATCAAAAAAAAAAGTCTATGAAAATCAATGCATTAAATGTTGAAGCGACGCATAACCTTTCCATTTTTGAACATTTACCCCTTCAATTTTAGTAAGGCGCGACTAACCAACGTAACTTATCATTCCTTTTCAACTAAGCTAATTACTAAAAATCACATTAAAACACTATCAAATCAATTTAATTTCACTCAACTCTGCGTAGAATAAATAATAAGATTTTACGAAATTTGAAGAAAATGTAGGAAATATCACTCCTACTTTTTTTTTTTTCAATTCAAAATTACCGCTGATATAATTGATAAGAATTCGAAACTTTTAAAACAAATAAAAAAAATAAATATAATATTTAAACATACAATTTAATAAGAAGTGACCCAAAAATTTGCTCCCAAAATATATCGTGAAATTGAAAAATAACAATTTATAATTAACTCGAGTGTTGATTTGGCGACGATAAATCAATAGACGGAATAGAACTGAATCCAAATTAAGAAATGAATCGATTGCAAGTATTAAAACTGTAATCAAATTTAATAAAACTATATTAAAACTTATAGAATAAATTGATGAATGACTTTTAAAATAACACGATATGCTATCTTCTCATAGAAGGGAACATAAGATGTTCATGCTTTTGTTTTAATTTACTTATATAGTACTTGTAATTTATAATAGAAACTAACGATATATTTTATGGCGATAGGTAATCCTAACAATGCACAGCTAAGTAATATAAAAACACGGTGGGGGAGCTCTTACTAGCAAACAACTTTTAATGTGATATTTAAATGCAAATCAAATGGATAAAATATTTAAGATACACTCTGAAATTTTCTAACATCAAATCATAACACGTAACAGATCTCACTAGAAATTATTAATAGATACACATTTGATTAGAAGCCGGATTATATATATATATATATATATAATGCCAATACAAGAATAATTTTCGAGATATAAAATAAAATAAATCGAGAGACCTTAAAATATATTCCAAAATTTTTCACAAACGTATAGATTGTAATTTAATAAGTTGATGAAATATTGTTAGAAACTAAACCACGATTGGGCCCAGAATCAAATTGCGACAGCTAAAGCCCATGGTCCAAAACCGTTTTATTAGGAAATTTGAACAAAACGGCAACAATGTTCACTGAAGAATCTTAGGGTATGTTTGGCAAGTGGCTTTTTCCTGCCTTTTTCATGTTGGTTTGAAAACCTATGTTTGGATAGAAAAGAGCTTTCCAAAAAGATTAATGATATTACAATCATATCCTCAACTTAATGTATTAATTCTATTTTTACCCTCAACCCACTACACTCTTCCGTTGCTATCATCTTTAACACAGACGACTCTATTTAATGACCGATTAACTACCTCCACCAACAATTTCTGAGCGAACCTCATTTTCCTCTCAAACCAGCTTTTCCCAGTGAATATTTGTTCTTCACTAGTGCCAATTTTCCCATCACTCATAGGAAAAATAGTCCATTGTTTTGGACTATAAAGCAGGGCTACCAATAGTGGACTTACGCCACCATCGACAACAAAAGCCATAGAGAGAGAGAGAGAGAGACAGATAGACAAAGTAAAGCAAGAGAGTGACGCACAAGAAGGATGACTGAATGGGCAAACAATAATCAGAGATAGAGAGCTCTAATAGGGCCATGCGACTACGCATGACGGAGACAATGGCGATGTACAGAAGGAAGACAACCATGACAGGAGCAAGGTAAGTAAGGAGAGAGCGAGGCAGTAATGAACAAGAACGAGTGACGAGGCAACCGACATCGACCAGGGGAGAGAGAGCGAGGAGGTGACAGAGAGGAAGGAGGAAGGAGATAGCATGGCCGCAAGATAGATCAATAAGGAAGAGAGCAACGATGGAGAGAGCGAAGCAGTGGACAGCTTCAAGTGCGACGGACTTCGTCAACAACCCAAGGCTAAGAGAAAGAGCAATGACTTCGACGAAAGGTGGTGGCATTTCGTGCACAGTCCAAGGGAGGAGAGAGAGGGACTCTTGCCAATTCCATCGAGGTATGTAAAAACAGACCCTAAATGGCCCAAGAGCAGCTGCAAAAGGATGGAACTTTACTTGAAATAAAAAGAACCCAATTGAGAAAAACAAAATTACCGATGGTAAGTCCAGTAACTTGGTTTATTGTGTATAATTTCGTTTTACATTTATAGGTTGTTGATATGACTTGCTGTTGAAGTTTCGTTGGATCTCATGATAGAAATAGCACTATCATTATATAGGATTCACAATTGAATGAATTGAACCATCTTCGTTGAATCTGTTCAGCAGTTGTCATATTCCTACAATCTTGTTTTGGCAGATCTTTGAGAGTGTCCAAGGCTCATTTTGTGTTATGGAAGGTCTTTTGGGATATGTAGATGAGGTAAACATAGAACTAATAAGACTTGTCACTGGTCCATTACAAATTAAACAATAAAATCACTTCATACAGGATGTATTTACTTTTTGTGTTGTAGGAATACAAGAGGAGTCACAAAGGAGGTGTTCTCTATTTTCGTACACAGGGATTGTAGTACAAGGAAAGCCTTGAGGAAATGTTTAGTAACACAAAGGGGACCAACGACAAGTTATGGGCACCTTCATCATCTGCTCCCCCTCCACAATATAGCCCAGAAGGAAGTGGAGATTCAGAGAGTGATCCACAATATGTTGATCCTTAGGAAAATTTTACATTAGCTGCAGATGATTCCAATGAAGATAGCTTTTTCCGAACTACGATGCATGTTGAGGAATCTTCTGTAAAAAGAAAAACATTTGGGCCTACTGTTAAAAAACGAGCTAGGAAGAAACGATACTCTAGAGAATATATGAAAGCAAGATCTTCCAACAACTCTATGAAGGCAGTGATGCAAGAGGTATGGACATTGTCTGCTATTCCAGAGAACATTTAGTTGGCTTTGATACTGCAGATGTCTTTATGGATCCCAATAAGCATGTAGTTTTTGTCAGCTGCCCAACCCTGGAAATGAAAACCCAATTTTTGCTGCAAGATATTGACAGGATGAACGAAGACAAACCGTGATAACAATTTTTTTTTTGTCATTAAGTGTACTTCGGACTATGATGCTGTGTTATATAACTTTTGCAAGAAAGTTTAAGTTATGTACTTCGTTCACAATGTTGATCTGTATTGGTTATTGTTGTTGCTACTTATTTATGAAATTGTTATGGAAATAGACCTATGTTTGTCAATTGACCTTCAATTTCACAGGGACACCAATGGATTCTGCCGTTGAGGAAGATCTAATGAAGGTGTCAATGATATATCTTCTAATGGAGAAGCACTTACACAAAAGCACACCATGCTACAATTCAAGAAGGAGCGGATCATACCTTATCCATGAGGTACTTAATCATAAAAATCCAATAAGGTGTCAAAACATGTTCAAGTTGAACCCATACCTGTTTCGTAGATTATGTTCAACCTTGGAACAATATGGGCTTGTTAGTAGTAGAGGAGTTGCTATAGATGAAACGGTAAGGATATTTATGTTTATCGTCAATCATGGAGCTGCAATGAGAGTAGTTCAAGAGATGTTTCAGCTTTCATTGGAGACGATATTCCGACACTTTAATGACGTCCTCGCAGCGGTGGTGGAATTGTCCAAGAACATAAGAAAACCTATGCATCATGAGTTTCCTAACATTCCATTACATATATGACATAGTGATAAATACTTCCCATTCTTCAAGGTCGTTATATTTTTGTCAAGTTCGCTCATATATCGATATTAATGTTTTCATGTATTAACACACCTTTCTTTACAGGATTGTATTGGAGCATTGGATGGAACTCACATTGCTACCCATGTTCTAACTACTGACCGAATTATAAGCACGAACAGAAAGAGTGAAGTCACACAAAATGTGTTATGCGTTTGCGATTTTGAGTATAGATTTATATTTGTAGCAGCAGGTGCAGATGGACAAAGTTATGATGCTAATGTCTTGTCTCGTGTATTAAGTGATCCCTAGTTCAACTTTCCATGGCCGCCCCTAGGTAAAACTAGAAAGAAAATGACATTGCAATGTGTTACATTAAACTCTACCTTCGTTCGATCTCCTTTCTCATGGAAATACCAATCGTGCAGGAAATTACTACTTGGTTGACTCGGGTTTCCCAAATAAAAGTAGATTTCTAGCTCCCTACAAAGAAGAGAGATACCATGGGTTTGAATTTTGATAGGGGTACCCACCAAGAAATCCAAAGGAGCTATTCAATCATATACATTCGTCTCTTCGAAACATTATCGAACGAACATTCGCAATATGGAAGAACAAGTTCCGTATTTTTTATAACATGCCTAATTATAAAATGAGCAAATAGATAAAAACAGTGCTTGCTACAGCCGCTTTGCGTAATTATATTTTAATGAATGTGACGATCCTTACATCAATGGTACTTTTTTCAAGCGAAGAAGCCATAGGAACAAATTACTCTATGGTTAACAAGGCACATGAGGGTAATAGTGCAACTAATTCAAGTGGTCATTGATGGATAAATGGTGTATGATATCGTATTGCCACTGACTTATCAACAAGACTGCCTACAACTTAGATGTAGTATCATGTAATGACATGTAACTACTATTATGTTATTTCATTTGAATATATATTCGTAAAATTCAAAAAACAAGTTGGTCAAATGACAATTAGCTTTCTCAATTGAATAATGAATAAACAAACAACAACGATCATAGCCGTATTACCGGTAGTAATTATAATAATGATGACAATAACAATAGTGTCATCATACAGCTGAAGTAGGAACAAAACAAAGCAAACAATTTATCCAAACAAGAGGCTCAAAATAGAAGCAGAAACAGAAACAGAAACACAAGAGAACACAAAGTTTATCCAAACATGAGGTTGGAAATAGAAACTGATCAAATACATATCAGACAGCTTCATCCAAACAGCTTTTTCCAAACAAGCACAGATCAGACAAGTTCCCAAACTCCATATTACAAACAGATGCAGATACAAATACATATCAGATACAAATACAAATACAGACGAGAAACAGACAATCCAAACAGACCCTTATATTTGTTCTATACAATTCAGCTAAGGTTACTCAACTAAACTTCTCTCGTATCCTATACTATTCTTCCAACAATCAGAAAAACAAAACCCTAGCATGCAAAACTAACAGAGTAGAAAAATAGATATTCTTACTTCTTAAAGGATTTAATTTGTATTCATGAAAGAAAAAGCTCTGATAGTCGTTAAGATCCGAACTTTAACCTTAGGTATGATTTCTTTTGATGAGAATGACGTCTTGTGCTCAGTCTCTATAAAAAAATGAGAAATATTCATTATAAAATGTAGATCTAAGTATTTAAAATTGAGAATCTAACCTAGGGTTCTTATTCGTCTTTGTTAGGTAGGATATAAAAGATGGAAAAAGGTGGCTTACTAGATCTTTGAGTCTCCAATGACTCCTAATCTCAAGTTTGAGAAATAAGAACTAAGGAATGAAATCCCTCTTTGTTCTGTTTTGTTATTTATATGTTTTCCTTCAAGTTTGCTGACCCATTTATTCTTAAATGTTGTTTGTTTTTATCCAGGTGTGTTTGTTATTCAGCTGTTGCTGTTTAGTTCTGTTATGGCTTTAAATTGTTTGTTACTACTAGACATATCAAATATTCTTTAGGATCTTAGGATACAAAAATTTGCTTTCAATACATAACTAAACAATTATAAACTCTCAAAGAAATTCCAAAACTCTAATTTATGATTTACCTACTTAAATCACTATTATAGTTTATAAAGACTCAAATTGATTACCTCATAACACCACGCCATAAGGTTATTAGCAACTATTATTATTATTATTATTAAAACAAATTTCAAGATGTAGATGCAGAGTTCTTCCTAAAGTGGTCACTTACGCGTCACATTGGTAGTGCTTCTTGCATGTGACTTTAGAGTGTTACTAAGAAGATGACACTTGATGATGGGATTACTTGCAGCGAATGACGAGAAAAAGGAATGGGCAGTCTCAGTATCTCGAATACATAAATGATAGGTAAAGGAGTTTGAGTAAACCTTGCAAGTCAACCTTGCAGCTCTTGGACAGTTGGTATAGAAATCACTTGAGTTGTCTTGTTTGATCCTTTTGAATAATGCCTTCTCTATGGATTGTTATTTATCTTCTCTTTTTAAAAGTTGGAAATGAGGATAAGTGACTGAGTATTTATAGACACCTAGCATAAATGACAACCGTCAAATCATTTAGTGATTGATGAATGAAATGGAGCAAGCTCAATTCATGATTATCATGAATGAGCTCATCATGTATCAATACCAATAGTTATCTTCTGTGTGTATGAGTCTATCTTATTAAAGTTGGATGTAGCAAATCAATCTAATGATCCATATTCTAAGCCTACCAAGCCAAATCTTCCTAAACTATCCAAATGATCGAACGAGACTTATTGAGCCCTATCAGCTAACCCGTGAGTCAAGCATAAGTAAATAAATAATAATGTTTATATTCTTAAATATATAAGACATTACTAAAGAATTTTGCTATCATTCGACAGGATATCGCTGTGCATGAAATGAATAACACAATTTTAACTTTGTCTTCATAATACCTATTAACTGACTTCTAATACAACCCAAGCATCTCTGATGCTGTCACCTACTTGATATCAGTGCCTTCGAAGGAAAGAAATTAAAGTACGATACCATTCTATGACGTAATGATCGAATGTGACAAATTAAACCAATCATTTGATGAAAAACACGGTAGCTGAGATAATCTCTTTTTTTCCCCCCCCCCCCCCCCCCCCCAAAGAAAACAAACATTACAAGCACGCCCAATTTTCCACAATTTGAAAATTCTTTAAAAAAAAAAAAAAAATATGTCAGTGAATAGTTAGCCCAATTGCCGTGAAGCTATAAAAGTTATTTATTATATTAAGTGATCTCAATATTAGTTATAAATAGAACTGTAAATGAGTCGAGTTGAATCGAGTCGATACAATATCAAGCTCAAACTCGACTCAAATGAAAAACACAAAGCTAGAGTTCGAAATCGAACTCAATCGAGCTTTGATTTTTAACCTCAAAATCAACTCAATTGAGCTTTATTATTCTTTTAAATATTGATTTAGTTATAAAAAAATATTTAATACTTGATAAACTCAAACTTGATTCGGTTCGATTTAATACTCAATCAAGCTCTATTAAGTTGTGAGTTCACCGAACCAAGTATTTTAAAACTTGAACTCGAACTCAAAAGCTACTCGAGTAGCTCGAATTTGAGCTCCACTCGATTGTAAGGGAGTTGAGTCCAAACTTTAACCGAGTCGAACTCAAATAACTCACAAGCTGTCTCGACTCATTTACAACCCTAGTTATAATATTGAATACGTAATAAAATATAATTCATGTTTGGATTGTATATATAAATTGAAAGTCTATCATAACATTACGGTAAAATTATTTAAAAGCCAAAATTTAAAAATATGACTATTACAAAATCAAAATGAGTATCATCATTTTTAAAACATAAAACAAGACATCTCTTCAAATATACATGTGTGTGTGTGTGTGTATATTCCTTGACATTACAAGTTATAGGAGGAGCCATTTGCTCACATAGACATCATCAATGATTGGTTCCAAAATAAAAAACGACCCGATTCATCACTGGTGGTTCCTTAATTGGGAATCAGCCAGGAGATGACAAGTTTAAACCGACTAGAGAATCGTTAAAACCAGTGGTTTTCGTGGTTCCATGCCACAAAAATAGAAAATATATATAAAGGAAAAACCAAGAAAATAAAATTATAATTATAAAAAAATTGAATATTTTTACTTGAATTGGTAAAAATATATTTCCTATTCATGGAATTTAATATGTTATTATTGACAAAACAAGTAATAAATATATTTAAAATCATGTCTTCTTGAGTTTATATAGCTTCTAATTAAAATGGACTTTCTTTTATATTTGTGAGACTTATTTGTATTTTGGGTATTTACAGTATCACATTGCTAAAATAACAACTAAAAAAGTGTAAGTGATTATATATAAATAAATATATTTAAAATCATGTCTTCTTGAGTTTATATAGCTTCTAATTAAAGTTATTTAATTAAATTTTTATAATTTCATGATTTTCGGCTCTAAAGGAATTGTGGATCCGAATCGTTGGCTAATCGTGGGAGCCAACGATTCCCAAATCAAGATGCGGACCGACTCCATTTTGGAACCAAGAATCAGTGGTTCAAGTCCGGTTGTAGACCCGAATTGACCCATGACGCCATCTATCCCGGTAAATTTCAAATAGCTAAAGAATGAAATCTATCAAATTATTACATCACTAAAGGGATCCCATACCCTTAACCTTTAAGAAACTTCACTAACAAGGACAGAAAATTAGGTGGCAAGTCTTTCTCTATATAGTATACACGACTTCAATCTGGCCGCAGCGTTTCCCCTTTCCTTTTTCTTTAATTTTTTCTTCTTGTTTGCTGTACGCTCCATTCCTTATCCCTACATCCTCATCGGACAACACACACAACATCATCATTTTCGATCGCTTCTCTCTGCCATCTCCATTCTTGACAGCACCTGAACACCAAACTTCCTCCAGAAATTGACTGGGAAAAAGTAAGCTCCGGTCAAGGTAAATATTGACCCGACTCCCATAGTTTTATGTTTGACAAATTTTATAACGGAAAACAATGGAAGAAACCCAACTTACGCATGCTTTAGGTCCCGGAATCGCTAAACAAGAGAAGTCTTTACTGACACATCCCCACAGCCACCAAGGTAATAAAATTTATTTTTGGGATTGTAGATGGAAGTGATCATGATCTCAGTTACGTAGGGGAATGATATCCAAATCGTTGTTTAAGGAGCAAGCGAAGGATTATTGGTCATGGCATATAAGAAGGCCATCATATATATAAACTTGAGTACTTAATTAGAATTCTAGATCATTCAAATTGTCAAATTTGAAGAAAGTGCTGATGATTAGATTGTATATATGGTTGATTTCGGCTGCAGAAGATGGCAAGAAGGACAAAACTTCACTCACCACTTAGTAATGCCTATACTGTTAACTACGCATCCATGGTTGATTTAACATGGTCAATCACAAGATTACATGAGTGTTGTTGCGTAGGTCTAATTGGCGCTAAAAAGATAGGTAGATTAAACTTGCCTAAATCCATTTTGTCTTATGTTGACAACCGTGATGAATCAAGTTTAGGAAAGAGCAAGTTATGTTAAGAATTGTCGAGGTTATATGTATGCTTGGTAGGATCGGCAATATGAGGCAGAAGATAGCATGTTTGTATTGTCGATAGAACCATATGAGCATTAGAAGTAACAATTGACAGGCGTATTGAATTTAGAAGAGATGAGGAAATAAACTAATTAATACACATTAATTTGGGTTAATTTCACTTACGCTACGTACACTTTTTTTATTATAATAGAAATACACCTAAACAAAATTTCATTATAAATAAATATCTGAACTTTTTAAAAGTTTTACTCACGGTACCTATGGACGCAGTCTGTCCATTTTTTCTGTCTAAGTGTTGACGTGACAAATTAAATGAATTAAAATATTATCTTTTTATTTTTTGTGTTGGTAATTTTTTTATTTCTTTTTTAAATTTGTTCTTCCTCTCTCTCTCTCTCCCCTCCTTTTCTTCTTCTTCTTTTTCTCCTCTTCCTCCTCCTCCTCCCAACAACACATAAGGCCACCACACCACCCAAACTTCAACCATAGCTCGACCACACCACCCTACCATAATCACAAGACACACCAACCTCCAGTTCTCCATACCTAAGCACGATCGTGACCAACAACAACTCTATTGCTATGCGACTATCATAGGCATTAGCTTCCCTAACCACCAAACTTACCATCCTAACAACCCATAGCCTCGACAAACTAAATCTATCACCAATAGTGTCTCCCACTTGACCCAAGCATAACCCCAAGCAACTTCCTAAACGAAACCAAAACCGCCACTTTCAATGCCTAAGATACCGCCGCCCGACCACTCCACCATTCCTAACGCCATAGCAACCCCGCCTTCACCAACCACCAACGTCAAACATCATTGTCCAGAACCATAACGACCGCCAAGCAACACATACACCCATCTACCCATCCACCTCCCTCACCACCGCAACCTCTCAACTTCACTAGTCACCATTGAAGCTTCGAATCGAACGCCACCCAAACTCAACCGAATAGAAAGAGACAGGGAAACCACGCCCACTTTTGACCACCCCTAAAGCCATCATCTCCACAAACACCACAATCAAAACCCTCAAAACAAAACACAAGAAAACCATCAACAAAACACCCACTTTTGACCACCACAAAGCATCACCAGCTAGGGATGTAAACGGGTCAGGCTCGGGTCGGGTCATTCTGTCCCAAACCCGACCCGATTATAAAATGGGGTGCCCCCAGAACCCAACTCGACCCAAACCCAACCCGATTTAATTAAAAAAAATAATCAATGTGTGTTTACATATAGGGGAAGAGAGAGAGAGAGAGAGTTTAGAATTCACATGATGGGTAATTATTAATTATACTTTAACATATAAATTAAATAAATAATTTTTATAATAATCACCACTAATACAATCATATATTAAAAAATTATTAGTAATTAAATGCATTGAAAGCTTTCTTACTGTTTATTCTTTTTCTGTATCTATTTTGGACATATCTGCTCTGGTTGTAATGTCTATGGGACTCCGTGTCCTTATTTCTAGTTAATGACAAATATTTCCACCCAAAAAAAAAAAAATTCATTTGCAATACGAAAATAAAAACCGAAAGATATGGCATGACAAATGATGAGGCTATGATATTACAAGTAACGGAAATGGGACCAAAACCATGAACCACAATTTCAATTCAGGGTCACTGCCATTGGCGTCGGTTTCGTACGGAGACGGACGATAATTAAGAATTTCTTCGTCTCTATCTCCACAGATCTATTTTTCTTTGAAAAATCTAAATGATACGAACCATAGTGATTTTAAAATTGAATAATATGACAAATGATATCTAAATTTTGATAAAATAATATGATAAATGATACATGAATTTTTATAAAATATATATTTAGATATTTAAATTTTGAAAATAATCAATTTAGTGTTAAAATTTTGAAATTGATCAATTTAATACTTCAAAAATTTTAGAATTAACTAATGAACAAAATAATTATATGAAAAGCATCATTCAACTAATGAACAAGTAAATTCCTTAAACTAAAATTTTTATTTTTTTAATTAAATCGGGTCCAGTTTTCCCAACGGGTTATGAGTATAACCCAAAACCCGACCTTAAACCCTATAGGGTCAGACCTTATAGGGTTTTTAGCGGGGTGGGCGGGCGGATACCCTATAACGACCCCTCCGGTTGCATCCCTGTCACCCATCCAAGAACAACAAACACTAAACACCTCCACTTCGACCCTCCTATATCCACGACCCATAATCAAAATCAAAACACTTTAACTACCTCTTCTATGTCCAAATTTAAACCTCTTACCCAGACATTGAGAATGATGTGGATGGTTGAATTGATGATTTTTGATCTTTAAGTTTTGCATATATGGTGTGTTGGTCGCGAATTGAGTTTGCTAATGGTGGTCAAGTTGGATTAAGCTAAAGTTTTCATACTATTAAAAAAAAAAGTCCTGTCGATGGAGACAAAGTCAAAACAAGTCTCGTTATGCTTTTCAAACTAAAGAGAAGAGGTTCAATTTAAACTAAATTCATCATCTTTGATGTTCATTGCCAAATGACCTTGAATATTTGATTATGAATTCTTTTGCTCATTGATTGAAATTGACCGATCTATCTTTCAAATAATTTAGATTGAAATTTACATTACATCCATTAATTTGTTCGATGTTCCTTTTGGTTTCCTCTAGTTTATTGAGTAATATGGTAAAAGTAGCAAAATCTAGTTCACGTTAAATAAAGTCTTTGGGTTATCTGGGTACCATATACTAGGAATCATGGTGATGGATATAGGTTCGGTTGTTTTAAAATTAGGAGTGGTTGCGGCATCGGAGTTTTAAAATTAGGAATGGGTTCAATCTAAATTCACGCTTGGCTCAATTTTTGTTTCCATGATCACACCTAGCCATTGATGTTGAGATGGGAATAGTGACTCAGTGACGAGTTTGGTTTGGTTTCAAGGATTAGTGAGTTGATGGAGCTTGGTTTGGGAGGTAGTATTATTTAGAGAGAGAAAAATCTTCTCTCATGAATTAAATAGTCCCCTCAATAAGATGAAGATGAGCACTTGATTTTGATATTAATGGGTTACGTGAAGAAAAGATCAAGTTTGAATCTTTTTAATTTAATTTTTTTACTTAAATGGGGTTGTTTTGAAATTAATTTCATGTAAATTAATGAGTGGATGGAGTTGGATTGAATCTATATTAATGGCATTTAGAGAAGAAGAATGAGAAGGAGGAGAGAGAAGGAAAAAATATTAAAAATCCAAAAAATATGCCTAGATGAACCAAAAAATAATATTTTAATTGCATTAACCTGACACGTTAGCACTAAGATAGAAAAAATGGACATAATTCATCCATAGATACTATAGGTGAAAGATTTAAAAAGTTTAGGTATTTTCCTATAATGAAATTTTATTTAGGTATATTTTTATTATAATTGAAAAAGTTTACAAGTTAAATTAATCCTATTAATTCTTATTTGGACAAAAAATTGTTGTCCTGAGTCTGTTGTTCCCTTTATGTCATCGCGAATAAATATCTAACACATGTCATGAAATAATTCCCTTATTTTAGGGATTTTGGAATAGCAAACCCATCTTCTTCTTATTCAGATACTACAATAATGAAAAATACTTTATAAATCCACTTAAAAATTTACTCTTGATTTAGACGATAATTAAAATTTGTCTCTGATATGGAAAGAATTACTAATGTTACAAGGTAAAAGCAGCAATGATCAATGAGGTCATAAGCAATAAGAACTCTTAAAGATACAAGTACATGTGATATATTTAATTATGAAAATCTATAATAGGAGAATATAATAATGAGTTGAAGTAGAACATGTTATTGAATAAAATAATAATTAATATTTAAACATGACTACAAATTAAAAAGAGAATTAAATAATAAACATACATAGATAAGGTTTTGACTTTCATATAGTCATAAAGGATAGAAATTACACATAGCCTAGATATAACGTTTCAAACTTAGATGATGAAAAATGTAAGTAGTGTTAAATACGTATGAATATAAAAGTAAGTTTATACCTCTATGTTCATGGCAATGACTTAGGGATGACTCGGGGACTTTTGAAGTTTTACGAAATCTTGATTTAGGAATTTCTCTTTGGAACACAATCTTCATATTGATATTTGACGACATCTCCTCAAAATAGGTTTAGTCATATTACTACAATACCAATGTGAATATATTATGAAATTAAATTACTATCGTATACTTGATTTTGTAAAACTTATTGATCCTCTCTATTAATTGGAGTAGTAGTTGACGTAGGAATACATATACATATAACCATGCGTTTATAAGGAAGAATGCAATTGAGAGATTAAAAAAAATATTTATTTTTTATATGAACATTATTAGAAAGCGTAATGAGAATTAGAATATATGAGTTGTGAGTTAAATTTCTCTAATATGTTCAATATGAGTGCAATATGTACCGTTTGCATATATAGGGATAGACATAAATTACTGGTTTTTGAATTTACATATGTAATATTTATATTGATAATCTCCATCAATTATATGTCATAATTAATTAAATATGGGATAGATGAGCAATATAATTGAGGAAAATGTGTCCTGAAATAATTATGGAAACTACATCACAATAATTTTAATATGCAATGTACTTAAGTGTTTTGGCTAAAAATATGCTGTAAATGAATGATTATCTTAGTAATAGGAATAAATATTAGTCTAGTATTCATAAAGTCAAATTAATGACTTAAAAAAAATATAACATAATATAAGTTTGAATAATTGAGGCATATCGACTGAAAAAATAAAGAACAATTGAAATAAGAATGGTTAATCATACAATGGCTAAGTAAATTATGTGGTTAATTAAGGATATCAATTTAACTCACAATAACTTGATACTACTAAGGTACCCTTCGGGGTATAGCAGTGAGGATTGAACTATATAAGAAATTTATACAAGAGTTTTTAGGATAAAACTTATCGAGGAAGAGTTCAAAGATGTAATGTAAGCTATTGCAAATACAGATATTATAGGAGAATGAGAGAATAAAGTGCACGCAATGAAAATTTTGAGTGAAATATTATGGGAATGGTTGTGAATCATTCTAGCATCCCATTGGTTTGACTATCATTTTCAGCTATCGTGTAAAAAGTGATATCTTTGTATAACAAATTTGATGAGTCATTTAATTATGCAATAGTTGAAGCATAGGGAACTCAATAATAGCAATGTTGAAGTAGTATACATTGTGTTTGATGAAAAAGTTTAACTTAAAGGTTAAAAAAGAAAAAGAAAAAGTTTAACTTGAAAAAGGAAGGATTGCAGAGGTATAAGAAGGAAATTTGTCCAAATATCTTGAAATAGATTGATTAGTAGAATATGGTTAGAAATTACTTAGCAATAGCTTCTAGCATCCATATATATGAGATCAAAAATGGGTTTAAGCAACATGTTATTAGCTTGACTGCAAATACATGTAGTTATAGAGTACAAGAATTGTAAGGATTGCCATGTAGGCATACTAATGTAGCAATTCTTTGAAATTTTGAAAGGTTTGAGCAAAATGCTCATGAATGCCACAAGAAGAGTGTAAATTTGGCACCTTACTAGTCTATCATCACCTATATGCCTATTAGAGAAGAGTAAACATGATAAAGTCATTCCTTTTATCTTTGAGACTCTATAGGGTAGGCTAAAAAGTTACAAAAAAAATTAGTCATAAAGTTCTTACATGATTAGTTGGAGGAGAAAGGCTAAGTAATGTGGAAAACATGCTGTGGTTGATCATAACTCTCAATCATGTCATGGAATTACTACCGGCATACAATGTGGCAAAGATGGCGAACATGAGAGAAATTTTAGTATATACCGTCACTAAACTAGTGTTCTATTTAGAATAATCTCCTAACTATTATATGATTGCTTCTTTCTTTTTCATTTACTAGTTAGCTGAAGGTGAAAAATAAGGCTAATGATATAAGATAGGTAGGGAAGGTAGAAGCAATGGCAATAAATTCAAAAGTTACTTGGCCATCAACTTCTTGATCAAGGTTGTCAAACTCGCAATTCTACGTAGAATTGAAATGTAAAATTATAAGTTTTTATAACCTATATAAAATAGCTTTGAAAAATTATAGATTTGCTTATAGAAATCATAAAAAACTTCAAATACATAATAGATGTAATAAAATAAAGAAAAATTTATCTTTAATAGATGTAATAAAATAAAGAAAAATTTATCTTTTTCATGATAACTCTTAATCCATAATAAACATGCATAAAAAAAAAAGAGCATGTAGAGTCAAAATTAAGTTCTTTTCTATAATATTGTTAGAAAGAAGTTATGAATTAAAGGAAAATCAAAATTTTAATTTATCTTAAATTCTTAATTATGTAAATAAAATAAATAATTTTTCTTGTAAACTCAATTTAAATAGATTCTCTAAATGTAGAAGAGGGAAGTTGGAGGAAGGAAGGAAGAGATAGAGAGAGAATATGCAAACAAAATTGAAATGCTTTAATAAAGATATATCATCATAATAGTTGATGAACTTGTAAGAACACGATTATACTTTTTATATCTTAGCCTATTTAACTCATATAGGTAAAATCAGTAAACTTGGTTAAAATATAAGATTCTACTGAGTTTGCATGTGAATTATTTAAAATCATAAGATTCTACAAAAAAAAAAAAAAGATTCTATCACGAGTTAACTCAGAAGGGCCTCATAAAATTGCAAACTCGTAGAATCGTATAGACAAAATCGCGATTTTGATAACTATGTTCTTGATCCCAACTTACCCTACATATGCCCTATTCACAAGTTATTTGTCTTTTATGTACTATATTGTATACTAGTTAGTAATATGTGATTTTTTTTTTTTTTTAAGCTAACTCTCTTTGTTAATGTTTTCATGTGTATGCAAATATGGACTTTGCTTTTATAAGATACAAGAGAACACAATCTATAGCCAAATTCAAGTTAGCCAAACTCCTATTATACAAGGATACCACAAATCTAAAGTAAATTTCATATATTTTTTCTTCTCTTTCCCCTTTTTTTCTTTTTATAATCATTGTTTGTAGTTTGCACTTGTTATAATTTGCTATTTGGTTAAATATCTTACTGAATCTAGTCATTTGCAGCTTATTTGAACAAATCTATAACTAAATTTGTTATAATCGCACTAATATGTAATATTTTTAAGATATGAAAGAACTTCCTTTTTCCTATCTTGATTTGGTCATATCATAGTGCTAGATTGTATTTGAGAAATGATAAAAATTCAGTAATAGAATATCTTTTCAAAGTTAGCAAATAAAATAAATAACATTAGAGAGATAGTGAAAATAATTATAAAAATTTTGATTAGGTATTAAATTAAACACTTCAAAGTTTATGTACCAAATTTGATATTTACATTAGCTAATATTGTCATAACAGATCTAAAACACTACAGAGTCTAAAAATTGTCAAAATTAGAGATGCGATAAGGCAGGGCATTATACGGTATTTGACACACCTAATTCGCTAAAAAACACTATGAGGTAAAGTCAGGTTAAGGAGTTCCCTTAAATTCTTATAGGGTTTAAGGTTGGGTTATATATTTAATATAAAACCTTATAGAGAAATTGACCTAACACATAAAATCCTAGTGCTTTCTCAATCTTCCTTGGTTTCCCCCTTCATGGTCATGGACTCTTGATCTCATTCCTTAATCTCATCACTATGATATATACCATATCATTTTATAAATTTGGAAACAAAACCTACAAGAATATAATTTACCACATTTGCAAACAAACCCCAATCCAAGCTTTACAATTCACTTCCCAAAAAACATATTTTTACTTGGTACCATTCGTCCTCTCCAAATACTTGACAAGATAGTGAACAAACACAACCATTACCTTTTCATCTGCCTTACCTACCAAATTCAATAAGCAACGTCTACTCCAATGAAGTTAAAAAGACAAATGGTGGCAAGTTGAAGTTGAAAAGATATGGTAAAATTGGAAAAAAAATGAAAGGAAAATAAAAAGAAAAAGCTGCAAGTGTTGTAGTGAGTTATTATAAGGCACCTTTAGATAAGCTTAGAATCCATTTGAACACAATGCGAAGAATCATATAGGTTTAAGGTTGGGTTCAGTAAACATTTTAGCGAATCGAGGTAGATTCCATATATGGCTGATGCCAGATTTGGCTCGGTTGGATCCTAGTAGGGATGGGTACTGTATGATTTAATCCGGTTCATCCCTGAACTGAACCGAACTGAACCAAAAACTACGGTTTCTTTTTTTATAAGACCGAACCTAAACTTATGGTTTGATTTGCTATTTTTTTAAACCTAAAAAAACAGTTCAAAAAGGTTTGATATACGGTTTGAACCGTTTATTATTTGCACCACATATAATATAATGAAAAAAGAAACATTTATAGCAAGAAGTAGTCAAATCAACTTGCCTTAAATTAGCAATCTACGAATGGAAAATGCAAATGAAAATGGGTTTTGTTCCTAGAAGAGTCTAATTAAAAGCAATAGCTAGCGACCTACCACTTGCCTCTCTCAGGTCATGGTGAGCAGCAAAATCTAATTTTCCATTCCACGACTTGGGCATGAGATTATAATGCTACTTAGAATGCTAATAATAACGATAATAAGTAGTGATTTTTACCAAAATTTAGCTCAAATCCAAAGAATGATGAAGAGCCTAGCTTGCCTAAACAAAGTGAGGAACTCAGTAACATTTGGAAATCTCCTAGACTCCAACTTTAACACAAAATCCTCATCACGAACTTTATATTAAATAAACATGTTAAATATTTTTCCACAAAATTATTTCAAGTTATCTACACAAGCAAACTAGTGTCACATATAAATTAGAATTAAACTTGTTTCACTAAAAGGGAATAATTGCAAGCCCATTTCCTTAAAAAAAAAAAAAAATTAGTACTTCCATGATCACCAAATCTGACAGAATGAAAAACCTTGATACAAACCAAAGAAAATATAACTAAAACTATATGTGAAAATAAAGCCATTAACATCCTATTTTCACATAAAGATGTAATATTTCAAAATTCTCAAAAAACTTAGAAGGCAATAATATTATACAGAACTTAAAGCTAGACCCATGTCAAAAAGCAAATGAGAATTGAAAACACCCAGAAATCCAAAAGAAGATGCTTTTCATTATGACCTTCAAAAAATCTGAGACAAATTATGAGATTTTATTGTCAAACTGGCAAATGTATTACAAAAGCATACTCTCTCACTCAGTCTTCGCATGCCCATAAATCAAACCATAAATGTAAGAAAGAGATTACTTAACCAAGTTATGTTCAACCCACACAAATCCAGGAGACTTCTATGGTAAAAATCAATCATGAAAACTATAATAGAAAACATGGACTATATGTGCATCATCCATACTCAAAATTAGTGATTTCTACATTCTTTTGTGTTGATGATATTAATTAAAGTAACATCAAATAAAAGGAAAAAAGGAAGCTAAAACAAACTTACACAAGAGAACCCATAATGATGATCGATGAGGATACCTGAAGGCTATCGAAAGTTGGAGACAGCAGTATGGTGGTTGGAGATGGAGACAAAGAGAGATAGAGACAACAAGAGGAGATAGATGACCGGATGAGAGTGAGAAGGATAGAGAGTCAGCAAGATGTTGTAACGCCCTAATTTTAGGGTCATTTACAACCCTCAAAGTGTTCATATAGAAAATGGACACGAAAAGGCTCTAAACCTACTAATTCCATCATAAACATAGCAAATAACTCCAAATCACTCATAACTTAATGACTTCAGATAGTCTTCAATTACTCACATAGAATCAAAGACGACTACTTTAGTTATCATCTTACAGTTCATATAGATTCATCTAATAAAGAATTAAAAGAGTTTTACATTACTAGTATCTTAAGATTTGTACATTAAGACTAAATGTTACTAACAAATACTAATAAAATTTTATCACTCAGACTAACTAGATATAAGCTATTACATGTCTTCTACTCTTCATCTGGAAAGTCTTCAAAGCTAACGTCATTCTTATACCCACTATTTGATTGTGACTATCGATACATCGATACAAACGTTCAATACCTGTACCTAAAAAAGATAAGAGATGAGTCGAAGCCCATACGGTATACTAACAAACACATGCGATGTACAAATAATAGCAAACCTACATGCGTCACAATCATATGAATGAAACAAACAACCATTTAATTATCTTTATACTTTAGCCCAACACTCAACAAAGGGATAACTCAGTATCTCGAAACATTTATAAATATTTACATACATATATATTGATTATTAGGTACTCCTCAATAACCACAACACATATATAACCTAGATCTACCCAAATCATTTCCATATACAACGCCACACATGGATCATCGGGCTATTGCGATAATAGTATGGACACTCTCCACCTATTACCAGTAGTCACGCATAAGCAATGCACTCATCATTAATGCCAATTAATTCTTAAGTCAATTTTACCTTCTATCCTAGACAAGCACAAGCATAAACATAGTATACACGTACCTGAATAGTTGATTTAACTTAATCCACTTGATAGAAAACTCTAACCTAAATTTTCAATGCATAAAGGTATTTAGACTCTTTTACATTTCTCAAATTATTCCCAAAATAATATTATCTAAGCTCATCTCTCTCATTCTAATGTTAAAATGGTATTTATATAAGATATTTGCACATATTCGTTAAAAAGTTTAAATTTGAATAATAAAATAATGAAAAATAGTAATTGATTAATATTAACAAAGCCTTAGGTTTTTAAAATAACAATAAACCTCAAAGAAGTTAATTAAACAAGTTTCAAATGTTTTTGAGAAGAATAAAACAAGTTTTAGAAAAATTGTGTTGTGTACAAGCTTTAACACAATCTATCTACAAAGCTGTGCAGAAGATAAAAAGTGGGCAAAAAGTGGGCAAAAAACATTTTCAAAGTACACGAACATTCTACACAGACTGTGTACATGATTGTATAGGGAACAAAAATTAGGCAGAACGCGTTTTTGAAGTATACAACCTTCCACACAAGCTGTGTATGAAGTCGTACAGGATTTAAAATAAGGTTTTTCATGTGGTTTTTACAAAATATCGATTTTCTTCATTCTTAACTTTAAAAACTCAACTAATGATCCAAATTCAACTCTTCTTAAAAACCCAAACACCAATCATAACAAAACTTGCATAAAGAATGAATATTGTAAGATGTACCTTATCAAGAATCTGTCAATTCTTTTGTTTTTTTGTTTTTCTAACTTTCTGAACCTTTCTCCATTAAAGATTCTTCAAGAATTCTCCTATAAATTCATTGTTTTCCTATCAAATCTTGATGTCAAAGCCAAACTGCCATAACCTTATATATAAATGTTTGTTTTGTCAAGAAAAAAAGAAATTTCACTTACCATATTGTCTTGTTAATAGCTTTTAAGGAGTTTCAAAGGGTTGTTCGAGAAGAGGGAGTGGATGTCTGCAATGTACGTAAAGGAAAGAAGGAGGAGAAAGAAAAAGTCAAGAGGAGAAAGTGGTTACAATCCAATTCTATGTGTTTGTAACTGTTAATATTTTAAAAGATTTGAAGATGGACATGTTTGCCCCTATTTTAAAATAATAAATTACTATCTTGTTTCCTTTTATAATTAATATATATTTATTGTTATTTTTTCCTATTACTTGGACACTTCAAAGAGAAGAGTGATGAACTTAAGGTTTCTTAAATGATTTTGGGTTGGGCCATTTATTAATTTCTGTCCAGGTGCATAATTTTCCTTTTTTTTTTTAATAAAAATGGTGCCAATCAAACTGCAATTGAAATTTCATCTTCAATCCAAACTGTGAATTGAGCCGAATTAGAAAAAAAAAAACTGAAATTTCGGTTTGATTTGATCCAATCTAGTTCCTTTCTTCTTTGGTCAATTTTTTTTTCCTAACCCTAGATCCTAGTCAAATTCATCACATAAGAACAAATGTCTCAAATAAATTAAACGATTTAAAAATTAAAAGAGATTTCGTGGGTTTCTTAGCCCATTCAGCAAAACCGAACAAAGTATCCCAATTTCCAGACCACGTAATAAACGGGTCTAAACTAAAATCGAAACCCCTCCATGCTCCATCTGAACCTTAAGACAGCTCATAACCATTTGTAAGTTAAGGATTCCAAATATTGTTCCTGTTCCCATGTCAAAAACCGATCAAATGCTCTAAAAATCCCCTCTTTCGCTGCAACAGGAAAGGGGGCAAATCAATTTCTTCCCTAACCGATCTTCTCCGCCAAAACAAAATCCCTAGATTACATGAATTATGGTTTTTGCTTACAAAGATCAAACCTTTCCCTTGATTCTCGTTCCCAGTTCACCTAATTTACCCTAGAGAGAGAGAGGGGGAGAGAGAGAGCTAAAGGTTCGATATGGAGGACACGAAACCCTCAGTTCAACAACAGCATCAGCAGCAACTAATGATGCAGCAACAGCAACAGCAACAGCAACAGCAGCAACAGCAAATGCTTTTACTCCAACAACTCCAGAAACAGCAACAGCAAGCCGCTGCGATTTCTCGTTTTCCCTCTAACATCGATGCCCACTTGAGGCCTCCTGCGATCACTCACCGTCCGATCCCACAAAACCCTAACCCTAGTTTGCAGCAACAGTCGCAGCAGCAGCAGCAGCAGCAGGCAGCAGCTGCGGCAGCGAAGGTTATACGGCCCGGGAATCAAGTGGAACTCCAGATGGCTTACCAGGATGCGTGGCGGGTTTGCCACCCGGACTTCAAGCGCCCTTTTTCGTCTCTTGAGGACGCTTGCGAGAGGTATTGTATATATTGATCTCCCGATTCATTTTTTCGTGTATTTCATGTTTGTTTTCTTTGACTTTAGTTGATATTTATATATATGTGCTTGAATCTTTATGAAGTGATGGTATAGAAATAATGGGTAATAAGGTTTGGTAGTGTTATTTAAGGGAATTGTTAACAATTGTTCATCCTAAGTAATTGATTGGATAGTTTCATGAAGAAAGCATGCTATGTTGGCGATCATGGAGAGAGTAGTTAGATAATCCTTAGGTGAATGTGAAGGATTTTGTTATGGGATCTAATTGAAAATTAATTTGTCACTTAGTTTAGAGAGAACCCGAGGATATTTTGACGAGGGCTCAACTAGAAATAGAACCCTTAGTAAGATCAATTAGAATTTAGAATCTGGTTTACTCTTAGGGACATAAGGCTTGTCTTTCATTTCCATTCTTTCTGCAATAAAGCAAGTTAAGTGGGCGGTTATTACACCATTAACTGCTATCCCTATTTTTACTCCTCCTTTCACTTTATCTCATGACTCATTCCTTTGTATGTTTTCTCTTGTCCCACCTTTGAGCTTATGGGGCTCCACCCGAATCCTTATTGATTCATGTAAACCAAGGTGTTTCGACAGTAAATTTTTATTAGATTTGGCAAGCCTTGATCAGGTAATAGTAATTTCTGATGGTGAGATTTGGTGGATTGAATTTGGGCTTTGTATGATAGAGGGAGAGGGGGTGGGGTTTCATTTTATAATTGTCTTTCTTTGAGACGGATGCATTTGCCCAGACATACTGCTCTGTCCTTTCAGTTCATTGTCTCAAGTTGCAAAAGCATACACTGTTATTAATGAGAAGAAATAGCATTGCTAAGAGACATTTTATGGGCTTATCAGTGTCTGGTTTTGCTATCTTGTCCGGCAACTCTTGTTGGTCTATAAAGCATCCAGTTCATGTTTTATTCAGCAAGTGCTGCCACTGCAAGTGGAAAACAAGGTGGTAATCTGGAGAAGTTGTTGCTGGCTGCTGAAAATATTATTTGATAACTTTTAGGAGAAACAAGGGAGTGGTGCCAGCTCAATTTCCTTAAGTACTTATTCTTTGCTCACTGAGGATGTGGGTTGTGCAGAGCATGTGTTATCTGAGTACATTACTTATTGAGAAAATGTTAATTGCTATTATGGGGCACTCTTTCACATATTCGCACAGATTAACTTTTCCATTTTTCCGTCTTTCTGGTGAAATATGTAATAAGTGCTTTGAAATTAGCATATCTCTTTATTAATTAAATTTAGATAGTTGCGTGGTGCACTCATTAAGGGGACCTTATTGTTACCCTGAAATTGTTCAATTTCGTATGAATTCTGGTTAGCTGCACGCAATGAATAGGAAGATATATAAAAGAGGGTTATAGCTAAAGAAAATTGAAGAATTACCAGAAATAGAAGACAGAGCAAACATATTCCCTAGTCTGAGGGAGGGAGAGAGAGAGTGAGAGAGAGAGAAGGGGGGTGGGGGGGTGGTTGGGAAGAAAAAAAACAAAGTGGAAATGTACCTGGGTTTGATGCTTGTGGACTGCTTTTAATTTTTCTTTTAGCATTTTCTTGATTGTTGGTAGTACTAGAATTTGACATTTTACTTATATGTGTCTTACATTTACTGAAACTTGGTATTTGGCAAATCTTACGCCTGCTAATGGTTGTTTGGACATTATCTCATTATGCAGGTTGCTACCTTACCATGTGATAGCGGATTATGAAGCTGAAGAAGATGATAGGATTCTTGATTCTGATACAACGGGTCAGATGCTTTCTCGTTCACAGCAGTGGGATCACAATATTGCTGCAAAAGTTGCGAATTTACTTCCACTTTTGAAAAGCAGGCTCTTGCCTTTAACATAATTACTAAGAAGCGAGCCTTGGGAGAGTTTCGGTCTGAAGAAAGGTTGATGATAGAGCAGGCTTTATTTCAAGAGGAAAAACGAGCCATGCTGGAACTGAAGGCAGAACTTGAATCAAGAGAGAAGGCTGGGAGGGAAGCTCAGGAAGCACAGTTGCGTATGGCTGCTATGGCACAGGCAGAGCAGGCTCGGGCAGAATCGCATGCTCATGCAGAAATGATGGCCCGTGCTCCAATAAGGGCTAATGTTCGTGGGTCTCAAGGAAATGATATTTCTATGAGTCATGGCTTGGAGGAGCAGGAAAAAGGAGTCAACCCAGACGAGATGATGAATGGGTGGGCAAACAATGCACAGAAAGACGACAAGGAACCCTCTGAAGATTTCTTGAATGATGAGGAGACTGAAAATGGAGAAACTAGTATGCAAAATGATTGGCGTGAAAGTGGTGAATTTGATTTAAATGCCAGATGAAGACAAGAAAGCATGGTTTCATAAACATTACTTACTTTGAGACTTCAAATTTCTAGGAGTTAGTAGAGAAGTGGGAGGGGAAAAACCTTACCGAAAAGAGAGAAGTGGGGAGATAGGGAAGAAAATCATTGGAGAAAATGCGGCTTTTTGACACATTAGCTCTTTCTATGCAGAGAATGGTCAAGTTGGTGGGGGGGTGAGATATGGTGACCAGCTGGTTAACGTTTTTATTTTAATTTCTATATTCTTTTCTACTAGGCTGAGAAGCAAACGAAGGAAAAACAGGCAGGTCGGTGGAGTGCGAGGGATGTTAGAAATTGTAGCTAGGAATAGATAATTACCATCTTCTTCTAGTTGGGTTTTTTAGAGCCGTTGAAATCACTAAAGAGCCAACGGGTAGATGCCTACCATTCACCTCAGCAGCGTGAAGTCTTTGTTGCCTCCATTTATTCTTCTTTGTTAAGACTGTTATGTGATGTTATTGTCATAGGACACAGATGGATTATGCTCACTGCGTTGATGATTATCATTCTCAAGATATCAATGGTCATGGAATTATTTATCTTGGGCTTACCTATAATTCACCTCAGCAATGTGAAGTCTTCATTGCCTCCATTTATTATTCTTAATCGTTAAGACCCGTTGTGTGATGTTATTGTTGTAGAACGCAAGATGTATCATGCCTGCGTTGATGATTATCAACTTCAAGATATCAATGGTCATGGAATTATTTATCGCGGGCTTAGCTATGGTTCATCACTCACCTTGATTTGTGCTTCGACAACTTCTGATCTGTAATTCCGAACTCTTAACATGGTTACTTACCCAAAAGAAAAAACTCTGGAGATAGAGATAGGTCGGGCTATGATATCTTATTATAATCGTGTAATAATGGTGTTATAGAATCGATTCGAACTTCTTCTTTTCTATCTATTTTGACAATATAGCTTGGGCTCATTAGAAAGAACTCAACTATCTCATGTAATAGAATAAATTTAGGAAAAACCAGCTTACTATTTTCTTTATTCTTTTCTTGATAAATACCATCCACTCAGGTAGTTACATGGTAGTTATTTCCTATTGTTTCTTTCTATTATAATTGGACATGCACATAAAACACAACATCCTAACATGCCACATGGCTTATTTTCCTTAACTACTGCACATAACACACAACAGCACTACAATTATAATTGCAGCACATCACTACACACACAACTGCCACTTATAATTGTAGCATATCACTACACACACAACTGCCACTCTAACATACACGATCAGGATGACAACAATAATTAAATTAACACACAAACATCCCTTGTAATATCAACTCTAATTTAGCTTCATTCCATTCTCCTTCTACGCTTATAAACATGTTCAAAAGGGATGACTTCCTTATTGATATGCGTAAGATGACTTCCTTATTGATGTGCATAACATTACTCCCTCCCTCAAGAAAGCACATGACCTCAGGCGCGAACTTAGGATATTGTCGAATAATATCCTATGTTGATTCCCATGCAGCATTTGCCGGTGAGTAATCTTGCCAATGGATAAGCACTTCTAGGTAAAAATGAGCCTTGCGAATGTCTAGAATGGCTTGTAGTTGAGGTCTCACGGTGCCCTGTTGTATGATGGGCAAAATAGGCTGAGATGTATCCTTGCCTTCAAACTTTTTCAAATAAGAGACATGAAACACGAGATGGATTTTCATGTGTGAAGGTAGTTGCAACCTATAAGCAATCGTACCAATCCTGGACTGAATCTGGAAGGGTCCAAAAACTTTAGGTGCAAGCTTTTGATTATGCCTTTGTGTGACAATAACTTGTCGATAAGGCTGGAGCTTCAATAATACCCAATCTCTTACTTGAAAATGGACCTCCTGGTGTTTTTTTTTTATCATATTGAGCCTTCATTCGATTCTAAGCTTGGAGGAGTTTGAGCTTGAGATCCTTCCAAACCTAATCCCTGTTTAAAACCTCTTATTCAATAGCTTCTAGATGAGCTTGGCCTAGCAATAATCAAGGAGTCTAGGAGGGGTTCTTCTATACACAATTTCAAAAGGGATAGCCTTTAAGGTAGTGTGAAAGCTAGTATTATAGCAACACTTAGCCCAAGCTACCCAATCTACCCATTTCTTTGGCTGCTCACTAGTAAAACATCTCAATAGTGTGGTTAACTATTTCGGTTTGTCCGTCACTTTGAGGATGATATGCGGAAGAGAAATTCAATTGTGTGCCACAAAGTTGAAATATTTCTTTCCAAAAAGAACCTGTAAAGGTAACATCCCTATGACTTACTATGGATTCGGGAATACCATGTAGTTTAACAATATTGTCAAAGAAGACCTTTGCTCTTGATACATCAGTATATGGGTGTCCAAAGGGAATGAAGTGTGCATACTTAGAAAATCGATCAACCGCCACCAATATTAAGGATTTTTCGTAAGATAGTGGTAGACCTTTAATGAAATCCATTGATATATCTAACCAAGTTTGAGAGGGAACGTTAAGAGGTTGCAGTAAGCCCGCTAGTGAAAGGTGTTATACCTTATGCTGTTGACACATGGATGAGTTCACAAACTCTTGAACTTGATGTTTCATGCCCGACTAAAAGAAATCACGGGATATCCTATATAATGTCTTTTGATACCCTTCGTGATTAGAGGAATAAATGAAGTCAATCACAGTAGAACAAAGGCTGGACTTATTTTGTAAGTACACTCTGTTTTGATAAAAACTCCAATCGTCCCGTACTGTCCACTTCGTACCTTTCTTCCTGCTCTCAACTTACATTTTCAATTCTTGCAAAATGGGGATTGTTCAATTTCATCTCGAATAAGATCAAAGAGATGCAAAGTTGGAGCAGAAATTGCATAAATATTCAAATGATCCTCCATTCTTCTAGAAAGAGCATCTGCCACCAAGTTTTCATGCCCAAGTTTGTATTCAATAATGAAATCGAATCCCAACAATTTAGTAATCCAATGTTGTTGAAGGGAGGTAGTTACTCTTTGCTCCAATAGAAACTTCAAGCTATAATGATCTGTTCTTACAATAAACTTTCTTCCCCAAAGGTAAGCTCTCCAATGACGTACCGCTTTGACCAATCCAATCAATTCCCTCTCATAAGCTGCCAACTTCATATGTTGTTGTGCAAAAGGCCTACTGAAAAATGAAATGGGCTTACCTTGTTGTTGTAATACAGCTCCAACCCAATTACTCGAAGCATCACATTTGACCATAAATTCCAATGAGAAGTTTGGCAAAGCCAATATCGGTGTGGCTGACATAGCCTTTATCAATCTCTCAAATGCCATCCCAGCTTCTTCAGTTCAAACAAAATTATTTTTGCGAAGCATGTTGGTTAATGGTTGTGCAATCTTGCCATAATCCCGTACAAATCATTGATAGTAACCCATTAATCCCAAAAATCCTCTTAACGCAGTGATGGTCATAGGTTTATGCCAACTCATCATTGCCTCAACCTTTTTAGGATCAGCTTGGACCCCGACATCAGAAATAAGATGTCCCAAATAAGATACTTGTTTTTATGTAAACAAGCATTTGGATTTCTTGAGAAACAGCTACTGATCTTGAAGTATTCCAAACACTTTGTGAAGATGTTGCATGTGTTTAACCCATGTTTTAATATAGATCAAAATATCATCAAAGAAGACCACAACAGATTTCCTCAATAAACCTTTAAAAACGTCATTCATCAAATCTTGATATGTTGATGGGGTATATGTGAGGCCAAAAGGCATCACAAAGAATTCGAAATGTCCATGATGTGTTCGAAAAGCGATTTTTTCTATGTCCGTCTCATGCATACGAACTTGATGATACCCCAAACAAAGATCAAGCTTTGATAAATAACGAGCACCGTGTAATTCTTCCAATAGTTCCTCAATAACTGGGATGGGAAACTTATCCTTCACCGTGTGATCATTAAGAGCCCAATAATCCATGCAAAAACGCCATATCTTGCCTGCCTTAAGAACAAGTAAAACTAGTGAAGAATAGGGAGATTGACTCGGCCAAATAATTCCTTTATTCAACATGTCCTTACATTGCCTTTCAATCTCATTTTTTGCTGATGGGGATATCTATAGGGACGTACAACAACAGGAGAAGTCCCTGGTTGCAACCTGATGCGGTGATTGCATTCTCATGATGGTGGTAACCCCGTTGGTTGTTGAAATAAGTACACATATTCCATCAGTAATACTTGCAACTCCTTCTGTTGTTCCACGACATGGATGGCACCCATTAAGCAGTCTGGTTTTCCATCTGTAACTCCTTCTAAGCACACCAAGGAATCGTTTATTCTGAATTGCATCCGCATAGCACAAAAATTCCAAATGATGTCTCCAATTGCCATTAACCACTTAACTCCCAGCACTACACCAACTTCCCCAAGAGATATGGTATACAAATTAACTTGAAATCGACACCCTGCAATCTCGTGTGGCACTTTTTGGCACATACCATCATTGTCAATTTATTTATCGTTTGCCACCATCACTTTCATATTGGTCTTCCTTGTCACTGAAAAAGACAAGCTTTCCATAGTACATGTATCAATAAAGCTGTGGGTACTTCTAGAATCCACTAACACTAGTGCCTTCTATCCATTAATAAACCCTTGTAATTTCATGGTATGTGCTTGTCCAACTCCAACCATAGCATGTAACGATACACCAATTTGTTTCTCAACATTTTCTGGTGCTGACTCCTCTATGGGTTCAGCATGTTCACCATTAGACTCCAGCAAAAACAACTTCTTACACTTATATCCAGCCTTAAACTTTTCATCACAATTATAACATAGCCCTTTGCTCCTCCTTTCTTCCATCTCTTTCGGGGTTAACCTATGCACAAAAAGGGCTTTCTTGTCTGCATTTTTCGAGCTAAACTTCCTCTTAGAAACCCTATTTCCTCACGCAACGCTTGGTTACGTCTCTAAAAAATTCAGGCATAATTCACCGCCTGTGTAAGATCCTTTAGATTTTGAATCCCCACATCCAACGGAATGTCTTCCTTCAACCTACTAAAAAATAATTTCACTTCTTGCTCAAATGAGAGAGATGGTTCTTAGGTTGCCAAATGAATAAACCTACTCCGATAGGCCTCCATCGTTCCATTCTACTTCAATTTAGCCAACTCACCTAAGGGATTTATTCTTATAGTGGTCCAAACTGAACATTGCACAACTTTTTAAAAATTCGTCCCACTTTAAACCGGGCTTGTCCTTGTCTGTTTTCATTAACCATAATTGCACCCGCCCTCCATGTGAATGGCCACCAACTCCATTTTGTCTCTTTGTTGTATTCTAGTGTTTAAAATAATTTTCATACCTATTCATCCATCCAATGGGATCCTCCGTGCCATCAAACCGAGGAAAATCCAATTTTGTAAATCATGGTACCCATAGACCCTTCTCATTGTCACTTACCATTCGCAACCACCCTCTGTTCGACCATCACCATCGTGGAGACTTCTTCTTCTCATGCCTTGCCCTTTTGATTTGTTACTTTCTTGGATAAGGACGCCAACTGTTGAGATATTTCCTCCACATGTGTCCTATCTCACTCGTACATCTGAAGAAAAGCTTGGAATTGCTGTTGCAATTGCTTGATATCTTCCACCATGTTCAGCTCTGATACCAAATTGTTATAGGATCGATTCGAACTTCTTCCTTTTCTACCTATCTTGACAATATAGCTTGGACTCGTTAGAGAAAACCCAACGATCTCATGTAATAGAATAAATTTAGAAAAAACCAACCTGCTATTTTCTTTATTCTTTCCTTGATAAATACCATACACCTAGGTGTTTACGTGACAGTTATTTCCTACTGTCTCTTTCTATTACAACTGGACATGCAAAAAAAACACAACATCTTAACATGCCACATGGCTTATTTTCCTTAACTACTGCACATAACACACAACAACACTACAATTATAACTGCAGCACATCACTACACACACAACCGCCACTCTAACATACATGATCAGGATGACAACAATAATTAAATTAACACACAAACATCCTTTGTAATATCAACACTAATTTAGCTTCATTCCATTCTCCTTCTGCGCTCATAAACATGCTCAAAAGGGATGACTTCCTTATTGATGTGCGTAGCAAATGCGCTCTTGGTTTGATGATTTAGAATCGGACTAGGAAGAACTGCAGCATTAGTCCTCTTAGAATAGAAGCTAATATCAGCTTCATTCCTTTTGTTCCAACTTAAAAGGTCCAGAGCATCAGAAAACGAGATAAGGACATATTTGACTAAAGATGGATCTCATTAGAGAGAGTATTGACAAGTACCTTTATACAAATGATGAAAGCTAAAGGAATAAGTAAATATGAGTTTAATTCTGCAGACACAGGAGAGGAACCATATAACAAAATTTTCAGGGTTCAGTTTTTCCTTTGAACATAAAAAAAAAAATAATAATAATAATAATAAAATAAAAAAAAGCCTACCCTATCTTGTCTTCTACACAGGATCAAGATGACAATTTAAGATACAATAAATGTGACGACCTAGGATCCATCCTTTGTCGATGCAATTCATTACAACTTACAAGCATATCTATTTACAGCTAACAACACTACATTAGCATACTTCTGGCCAACATGTGGCCAAGCACAGCCATATAATTAAATTCTACGGCAGAAGTTATCATATCTTTCAAGGGGCACTTTTTCTTTTGCCCACTTCTAAACATTGTAACATGCTGCAAATTTGCTCCAGGTTTGTTTTGTCAGCTGTTCTGGTCACACGCCTCATTGGTTGCTTGTATTGATGGCAATTCATTGACCTTTTGATCCAACTACAGCCTAATAAAAATAGTTACTTGGGATAGGATGCTCCATACAATTGTTGCCACTCTTGATTGCAACTTCCAAGAAGCCTTCAAGCCTTAAACAGAAACACCCACATGAACAATAAAAAGCCATCGAAATTTGAAAACTAATGATGAAAAGTACACAAAGAACCAAATACCATAATGTCGTAAGAAATATCTGAGGCAAAAAACCAAAAGATGATAAGACTAAAACAATAACCAGTGATTAGAAATTGAGATAAGTAAACACCAGCACAGAAACTCACATGCATTGGCCAAAAAAGTTGATTAATGTATTCCATGCCGGTCATGTATCACTCTCATGATCCATTTGTTTCCAAGGATTGCTTCAATTGCCCAGCTAAGGAATTTGCATCCGTGTCTATCTTATTTCTTCAGAGGGACCACTACATAAATACTACATTGCTTACACTTCTGCTAACAATCAGGGTTACTACATTGCTTACACTTCTGCTAACAATCAGGGTTACGGGGTTTAATTTAAACAACCAGTTTTTCTTCATGCAGGTCAGGCACAGTTATATCTCCTCTCATCAAATCGATGTATTTCTTTCCCACAGATGCCCCTGCGTGGTAAAATAGTTCCACAACTGCAGGTAACGTACCATAATACCTTTTCAAATTATTTACTAGTGGTTTATGTTCTTGCAAGTTTGGAACATGCCACACGTAAACAGGAGGAACTATATCATCAACTGTTGCATCCTGCCATGCATGTTGTCCTGCTCTCATTTGGTGCTTATAGGCATAGCAATTCCTAACCCTATGACCCTTTGGCCCAACTTGCACCTCTGAACAATATCCACATGTTTGAACAGCATAGTGCTGCATGAGTTTTGCAGTTCCCGATTGCAACTTCTCCCATGCCTCCAAACCTCTATTAGCAGTAGCTACATAAATAATAAGAGAGCAAGCACCAAAGATGATAAGCTAATATCAAATTGCATAAAAGTAACTTGATATAAATAAATATATCAAACAAGGTAATATGGGGTGGAAAGCTCCATCTTACTCATACTGATAAGGCAATACAGGTAATTAATGTTATCACAATTTGGAAATAACAGGACTATATACTGAAAAAATAACACTGACCTTGTAAATCAAAAGATGCATGATTGAGAGATTTCTTATCCATTGGATAATTTTTCCTTTTCCAAAAACCAAAAGTATCAATGTCCTTCCCACGTAAATCATTTTTTGGAAACCTTCTCTCAAAATCAAAGATCCTACCAGATGTACAATAAACAGGCAAATCCCTCCTCCTGGTGGGGTATTCAGTAATGTCAACGCCTGCCTGAATACATAATTCTACAATTGCAGGTATGCGATCAACTTGAAGACGCTCGTTGTGTGAAATAGCCCTTCCTACTCGATCATAAAGATGAAAAGATTCAACAACAGGCATGACGTGTTCCTTCCCTCCTTTTCCCCATGTATGCTCCTTATTTGCTAGGCTGCCTCTAAAGTCACATGTTCTAATCTGATGCGGTGGATCTCCAATATGAACTTCCTCACAGACACTGCACAGATTGAAATGCATCATAACGATCTAAAGATTGAATGTTCTGTGGATTAAAACCTATGGATTCGGACCACTTTCAATATTTAGAACATAAGTAACTTTCAAGAATTAGGGTATATTCATGATTCAGATTCATTATCACCATACAAGCAAACACATCATCACTCAAGGAGGTGTTTTTAAAGCTATGAGACCATGATCTCAACCCTCTTAAAGTAAATGATTAGAAAGGTTGATTGCCATTTAGGTTTCTAAGTTTTATGTGATAGCTTTCTAAGTTAAGCAGTTCGTTCAAGTAAATTCCTATACTCTCTCACCCGATGTAAAAATTATTGGAATGCCTATCAACAACATTTGTGCACTAATAACAAGTTGCGATAGAACCAGAGGAAAATACAGTGATTTCACAATTAATCTTAATTTTTTACCTGCACGTGTAAATTGGAACACGCTCTGCAACCTTTGCAACACAAGCAAGAAGTTCAGCTCTTGCAGCATATACTCCACGAGCAACGGGAATTAACTCTTTGACTAATAACCCATTCTCAGGAGGTTTCAAAGAAATCTCCTGAACAACTTGCCTTTGTCTTCTAGCTATCCTTGCTTCTCTCTTGAGTTCGGTTACACCGGTGACCATAGGTTTCCTCTCGTCTTTCTTAAGTTTCCAAGGAAGGTTTAACCCATATGACTCACTTGAGTAAGGGCAACAAGGAAGCTTCACAGAGGACTTATCAACACAACAAGTCACAACACATTGACCAATTCTTTGAACTCGCCTGAGCCACATGGCTGAAAGAAAAGGTATGTAATTTATCTTCATAGCATCTCTCAATTTACCAATTGTAGATATTGAGCATACCAATATTGCCTTTTCGCTTGAAAGATACAGTCTCTACTCAACTTCTTTACCAGCAACTATCAGAAAACAATTCCAACCCAACATCCCGTGACAAGAAAACCACTAACTGCATATTCACTTTACTATAATAACAATTCCATTACAATCTTATTCCACATTCTATAAATAAGAATCGACCTATGACAATCTATTACAATTTTATTCCATTCCTTAATTATAACTATTATATTACCGTCTTATTTCATTCAGCAAAGTGAAGAGGACATCCTACAAATCAATATTCAGAGTTGAAAGTTAAAAGAAAGATGAAGCCCAATATTCCTACAGAGAAAGTAAGAAGAATTCTATGCAAGCATTCCGTCGAACAGATGGTGAGCAATTATATTATTTGGAGATGACAGGGTGGGAAGCCATGAGAAACAAAAGACATACCTTTAGGCAGACATAAACGAGGTTTATCCCATCGTAGGAATTAGAAATTATGTCCTAGGAGAGATTGCGGAACGCCCGGAACGACGAGAAATATAAAGAAGGCCGACGGAAGAGAAGAACTTGTGTCACAGCGTCACGTATTCACCCGATTACTATTATCTATCGCCGCCGGTCAGTTCAATTACAAGATAAATAAGTTAGATATAATTCATCGAGTTAGATAACAAAATATAGTCTGCAAAAGGAGAAAATAATAATAAAATAATTTTATGAGACTTGATTTAGGTTATTTCGATAATTAAAAGAAATTTATAGTATGGCGTATCCTTTTTATTTTAATATTAAGTAAATTATTGCATGAAATATTTATCTATTTATCAATCCATTATAAGCCTTTTTTTTTACGTAATTACCATCGTATATTTAAAATGCAATCTAAAGATGTTATATATTTTTAGAAATGACAAATTGTAAATGCTATTTTAAATTTGTATTTGAAAATCATATTTATTACTTGCAATTATATATATATTTTTAGAAAAATGCAAGTCATAAATAGAATTTTTTGTATTATCATAAATGCAATTTTTAAAAAATATATAAAAAAAATATTTTTTTCGATACGAAAATAAGGAGGGGATTCAAACGGAAAACTTATTACTTGAGAGTTCAAGATGATATAACAGCAATTGACAAAAATCATATTTAATTCTTGCAATTTGCATTGATAATATGTAATTAAGTTTCTATAATTTATGTTTCAATAATCCTCTTTTACAAGATTGGTACATATATGTTTTGTATTCTATTACACTTCATATTGTTTGTCTCTCTCTCTTTTTTTCCTCCTATTCTCAGAGCAACCAATGAATAAATGATCTTAATTAGGGAGAGTTGCAGTTAATAATAACTTAAAAAATTGAAAGAATCCAATGATTAGAGTGTATATAAATTTTAAAAAAGTTATTTATTTTATGTATGATATTTCTTATGTATCATCAAAATTAAATGTCTTATCTTTTATTATCATAGATATAGCTGACCTTGTTGGTGGACTTTTAATTATAAGATATGTCTTATTAGACAAAATTGTCTGTTCATCCATCGTTTGAAAAAAAAAAGTAATTACTAAAATATTAACATAAAATCGCAATTTTCAATTTCGCTCATATTTTTCATTTTTTTTTTTTTGGCTGTTCATATTTTTCATTTATTAGATGCAACGTCTTATGGCCATTCTCGACAGCCTATCCCCATGCATCACTTCCATAACCTTAGCAGCATTCTCCATATAGTCAATGGCCCGGTCTCTTTGCTCTCCTTCCTATATTTGTGGCTGTAGACTAGTTGAGTCGAGATAATGCAAACTTGAATGTGATTCGAATGAAAAATTAAAAACTTAAACTTAAACTCGATCAAGTTATTTATTTATTTTTTTTAAGTTTGAACCCAACTCAAATTAGTTTTCGATAAGCTTGAGCTCAAGTTGAATAGGATCAATTTATTCTTATAAAAATCAATTAAATTTAAAAAAAAGTTGAAATTCGAGAAAAAAATATGATTTTTAATTGACTTTGTCTTTAATAAAATAAATATGGACTATTGAAAATAAGAGGAAAAAAATTAAAAAAATGACAATAGGCTTTAAAAGTGGGAAAAACACAAAGTTTATAAATTTTTTATACAAAATATAAGAACTCAAGTAGGCTCACAAGCTACTTGAATTGAGTATTTTAAAACTTGAACTCGAACTCAATAGCTAATTAAGTAACTTAAACTTGATAGATACTTGAGTTGCTTAAACTCAAGCTCAATTTAGTTGCAGTCGAGCCAAATTCAAGTTATCACCAAATCGAACTCAAGTATTTTGCATAGTTCACAAGTTATCTCAACTCACTCCTCTCTAAGAGCTTACTTTTATGGCCACATTTGAATCCTCCTCTTCCTTTCCCTTTTTAACCTCATCACCTGCATCATTTGATGATTCATCGTCTTCTTCTTTGGTGCCCATATGATTAGCGTTGGCATCACTTATGTGGAGAGAAAAGATTCAATGGTTTATTGAGAACTTATGAGATTGCTAACAAGCTAAGCAAAATTGAGCCAAGCCGAGCCAGTTGAACCATATGGAGGTTATAATCTTATTTTGGATGAGAAAATGGATTGCATAAATTGCATTTTATAAGCAAAACTTGTTTGTGATGTGATTAGGCTTTTATTATGCATATATATGTTTGTATTTTTGTTTATGCTTGTTGTTGCGGGTTGTTTCGAGTATATTTTAGGCCTTGATTCACATGGAGTCTCCTAAAGCTCAAAAAATGAAAGTTGTAGAGCTCTCTCTAAGCTTTTTGTAACATCTTGAATCACCTCAATCGAAGTCTGGATGAGAAAGATATAATCAAATACGAAACAATATTGAACTAATCAATGGAAATTGCGAGAAAGACTACGAATGCAACTTGCACCGGCGAGGCAAAAAACTAGCCATTGCTGACTTTCCATTACTACTATTGGTGTTATTTTGGAGGGTAATGGCTAGCTTATTTTGAGAGCTTATAAATATAAGTGTTTATGGTATTTTTGTGTAATAGAGTGGAGCTTAATTGATAGACATTATGTCAAAATACTCTCAGTTATATATGTGTTTAGATTAGTGAAAGTATGAATAGTGTCATAATGTGCCTAGTTAAATTTATTGCAAGGCACTATCCATACATGTGTTTGAAAGTTGTTTAGGGAAGTTCTCATGTGTTTGAGACAGTAGGTAAAGTCCTTATATATTGAGGCATTTGAGTGAAGTCCTACAAATTGTAGGCATTGGTAAAGTTTTCTTGATGAGGCAAATTGTTGAAGTCCTCATTGTGAAGCAAATTATTTAGTTGAATGAAAAGCGTGAAGTCCTTCTTGAGTGAGGTAATTTGTGGACCATGGAGGCTAGAGGGTAGACCGAACTCCATGTTAAAATCTAGTGTGATATTCTCATTCCCTTATCTCTGTATATATTTTTATTATTATAATTGCATGAATTGAGCATAAATTGACAAAAGAAATAATAGTTGGTTAAGTAAACTTAAAATCGATTTGGAAACTTGCCTTGTAGTTTCTACATGTAAGTAATAGCCTAATTATTTTTTGTTATTTTCTAATACAGGCAAGCCAAGCTTTTGAAGGTGGCCTTTTTGGTTTGTCATTTTGGTATCGTTTTGGTGCCAAACAAATACTGAATCAATACTGACATGATACCGATGAAAAATTGACAGTTTTACTCATATACTAACTAAATTGAAACAATATTGAACCGATACTGATACTGAACCGATATCGAACTGATACCGAACCAATACTGATAAAAAAATGACAATCCAAAAAGGCCATTAAAATTTATCAAACTCGACTTGAGCCGAGTTTTTTTTATCGAACTTAAAATTTAGGCTCTAGCTTGGTTTATTTAACTAAATAAGATTTAGTTCAAGCTAAAACTCAACTCATTTACAAATCAAGCTTGGGTAAATAGGTTTTTTATTGAGCTTATAGATTTTTTATTGAGTCTGAAATTTAAGTTCAAGCTTGACTTGTTTAAATAGCTCGTTTTCCATTTCTTTTTAAACCTAAAAATAATATACAAGAATTGCTATATATATACATATATAATTATTGAATAGAAATTTGTTTTCCTTGTTTCAATAATATATTTATATAATATATGATAAATATAAAACTCATAAATTTGCTAACGAGATTGTTAATGAGCCTATTCATGCGCTGGACCACGACTTAAATAAAAACTCACATTCAGTTTGTTTAGATAAATGAACTTTACTTTAAGCTTAAGCTTGACTTGTTTACTAATCAAGCTCAGTTCATTTACTAATCAAGCTCAAGTAGTTTACGAATACTTCATATCGTTTGCAGCTCATGGATAAGTAACTACTAAGGAAATTAGAGTAATTTAACCGAGAAGAGGCTAATCAAGTGTTGTTGTCGGAGTTTGAGTCATCATTGATGGTAGACATGGGAGGTCATGGGTGGTAGTCAATGATTTGGTAGTAGTTGGTTGTGTTTGATGTCTTTGCGTCTTTTGTGGTATGTAATGCAAATATATTGCAGTTCTCTAAGTGTGACTGGAGGGTGTACTCAAATTCTTAAATCGCATGTGATAGATGCATTTATTTGATAAAAACTATAAGCATCTTTTAAATGCATCTCTATGTTGATAATTATATAATTAAATTTATGTGATTTATAAAGAAGTAATTTTTTATTGCAAAATTAACAGACATGCGTTACACTATTTTTAACTATCCTATTAGTGAGTATAGTAAATAAATGGCGATTTATTCATATGAAATTTCTATTGTTATTAAATAAAATTGCAATTTCCTTTTTAAACTATTATAATAGTTATCGCTTACCTTCTTTTAATTTTTTTTTCCTTTTTCTTTTCATTTTGACATCTCAAACTTCTCTATCTATCTAAAGTAAAACAAATAAGTAACATCTTTGTATCAACTACTGCAAAAATATTATAAAAGACTAATAAAATAATGACATATTATCATAATATATAATATATATATATATGTAGAAAAGCAAAATATGTCCTACTCTCCAATTGCAATCATGCTCACTTTACTAATGATATTCAACTTTTGCAAGTTTTAATTTTAGACAACTGCAAAGCTCATGATACGTGCTTTAATTTGCAAATAATACTTCCTATAACATTTTAAGTTGGTCCTTAAAAATACAATCTAAACTAAAATGGTATCTAATTTTTTTTTTGTTATAAATTTTTGTTGAATTAATGAATTAGAGATATATATTTTTAAAAAATATATTTAAATCATAATTTAATTTTAGTTCATGAGATTTTGGAAGATATGTGGTTTATAGAAATTAGATATTGTATCTAGAAGTTAGGTGCAATGAAAATTCTATACGATTTAAATTATTTATGAATGAACAATTGTCACTTTTGGTATCTAAATTTCATCTATTTTCATATAGTTGAATTTTAAAAATGTTAATTAGTATGTAAAATTTGCTTCTTTTATATAATTAACTATATGAATTTTATCAAATTCTATAACTGGTTACTTAAAATTTACCTATTTTTGTAAAATGGTGATGCTTAAATTTAAAATATTTATAGATAATAAATAAACACTTTTAAATTTTAAGCGTCGCCATAAAGTCTTCAGAGAGCAGCTAACTCGAACTTATTTTTGTAGAAAAAGGGGAAAATTATATGAGAAGGCATAAACATTTGTGATTAAGTTCGTTTAAGGCATTTACAAAGGTTAATAAAAGGAACTAATGTTTAAACAAATGAATCAAATAAAGTATAATTATCAATAGTCATTAATTATGCCAAACTTTACCATGTTAAATGTCAGATGGCATAAAATATTATACATTTTTATTGGAAAAATTACGCCAAAAGGTCACAATATTTGGAAGTAAGTTTATTTTGGATCATAATATTTGAAGTGATTAAGAAAAGGTCACAATGTTTACAAATAAGTTCATTTTGGGTCATAACGTTTGAAAAAGTGATTCAATTTAGATCTCTATGAACATCACTAGGAGAAGTTGACATGTATCCATGGAAACTTGAATTGAATTACTTTTTCAAAATTTTGTGACCTAAAATGAACTTACCTCCAAACGTAGTGATCTCTTTTTAACCACTTAAAATGTTTTGACATAAAATAAACTTACTCACAAACGTTGTGACATTTTGATATAATTTACCCTATTTTTATTTCTTCCCCTTTAACAGCTTGACCAATTTCTCATTAAAAAAAATAATAATCAAACAAACAAATCAAAAAGATTAAAAGCACAAATAAAATAAAGAGGACAACCTTAGTCCCAAAAACCTTAAATTGACGAAACATTTATGAAATCCTAAATCAATGGTAAATCTACCCCTAGTTTGCAAGACCCCCCACTCCTATTGGTAGAAAACCTTAAACCACATCTCACTTAAGGTCTAGTGTTGCAATGGAGCAAGAGATTTACAGAATGTGGTTATGTAATTTGTTTGGTTACAATTTGCAAGAGACAACACATTTCAGTATATCATATTTCTTCTTCCAATCCGGCAATAAAGGAACTAGGTCCTTTCATTTATGTGAATGATGATAGCAATAAATACACGTGCAGATTTGGAAAAGAATTGCTTATATTGAGGGATGGTCAGAAGCATTTTGAATAAGATGATTTCATGCTTAAAGGAGCATGCTTAAGCTTTAATAAGTGTTTCTAAACTTTTCAAATGATGCTTCATTAATTCAGGGTTTCTAATTTTAATGCTGCCAGTGAAATCCTTGCTCTCGCCTCTGCGTTTTAATTTTATTTGTTTAGTTTTTAAGATGAAATTGGTTACGCTAATCCTAGGGTTGTAATTGGATGGATCGTTATAGAGTACCGGTTTAACCATATAAGATTATGGGTCGGGTTTGAAAAAAAAAATTTGATCCTATAGGATCATGGGTTGAGTTCGGGTTGTAGTTATGACCCTATAGGGTTGACCCAACCCAATAAGAATATTAAAAATAAAATATAATTTTATGACATCAAAACTTGAATATATCTATTTTTTATTATTTCTATAGTTCTATGATTGTATAATTTATTTTTTTGTCCAATTAAGAATGTCATTCTTTTTTATGATTAATAAATATTTATGTGTCTATGCCAGTTTTTAGGTAAAGTAAATTCTACTATATTATATTACAAATTGATTGTCATACATCGAAAATCAATTGTCTAACTTACTAACTTTTTTTTTTTTTTAATATTTGTAGCTTTAACATCAAATAAAAAGAAGTTGAAACAAATAAGCAAAATGGAGTATCTATCATGAAGACAAGTTGACAAACAATGAATGAAAAGAATGATAAACGAAAAACAGAAAAAAGTGTAAAGACAAAATTGAGTCAACTAGACGGGACGGGTCGGGATCTTGACTCCATAGAGATAGGTTTGGTATTGCACATAAAATCCTATAGGGTCGTAGATCGAGTTTGGGTGACCTTATAGGAAATCAGATCGGGTTTTATATAACTCGTTTCAAACCCACCTTGACTGCATCCGTAGTTGATCTAAAAAGAAGGGAAAAAAAAGTATGCTAATTTATGCTTGTTGGCATTTGATGAGGTAAAATAAATAGATTTAGTGAGCATTAGTTAATCATGTCTTATTGACTCATTTGCTCAAATATTTATATTTTTTTTAGTTTTAATAAATATTGATGGCTTAAAGGAAACTAATACCAAATGTTTATACCGTGTGATATTTCCCAAAAAAAAAAAAAAGGTATGGATTGTTATGGGGTGGAAAAAGGATTTGCTTTGGTTGAGAAGGACATAGACTAATTGACATAAAGTAGCTAGAGATTAACATTAAAAAAAAGTGGCATAGATTGATTTTGTTGGTACACTTTTATCTTTTTTATTTTGATTTTCAATCATCATCATCATCATCATCTTGACCACAATTTGTAAAATAGATTAAAACTCTTTATTTTTTTGCAAAATAAAATAAATAAGTTCGGACTTTGTTACACGGTACAAAATGTTGAGGTGCGATCCCACATCATTGCCATGATATGACACCAACAATCAAGTGGGGTTTTTAAGTCTTTTATTTATTTACTTTTTTAATATAAAAGAAAAAGGTAAATAGTAATATGACCCACTTCAATCAATACGTCTGGACTCTGGACCCACCATTTTGCGCCAGCCACTTTCAACCACGGCTACTAGCGACACGCCGACACAGCTAAGGAGGCATTTTCCATTTTTTTTTCTTTTCCAAAAAAAATCTACTTTTTGTGTTAATTTATTTAATGTAATATACACTTATCTGTGTAAAGCATTGAGTGCTCTTTGTTAAAAAATAAACATTTTTCTTTTTTAAATTATTTCTGTTGAATTTATTTTAATTTTTTTATTATTTTAGTTAATTATTATATATAATTAGTAATCATAAGGTGATGATATGGGATGACACATCAGCACTTTATGCCACATCAGCTTGAAATGTTAACAAAATCAAAAACATATCTATTGTATTTTGGAGTGGATATAGAGCATTTTTGGATTGTCAGTTTTTTATTAGTATTGATTCGATATCGGTTTGGTATCAGTTTAATGTCGGTACAGTTCGGTATTGATTCAATTTGATCAGTTTATGAATAAAATTATTAGTTTTTCATCAGTATTATATCAGTATCGGTTCAATATCAATTCAATATCTATATGGCACCAAAACAACACCAAAACGATAGTTTGATATGGTTGAATTTCAACATTTTTATTTTTAACTAAAATCTCCTCTTTTCGCTTGGAAATATTCAGACCAAAAACCAAAATCAAGCTAGAAAACTTTTAAAGTTTGGTTCGATTTGGTATTTTCCTTTTTTATGTTTCTAAACAAAAGTAAGAGATAACATATGTTATTACTTGAATAATCTTATATGTTACAAAATAATGGCATGTAATGCTTTTTTATGTATTTGGATGTAATACCATTGATGGTTCTAAATACAATCATGTATATATATTTAATGGGAAAATACAATTACCTTTCTAAATTTTGATCTTAATGCAGATACTTTATTTAAACAGTTAAATATTGTAGGCCACCTCCTAAACTTTTAATAAATTATCAAATAATCCTCAAAAGTTGAAATTGTCCTCTTTTTAAACTTTGATCTTGGTGAAAATGTAACTCTCAAATTTATGAAAGTACACTCAAAAGATAGTATCTAGAGGTTTTGCCGCATTGAAGCATGTTGTTTTTAAAGCTCGCAAAAATGCAGCATGGTTTTTAACATTTCATAAACTTTAATGTTAGTGTGTTTTTATCAGATCATAATATATATTATTGTGATCACTTGATTTGGCAGGGATTGGTAAGTAAGAACTCAATTTATATTATATAAAAAAAATAAAGAGATTTCAAAACAAATAATTATATATATATATATATTTTTTTTTTATTATCTGAGATTTCAGTTGATGAAGTCATTTTGAGGAATACATGCAATTAGAGTCAAGAATAAGATTGGCATCACATAAAAAAAGGAAAATAATAAAATAAAAGAAGGGGAGGTTGAGAAGTTTATAAAGGCATATATTCGATTCTTCCAAGTTCCAACCGCTTGTATAAAAGGCGATGGGTCATCGTCGTGATTTCTTCTTTTCTGCCTTTTAATTTTATAATAGCCACACAACCAATGTTTTGGCGACTTCCATTTGCTCACTCCACCCCATATATGAGCATTGTCATCACTATTATTATTTTTAATCCGAAAGAGAATTTATTCAGAGATAATGAAAAGACAAAAAAAAAAATCTCAAATAGATGAAAATTCTAGTCTACGTATAATAGATTAGTGAAACAAGAGGGTGGTAACTCATCTTTAGTGTTGGTGCCTCAGTCTTGTAGGTAAAATGAATTAGATCTAACCTTATCAATATCACTTATGAGCCTGCAAAACAACAATGGGTTAGAGGGCACCAGAGGTTATTCAATGTGACCACTCCAACAATCAAATTAGTATTATACAAGAGATATTGAGTAAATAGAACAACAGAGATTTGACTAGATGCTAACAACCTGTCCTTAAACAATTATTAGTTCCTAGAGTTAATGAAATACATGGAAGATATCGGATGAGTGGCCATATGACCACCGAACCAATTCTCAAGATTATACAAAGTGGGGTGACATTGTCTAAGCCAAGTGACCTCAAACCAAGGGAGACACTTGTAGCCGAATGGACTAGACGTCTCATTGGTCTTCTTGGCTTTGCTATGAGCAATCAAGTAAGACTAAAAATTGATTGAGGGGTTGCAATGCTATGAAATACCCAAAATCTTCACCTAAGTTAGAAGTCGAGTTTAGATAGATTAAATAAATCAAATAAATTATATAATGCAATTAGACAAGTTGACATAATTAGACTAATAATTGAAATTTGAGATTTGAATTCATAGACACCTAAACATGTTGTTTAAATATTTAGTGGATTCTTAAATCCCCAAAATTTGGCTTAACATTTCATATCTTTAATCCTCATCAATTCTAACATCATCTGCTTAATTAAATATATCAGTTCTTAAGTTTAGCTCAAACCGACTATCAATTTTTATCTAAATTAAATTCCTAAATTAAGTTTTTATTATAAGTTTTTAATTTCTAACCTATTGATCATGAAATCATTTTCTAAATACTCCCATAACTAAAGGTATTAATCTAAAAGTTTTAAACCTAATACCTTTACTCTAAAATATCCTAATTTAAGCCTTATCCTTACCTTTTTCTTTTATTTTCCTTCGCCTACCTCCTTATCTCTTCCCTTGCTTTCCATCTTCATCTCTCTCTTTTTTTCTCTTCTTTTCTCTCTTCCATCTCTCAAAATTTATCTCTCTAAATCTCAATTTTGAGAAGAGAAGTAGAGAAATCAAAATTAAAAGATGAGATAGGAGAAGAGAAACCAAAGTTAGGAGAAGCCCAACAACATGAAAGAAGATTAAATTGCATGTAATTGCCTAAAAGATAAGTGTTGTTGTTTTTTCTTGTTTTTGTTGTTGTTGTTATATGTATAAGATGTCTTGAAGTTGGATATAAGTAGAAATTGTGATGAAGTTAGTGAATAATGAATATATGAGCATGTGAGTTAGAATTTCGGTTGTGTTATGTTTTATGTAGATTAGAAGTTGGTGGAGTGGTTTTGATGGAATATGAAGTAAAAACATGAATATAAATGTTAGGGATGATGATTCTAGGCTTGTACATAGAGTATAAGATGTCAGATGATGAAAAATGATGTAAAATAAGTGAAAAAACAAGTTTTCGAAAACAAAGATAGGGCAAAGAGCACGTGATAACCACGGGACCTTATATTGAACCGTGCTCCTGTTGTTGCTTGAAAACACATGTTTTTTACTTACCTAGGAAGAAGCATGACTAGTACACAACCTCCCCTATTTACCCGTGCTTCTCTCTGACCTCAAAAACCTAAAGAACACAAGTTTTTCAAGAAAAACACGGCTAAAACACGAGGTAATATATATGCACGTGCTTCTGTCTAGTAGCGATATTATTTTAATCATAACTTTTTCATCCGAACTCGAATTTAGGTGATTCAAAATGCTACAGAAAGCTTAAAAAGACATATACAACTTTCATGTTTTAAGGTTTTGAAAAAAATAAAAGTATCAAGGCCTAAATTTCATTTGATTCCAGCTGCTACATATCTTAAACAAAGTTAAAACTTATGTTTGTAAATTATATATGTGTAGTTAAGTATAAAACGAACTTAGCTAATAAACCTAAGTTCAACTTGACTAAATAGAACTTGATAGGTTAAAATGAATTAGATTTATTAATTTTAATCATCTTGGCCTAGTAATCGAATTAAATGATTAATTCTAATCAATTTGGTTATGATTAAGTTAAAATGAGTTAATAGTTAATAATTAACTTTGGTTATTGAGTTAGGATAAACCAAATTAATATAGGGAATATGTTGTTTCAAATGTGTATTTGCTTGTGAAATGAATGTTTTTTTAATATGAATGATATGATGATGTTTTTATAATAAGAGACTATAAACAAAGTGAAAAGAAATACTTTGAAAGACAAAGAAGAACTGTCTGTATTTTGGCGGGGCGATCCTCACAGTCATAGCGGGGTTTGTAATTAACATCTGATCAAATAGGGTTTTAATAAAAGTTTGAGATAAGTGGATAAGGAGTATAATTGCTTATATGAGTTTTTGTCATGAACATATATGGATGCCTGGGTTATCTTCTGAAATAGATTATGACATAACTTCTGTTTCTATTTGGATCTCAAATATAAGGTACTCAATAACTTAAGGGTTGTATGATAGGATAAGCATATTAAAATGAATTAAAACTTAAATATGGCATAATTAATTGAGTATTGCTTGTGCTTGTGTTGTTGAATTCGGTCTGAGGAGTGGTGAACTTGTCTCGGAGGGGCACGGTAGTTAGGCGTTGAGGTGTCATGATGTAATGACAAATACCATGATGCAATGACAATTTATAAGCAACTTAATGGGTAGCTGATAAGGCAAATGGTATCGGCGTAACGTCTACTTAGGCTTGGAATAAAGTAATATGTTTTAATTCACGTTTATGGGCATGTTGAACTAACCAATGTTATGGACTGGAATGAGTAGAGTGTGTAATGTGTGTAATGGCTATAAACCTTAGATGAGGCTATTTTTCTTGTAACGTTATCTAGGAGATATAGTGTTAGTCCCAAAAGAAAAACCAAGAGGATGGTGAATTGGTTATTTGATAAAAATTTGTGTTTTTCAAAAATTAACCAAAGTCACACCACTTAGTCAATCAAACAATAATGACTAATAAACTCACATGTAAATAATCAAATTTGATCACAAATATTGTTAATATTAATTATGATTCAAATAAACTCAGGTTTAATTAAGTCTAAAAAGAATTAATCAAATATTTAAAAATTTAGCTTCCAGTTACTCTCTGACTGAGTCTCTAAGTTTGATGTGTAGTAAAAGTAAACAAATAAATATGCGCAAAATTAAAAAGATAAAGGAATAGAAGAGTGCAAAATCGATTTATTGAGGTTTTACCTTGTGCATCAGTCCTATTTTTCAGCTCTAGGTCGGGGACCCAATATTCCACACCGATATGTTCTATTATATCCAAAAGAAATGAGAGTACAAGTTTATCCAAATACAATGGACTTCAATCACTCTGCTCAGCCCGTCTAGCTTCACTCAAGCTATTTACTGATTTATAGAGAAACAAATGTCACTCTCACTCTTCTACAATCTCACACGAGATATACGATATCTTATGGAAACAAAGAATTTAAACTTCCTCACTTCTCAGCTTAACAAGTATAAAATATGAATGATAGAGTTTTAGATTAGAGGCAAAAAGGATTCTCGAAATTTTTCAGCACGTAATGTATTTTCCTTTTTTTCTTCACGTGTATATATCTACTTTGATGGTCTTCCTTTTCTTATCCTTCATCGAATAACAGCTAGGAAAAATGGATCATTTTGAATTTAAAATATGGTTGTTATTGTATCTTGCAACTCCTGAAATTTTGCTTGCAAAGATGAACCGATCTTATCTTCTTAAACAAATCAGTTGTTTGTATTTAAGAAGCCACGTGCCTTGTATACTTTGATGTTAATCCTTCAAAAATAAATTCATTGTTATTATCCTGATCAGCTTCTTGGAATATTTTTCATATCCCTAAAAAGTAGCATAATATTTTTCTTCTCTTTATCCAATTTGCAACGAGCTTAAAAAGGTTGACAACTTCTGGAGATTCAAATAATCATATTTTCAACAACTAACTCGAGCTTAATTCCTAAATACTTCTGTCATGTGTTCTTGAATTTTTAATAAGCTTTGATTAAAAAAAAAAATTCAAATCCCCTTGGATATGCTAACCAACTTTGTGGAACATTTGAATGCATTACCTAAATACATTCAACTTTGGAGTTGGGTCTTCATTTTGATGTAAAACTTTCTCAAATATCATATTCGAATTATTCTATTCAAACACTATCAATTACAAGATCACTCTCTGAGTCAGTATCTGAGTATAACAGATTGTTGCAGTTTTCCAAAAACTCTCTGAGTTATCTTCTGACTTTATTTTTGCCTCACATCAACTTTCATAAATCGTTTTACTTAGTCTTTGAAAGCTTTAACTTCACTTGTTTTGTCAATTTATGATTAATAGAAAATCGCTGCATACTTAACAAATTCATTAGTAATACCTGATCTTTTTGTTATCATCCAAACATCTAAAGAGAGATATAGGTATTCGAGCTACCTATATCAACCCCCTAAGCGTCATGTCATTACTTAGGACCTTGGTTCCCTTGGATTTTTCAAAAGTGTTGAGTGCTCCAGTATTGATTTGTTTACTTTAAATTGAAGATAATAACTTATTGTTTATTGTATTGCATTTAGTGAGATTTGTGTGTCATTCTGTGTGTCTGTATTACTATGTACTAGGCTTCAGCTCATCATTATTGTTGTTGTTCTTTTTCCAGGTATTTTATTGAATTGATGAGGATGAATGACTAACGATGATAATGTTGGTGATGAATGATTCAAGTATGGGCGTCCTGGAGGTATGAGAGGAAGAACAAAGTGAAGTAAGGCATTGGATTACTTGTATTTAGTTTGTATTTTTTTTGTATAAAGAACTGGATTTATCCTTTTGAAATATGTATTTTCTATAAAAAGCTTAGTTCAGAAGCCCATATACTTTGTAATGTGTTTTAACGCTTTGTTTTTAGGAAAGCTAAGCTACTCTTAAGAGTAAATTATAAAATGTTTTTATAAGGTATATTTTCATAAAATGTAAATCCAATTGAAAAGAAAATAATTAGCGGATTTGATAATTTAAAAGCGAGTAGCAAATGTTCACAATAAACATACCATTCAAGAAAGTCTGAGCGTGTAATGCTTGAAGTATTATACGTAGTGGTAATTGCCTCAATTAAAGTTAGAGCGTTGCAAAGAGACACTGCCCCCCAATGCCCATTTTTATATCACAGTCCACCTCAGCGGCGGTGTGGTACCAGGGACATTAGCCCCTTTAGGCGACTACCAGGGCACAATCAGGTATCGTGGCATTCACTCTAGATGCATCTTACGCGAATCGAACCCCTGACCTATACCTTTTGTTATCCCACATGGACACGCCTCTCACTAGTTGAACTCCTTTTTATGTCACACCTCACCTCATTAGCTATGTGATACTAGGGACACTAGCCCCCCAGAGCCCCCTTAGGTGACTACTAGACACAATCAGGTATTATTCTATATAGCCAGGGCATTCACTCTGGCTTTAGCTTATGTAAGTCGAACTCCTGACCTATGCCTTTTGTTGTCTCGCATGGAAATGCCTCTTACCAGTTGAGCGACGTGTCCATGCAAGACAACAAAAGGCATAGATCAGGGGTTTGACTTACGTAAGCTATAACTAGAGTAGATGCCCCAGCTATGCGGAACAATACTTGATTGTGCCCTAGTAGTCACCTAATGGGGCTCTAGGAGGCCAGTGTCCTTGGCATCACACAACCAATGAGGTGAGGTGTGACATAAAAAGGAGTTCAACTAGTGACATGCATGTCTATGCGAGACAACAAAAGGTATAGGTCAGGGGTTCAACTCGCATAAGATGTAGCTGTAGTGAATGCCCTGTCTATGCAGAACGATACCCGATTGTGCCCTAGTAGTTGCCTAAGCGGGCTATGTGGGGCTAGTATCCCTAGCATCACACCGCCGTTGAGGTGGGATGTGACATGTTGTCTTATGCTTCAATCAAATTAGTTCGAGCATGAGGAGTCTTAAGCCTTAATTTACTCATCAGCACTCAAATTGCCTTAAATAATTATCCTAGAAACACACAAATTAACTTCATGCTTAACTAGGAAAAAAATAAAAAAAATGAAAAACAATGCCTAAAAAAAGCAACTTCTACACATTTAGGGTTCTTTTAGATGATATCATCTCAAAAACCTACTATTCACTCATAAACCTCTTTTATTTCATGATCTTTCAAGGATATAACTTTTATATTTAAATATGCTATTTTATTGGTATTTTATTTTATTTTGAAAAAACTATATATCTATTCAATTTCATTTAGTTTACTCCTATAAACTAACTGTAATTTTTATAGTTTAAATTCTTTTAGAACCAAACCATAAAAGAAACCTCAAATATGGCTCCATTCATTTTATGGTTTGATCCTATTTGATATTAACCTTTATTTTTTTAGTGGTTGATGTCACAAATAATACTTGAACTTCAACAAAATATATAATTAGATATCTGAATTTTGAAATTAATCAATTTAATATCTAAAAGAACTTTTTGTGTACGTCAATAATATATTAATCAGATTGGTTAACACTGTCATTTTTCGTGGTGTTTTTAACTAATATGAACGAGATATTGTTGACATATATAAAGAATTCTTTTAGGTACTAAATTGATCAATTTTAAAGTTCATATACTAAATTGATCAATTTTAAAATTTGTGTATTTAATTGCATATTTTGTCAAAATTCATGTATTAGTTACTATTGGAGGTTGTGACCCAATTTCATAGTTGAAGCACTAGGCAGGCATCTTATGCCACCGATCTAGATTTGTACACCGTCGGCCTTTAATTTTAGACCATTGGCCTTGATCGCTTGCTTTGCTTTTTTACATAGGCCGCCAACTTTTAAGCTGGGCATCTTTATGGTTTTGCAGTTTGATATATCATTTGAGTGTTATCATCTCAAAAACAAATTGTACAACAACAACATACTGACACATTTGTACTCTTTCTTCGACATATAGTGAATTATCTCTCCTCTGCCCATGGTTTTTCTCATCAAGGGTTTTTCACGTAAATCTGTATGTGCTTTATATTTCTTTACCATTATTTTTTTATCGTTTTATAACAAACTGGTATTAGAGTAGAAGGTTCTGTTTTCTCACTATAATGGCAACTGTGAAATACAATATTTCGCTATTAGATCGCAACACCAGATTTTCGTTATAGCAGTTAAAGATGTGAACGATTCTTGTGTAGATGGATTTGTATGATGCGCTGTTAAGGTTTGATAAGATGCTTTCATCATGGTCACCTGAGGAAAAACAACGTAAGGATTCTCAAATTCATCCATACTTATCAAATCAAATATTGCAAGATGTGTTGAAGGAGAAGACAACTGTTGTATTATAGTTGAAATTGGTGTGATTATGTATGACGAAAAGCTTAATAAACAAGCTATGTCTGAAGCAGTGACTATATTCTCATCGTTTCACAAAAGGTGTGTCTCTAGAAGATCCCTTAACCACTTTTAAAGAAATTGTTTTTGATTTGCAAACTTTGGAGATTAAGTATGATGAAAAGGATTTAGGTTCAATTTTATTATGTTCTTTACCTCCCTCTTATTCGACTTTTAGAGATACCATTTTACATAGTCGTGATTCTTTCACCATTGATGAGGTTTATGAAGCTTTAGGCTCTTTTGAAAAGATGAAGTATCTTGTGGTTAGATCTAGGCCTCAGGTTGAGAGCTCAGTTATTCGTGGTAGGAGTCAAAAATGGAATTCTAGTGGTAATTCAAGTGGTAGATTGAAGTCTGTAAATAAAGATAAAATTTATAGGTATTGTAAGAAGAAAGGGCACATCAAGTCAGAGTATTATAAATTACAAAATAAGAACAAGAGAGTTGCTACAAATCAAAATATAAAACAAACAGAAAAATCCAATGAAGTTGATATAGCTAAAGACCACAGTAGTGGAGAACTTCTTATTGCTTCTGATGATGATCCTCAAACAAGTAAAGAGTGAATTCTTGATTCTGGTTGTACTTTTCATATGTGTCCCAATCGGGATTGGTTTTCAACATATGAAACAGTTTCTAAAGGTGCCATTTGGATGGGCAATAATGCTTCTTGCAAGGTTGTAGGTATTGGTACAATTAAAACAAAAATGTTTGATGGTATTTTCAGGATACTTGGTGGTGTGAGACATGTGCGTGACCTGAACAGATATTTGATTTCTTTAAGTATCCTTGATTCAAAAGGGTACAAGTATACTGGTGAAGGTGGAGTTTTAAATATCAATAAAAGTTCCTTTATAGTGATGAAGGTGTAAAAACATAATGCTAATTTATATGTTTTGCAGAGTTCTATAGTTACAGGTGATGCAGTCGTCGCTCCTTTTTTCTTCTCAGATGATGATGCTACTAGACTCTGGCACATGTGCTTGGGGGCATATGAGTGAAAATGGTATGATTAAACTTAGTAGAAGAGGACTTCGTTATGGATAAGGCATCAATAAACTAAAATTTTGTGAATAGTGCGTTTTTCGGAGGCAAAAGAGAGTTAAATTCACCACCGGTACTCATAACACAAAGGGCACACTTGATTACATACATTCTGACCTTTGGGGGCTATTGAGAGTGCCTTCTAGTGGAGATGTTAATTATATGCTGACAATCATTAATGATTTCTTCAGAAGAGTTTGGGTTTTTTTTTTCTAAAATAAAAGAATGATGTATTTTGTACATTTAAAGAGTGGAAGATGGTAATTGAGAAACAAACAGGGAAGCAGGTAAAGCATTTTCGCACTAATTATGGTTTAGAGTGTTGTTCTAATGAATTTAATATTCTGCGCAAGTCAAAAGGAATTGTGATGTACTTAATAGTTCCCGGTACTCCACAAAAAAAAAAAAAAAGGTGTGGCAGAACGGATGAATAGAACCATTATAGAAAAAGTTAGATGTATGCTTTCAATTCCCATCTACCGAAGTCATTTTGGGTTGAGGCGATTTCTACAACATGTTTTTTTTATTAATAGGTCTCCATTAACTACTATAGAGAAAAAGACTCTACAAGAGGTATGGTCTGGTGCTCCTACTAGTTATTCTAAATTGAAGGTTTTTAGATGTCCTGCATATGCTCATGTTAATAATGGAAAACTAGAACCTAGATATGTAAAGTGTATATTTCTTGGTTATAAGTCTAGTGTCGAGAGATATAAGTTGTGGGGTCTAGAATCGAAGAAAGTCATAATTAGTAGAGATGTTATTTTTTATGAAACTATTATGTTACATGACTTATCGTCTAGTACCCCATCTGATAAAGCCCAGTAGAAATCAAGCATACAGGTGGAGTTTGAGATTGATTTGGGTTCTACACTAAAGCCTACTTCTCAGTCTAGACTAGAATTGCATAGTGATATTGTTTTTACACCACCACCACAGCAATAATATTCCATTGCTAGAGACAAACCTAAGAGAGAAGTTAGGCCTCTATAGAGATATGTTGAGGTTGATCTTGGATCTTATGCTTTAAATGTCGCAGAAGACATTGATTCCAATATGGAGCCTTCTACTTACTCCAAGGCAATTTATTGTAATGATTATGATAAATGGATGATTGCTATGTAGGAGGAGATTGAATCACTTCATAAAAATGATACATGGAATTTAGTGAAGCATCCTAAAGGTAAGAAGACTGTTCGTTGCAAGTGGGTGTTCAAGAAGAAAGAAGAAACACTAGAAGTTGAAGAACCCAAATATAAAGCAAGATTGGTTGCAAAAGGCTACAGTCAAGTTCCTGATGTAGACTTTACAGATGTATTTTCTCCAGTTGTAAAGCATAGTTTGATCCAAGCCTTGCTTGGTATTGTGGTGACACATGATTTAGAGCTCGAGTAGTTAGATGTGAAAACAACTTTCTTACATAGAGAACTTGAGGAAGACATCTATATGGAACAACCAGAGGGTTTTGTAGTCTTAGGTAAAGAGGATTATGTTTGCTTGCCGAAAACATCTCTTTATGGCCTGAAGCAATCGCCCAAATAGTAGTATAACAAGTTTGACTCATTCATGACTACTCATGATTTCAAGAGAAGCAATTTTAATAGCTGTGTTTATTTCAAGAAGTGTAGTGATGGGTCATTAGTGTATTTACTCTTGTATATTGATGATATGTTGATAGCAGCCAAGAATAGAGGAGAGATTAGAAAAGTTAGAAGCTCAATTGAGTAAAGAGATTGAGATGAGAGACTTGGGTCCAACGAAGAAGATCTTTAGGATGGAGTTATAAGAGAGAAAAGCAGGAAAATTGTACCTAAGTCAAAATAGGTACATTGAGAAAGTTTTTAGCAGGTCTTATATGCAAAGTGCTAAACTTGTTAGTACTCCTTTAGCAGTTCATTTCAGACTCTCATCTATCTTTCTCCACAATCAGATGAAGATGTTGACTACATGTCACGAGTTCCATTTCTAGTGCTGCGGGATCTCTTATGTATACTATGGTTTGTACATGTCCAGATTTGTCATATGCAGTCAGTATAGTTAGTAGATACATGGCAAATCCTCATAAGGAACACCGGAAGGCAGTTCAGTGGATTTTCAAATACTTGAGATGTACTACTGATATTTGTTTACAATTTAGTAGAACTAGAGATGGAGTCACTGCATATGTTGATTCTGATTTCGCCAAAGACTTGGATAAAAGAAGAACTCTCACACGATATATCTTTACTCTTATTGGTTGTGCTATTAGTTAGAAAGCTACTTTTCAAGCTACAATTGTCTTATTACTACTGAAGCAGAGTATATAGCTATTACTGAGGCTTGTAAAAAAGCTATTTGGTTGAACGGATTTGTGGTGAACTCAATGATGACTTGAAAACTACTATAGTCTTTTGTGATAATTAGAATGCTATTTTCCTTACAAAGGATCAGATGTTTTATGAGAGAACAAAGTACATTACTATTCGGTATCATTTTGTCCGTGATGTTGTTGCTTGTGGAGATATTGTTATGAGCAAAGTTAGCACTCATGATAATCCTATTGATATAATGACGAAGTCAACCCCTACAGCCAAGTTCAAGCATTGTCTGGACTTGATCAATGCTCGTCACTGATTCATCCCCTTTAAGGGTTTGTGGAAAAAGTGGAGAATGTTTTTTTGTTTTTTATGTTGAAGTTTAGAGTTTGTGTTTTTTGCTACTAAATTCGTGTCAAGATGGATGTTGTTAAAATTTGTGACCCGATTTCTTAGTCGAAGCACTAAGCCCGCACCTCACGCCGCCAACGGCCTTGATCACCAATTTGTTTTTTCAAGTAAGCTGCCAGCTTTTAAGCTGGCTATCTTTAGGGTATTATGGTTTGATATATCCTTTGTATGTTATCATCTCAAAAACAAATTGTACAACAACACACACACACATCCTTATACTTTTTCTTCGACATATAATGAATTTTCTCCCTTCTACTAATAGTTTTTTCTGTTTCACGTAAATCTGTGTGCACGTTTTACATTTCTTTGTCATTGTTTTTTTTATCCTTTTATCACAGTTACGATGTAGACTCTTTTCTTAGGAAGGGATCTAATAATTATAAGTCATCAATCTGCCTAGGAGAGTATTGGTTGGACAGAAAGTTATTTTGTGAAGCAATGAGACCGCTTGTGATAATTATAATGGGATTGAGTATTTTGAAGTAGGAGAGTATCTTATAAATATAAATAAATTTGGTTATATTTATGTTGAAGACATTGACGAATCTTATTCCATTTAACAATATTGTGCGGTAAGTTAGTTACAAATAAAGAGGATCTCCATTGTATTCCTATGCATAGACATAGTTGGTAACTTGCAAATTTGCACCCCAAAAAAAAAAAAAAAAAAAGCAACTAAGCAAATGCTTTCATAACTAAGACTAAATATCCATAAAAACCGCCAATAAAAAAAGACAACTAAGACTAAATATCCATAAAAACCGCCAATAAAAAAAGACAAAGCAAAATATCCAAGGTTTTAAGAGGTTTCTCCTCCCCAGCAACTGCAGAAGAGTTCAGTGTTTGATTTTGGGCCTCTTCACAATCATCACGGTGCAGTTAGCATGGTGAGCACAGTAGTCACTCACACTTCCTAATACGGCCCTGCAAGTTTCAATCATGTTGCTGAGAATGAGATAACCATTTTTTGTCTCTTTTTTTTTCTTTTTTAAAGAGCTACATGCTAATCAATAAATATATATTAGTTTCTTAACAAATTGAAATACCTTTTTATAGCTCCATAGCCATGATTACCAACAACCAAGATTGAAGCATGATACTTTCCACAGCCTCACAGAGGATATTTCTGGCGTCCCCTTCTATCACCTCGATTTTGGCATCACTAACCTGAAAATCCAATTATACATCATATTATAATCGTATCATATTTTTATTATTTTTACATATATATTTATCAAGAAATAAATACCAACAATTTACAAACCAATTAAATTCGATACAAACAACATACAAATTTGATACAATACAAATAAAAATCTGATGATCCAAACAGAAATTCTATAAAAACCATGATTTATTTCCAGCATGTCTAAATTAAAGATTTTTACCTTGTTTACATGACTTGCAAATCAAGTGATCTCTACTTATTTGCAATATGTTCGATTTGATAAAAGTTTCATGATAATTTTTTTTTTTTTTTTTTTTTTTTTGACTCGTAACAAGACATGCATTCTAATTCTTTTCTTTTCCAAGATCAAATCATGGTTTAGCAGCAATATATATAAATAAAAAAAAAAAAAAAGAAGGTAGGTAACCAACTGATTAAAGTAGTGAGATCTACTTTCATTTAAGGATATGCACAAAGAGAGTAATCTTTCATAATGTAATAAAATTTTCTCAGATTAAAAGTATCCTAGTAACCTACATAGATATATATATTAATATTTCTCATGATAGTATTCTATTTCTATTTTTCAAATCATCACGGAATCCCCCAAGTTTCAGGATTAAAAATAAAAAGTAAAAAGTAATGCCGTCTAAATGATTGATTACCGATCGGTGGGCACAAATTTGCCTAGCCTTTTCCACGACCCTTGCAGCGGACTTCTGTAAATCCGCACTCACAAGAGGCAAAACATCCATTGTACCTGAAATTTAAATAGTTAACAAAAAATTTTTACTACAAATTTCTCAAGGTAATCATAAAAAAAAAAAAAAACATACTGATGATCATTCAAATAAAAAAAGGACAATAATCAAGAGTTTTCTCCTCTACTAATTATCATAAATGTTGGCTCCAGATACCAAACCCAAATACTCAAATATTACAAACCCATAGTTTTGACATAAAGAATACAAGGTTGTACTATTGATTATATAATACCTGGTCCAGCCAAACCGATAGCTGGGGCAGGAGCGGGTTTAGCATGAACGATGACGAGATTAAACTGATAATCAGGAGCATGCGGAGTGAAGAAGTGGTCGAGAGTCCATTCCAAAGCATACATGCTCGGAGCGCTCTCGTCTACACCTACAACCATCACCTGCTTTTCGGGATTTGCCATGACACCCAAATAAAATTATATTAACAAGAGATTAAAGGAAAAACGATATTTGTTAACTTCAAATTTTTTTCTTTTTTTTTTTGTTGGCTCTGTTGAAATGAGGATTAAAAGCTAAAATATATAGAAGTGGAGAAAGAGGGGCAGAGAAAAGGATCAGGTTCTGGAAGTGACGGGAAATAGAAAGAAGGAAACGGATATTTTCAGTGGGTATTAGAACTTTTGTGTGTCATTACCATTAGTAGCCAATCTGTGGGCCTACTTGGGTCAAATGGCCTACGACCGCATTATATTTTACTTAACTAAATATATTTATCATTTTTTCTAACCCATCATATTTATCTCCTTTAAAAAAAATTTATTAATTTGTATAAAATCTAATGATGAATATTGAATCATTTTTAGAAGTATTCTGTACACAACTTTATTCGAGTTTTTCGCCAATTTGTGGGTTTAAGAAGATGGAAGTACGATGTTGATGGACTTTGTGTATCGCGGAATCAATGCCTCTAAAGAAATTAGCTGTTTGGCACTGCAGAAAAGGAAACGTATCCGTGACCATGAGTATGTAATAAATTAGAAAATAAGCATATAATAACAAATTAATTAAGGAAAAATAATATAAATCATATTATGTTCTTTTTTTTCATTTAAATAAAAGAATTATTGAATTTCGATGGCTCCATCTAACCATTATCCAAACATTCAAATAATTATAAGAATTAATAAAATGCATATTTAATGTCTGAATACAAATTTAAGTTTTTAAAATCTCATGGATAATTTCTTTAAAAGGAAAAAAAAAAGTTGGAACCACTTAATTTTCGAAGGAAATATGTTTCATTGTTTTGTTTCCTCAAGGAAAATTGGCGAATTCTTGTTTTTCTTTCCTTTTTTTCTTTTTTTTTTTTTTGTGTAATAATTTGGTGAAGCTTTTCATTTCCGAGGGTTTCGCTACCAATGTTTGTCTTTGACTGCATGAGCGACCTCGCCGAGGTTGCCTCTATTTGGTTGATAGCAAAACCCTCTTTACATCTGTCTCCTAATTCTTCTGGAAAATTTGTTTATGTATTAGGGTTTAGGTTGGGGTTTTTGATTTTTTGACCTATATATCAGCATCTAAATTTGTATCTGTTTGTTTACGTATGCCGTGGAAACAAAAATTCTAAACTCCATGAGAACTTGGAAATGGAAAAATTATGGTACCGGAAAAAAAAAAATGAAGCTCCATTCAGAAATCAGAACCCCGGGGACCCTGATTTGTGGTAAGTAGCAAACGTAAAAACGTTGTTTCACTTTCACCTGCCGGTCAAGTACAATCCACAAGCTCTTGTCCTTTTTCGTTGTATATATATATTTATATTCCCGGAGTTCTTTTTCAGTTTATAAGGTCATGATATGAATCGGTAATCTCTTGATTTTGGTTCAGCCATATTAATAGTTAATGGGCTACGAATGAGAACTCTCAATATCAAACCGGAACATCCGACTCGACTCACCGGGAAGGCCCATCATCAGTGTGCTCCACATTATGACAGTGTTGATTTTGATTGGGACAGGAAGGTTAAATAGTTAGACCCTATTTTTATAAATACAAATCTTCCGTGAGACCCAATCTTGCACGAAAATTTTTACTGCATATAATAACCAATGTTGTCAGAACCGGACCGGGTTTGACCCGAACAGGCTAGGGGTCAGGGTCAAGGAATTGGACCGGGTTCCACCGGAGGTCGAACCGGGGTCTCAAAATAAAAAATAAGGAATAATTTAATTATAAAAGATCAATATGTGTTATCATCAATTAAATTATATTTGGATCAAATTCATCAATTAATTATTAAATAAATATGATTTAATAATTATTTTTATTAAATTTATAACAAAGTATGAATAAATATTTAAATTTTTTATTTTTTATTTTTATTTTTTGAATCCTGGTCAACGGTGGGTTGACGTTCAACAGGGTCAGTCCGGTTTCGTCAAAAAGAGCTAACCGTTGAACCCGGCCCACTTCATTACCGGTTCAGTCAAACTGGTTCGAATCGGCCGGTCCGGACCGGTTCTGACAACCTTGATAATAACTGCAAATTTTTTTTTTATTTTCTATGGTGCGTTGATGAGGAAAATTTAACGACTCGTATCGAGACTTACAAGTTACTAAGTTCATTTCTATCTCGATTAGTATTCTAAATATTCGAGCTTAAAATGAAACATTTATCAAAACGACTCCAGTTTGAATTTTTATCTAAACTTATGACCGGTTGTGAGCTAGTTTATCTAGATTATGAATAGACTCATAAGTACCATGAGTTTAATGTTTCTAAATGCATCCGTGCGGAACTTAGCAAATAGCTTCACCCAAAAAAAAGCTAAGTTGAACTTGAAAATCAAACATAAAAACTTAGAAAGAGAATTTACAGAGAGAAGTTCGCTCATGCTAAAGACATATTTGCACTTGAGAAAATTATGTCTTTATAATCCACAATAATAATGCATTGGCCCCTAAGTCCATCCCACGACATAACCCACGATTATAGCAAATTGCTGATTTAAAATCCAAATACATGTATGAGAATGCGCTGGATGATGCACTTGTGTTGACTGTGCGTTGATAAAGTAGATCGTCTGATTTCTAATTCAATAAATTTTTTCGTGCTATATCATCTGTTAATTTCTTTAATCATGGCATTATATTTTAGATTTATAATATTTATTACTTTGTAATTTTTTTATCCATCTCGTGATATATTATTTTAATATCATTCAACGAAAAAGATTTTCTATTAATATTCAAATCTTTAAAATACTTTAGTTTTACTAGATAAGTCCAAAATTAATTGGTGTGTCTAATTTTCCTCTTTTTTTTTTCTTTTTAATTAATGAAAACAAATAACATTTTGTATTTGAGTATATTAAATTTATTTTTTTTTTTTTGCCCAAATATTAAAATTTAGTTTTAAAATTATCACTTATCATCTTTATAGATTATCTTACATAACTTTTTATTGATTTTATTCTTTCTCTCTCACTCACTCTATTTCTTTCCCTATATTAGATGTCTTTTTTTTGGGGGGGGGGCAATTATGGGTCTGTTTGTTTTGGCTTTTTTTTCCGACAGATACAGACACTTTTTCAAACTTTTTTTTAATAAATTATTTATCAAAAAAATAGATATAGATAAAAAAAAAGTGGACAGTTCTTCAAAAGATCAAATAGAACAAATATAGATAAAATTTAGATGCAAATTGGATATATTTACACGTATCATTTTAAAAAAGATACAGATATAGATGAAAAATAGACAATCCAAACAGATAATATCAACATTGAAACATATCATTTTCAAGACTCAAAAACAAGAGTTACATTTTAAGACTTTAAAGAGTAAAAGTCACAATTAAATATTTAAGATATTTTTAATCTATATAGAACTGTATTATCACTTACGGATAAACTTTCTATATATACTACATATATTATATTGTATTGTACTGTATTACATATAGAATATTGAATTTTTTATGATAGACACTTATGCTATATAATTGATAATGTGCTATGTATTATGGCATGTCATTTTGACATCTTATATTTGTTGTTTTCAAACATATGTTTATAAAAAATAGATACAGATGAAAAACAGACATTTTTACTCATAAACAAATTAGATACAGATACATATCAGATATAGATAAGATACAGAAATGAAAAATCAAACAGTCCAAACAGACCCTACATATGATAACATAACATAGAAGTTGTTTTAATTGTATTGATTATTGTCCTCCCAGTCTTTCAATGCTGCATATTTTCTTATTTATGGGAGTTACCCCTAGTATACAAGTGGCTTCCGAAAATGGATGACCTAGAGTTATTTTATTTAATGGTTACAATTGAATCCCACCAACTCATGATAGTTATATCTACCTACCCGACCTAGTATGATACAATGATTTCGAACATTCTATATTCTTTCAGGTCTTCTAAAGTCTTCTACAACCTTTAGGAATTTCTTGGTTCAAGAACTGTCATTAGATATGGATCTTGGGCTCCTTTAGCAATTAGGCTTTGCTGAACCTCATGGATATGGCCTATTCCTGAAGGTCTCTAACATAAACAAGCTCATGACTTATGAGTTATATATATTATACACTAAGTTGTATGTATAAAATACTGTTAAAACAAAAAACCGAATTTATAAATCATATGCACATACTTGCATAACTTAATCTTTATTCACTATCTACTCATTTGTTTTATATATTTTGCTTCTTGGATTTTTATTATATTTTTAAGGTTTGAGAGCTACTCAAGCTCGATTTGTAAACAAATTAAGATGAACTCAAAATAAAACTCATTTGTCTAATTAAGCTAAGTTGGGTTTTGAATTTCTTGGATGAAACTTAAGGTCGATAATATTTAAATAAATCAAATATAAACCTTCAAAAGTTTGGTTCATTCCAACTCATTTGTAAGCTGCAAACCTAGCAATATCGATGCCCATAGTGATGATGGTAAAAATAGTGGTAGTGGTAATAAAAGGAAATGTCATTTGTTTTGACAAATTACTTTTTCTATTTTCATATGGTCAGTACGTACTTTTAAGTAAAAAACATTTTTCCTAAAGTCTTGATATGTTTCAAGAAAACAAGTTGCGCTTTTTAAAACTTAAATCTGTTTTCAAAGTTACTCGGCATAAATTCCTTTCCCAATTATTTCAATTCCAAGAACGCTATTTGTAGCAACTGTTGTTTCACCTACAAGACTACAGCCTCTTGTCAAGTGTCGCACACTAGCCTTCGTCCTTTCTCTGTTTATTGGGCCACCAATCGGTAATCTCTTGTTTTTTCTCTTCGGCCATAGTAGCTAATGGACCTATGAATGAAAACGCCCAAGATCAAGCCAGAACTTCCAAGTCATACGGAGGTATAGATAAAGATTTTGATTGGGCCACTACTACATGTAGGCCCTAATCAAATTATACATCCTCAGTATGCTGAACCTGTAAATTTCGGGATGAGCATTATATTATTACAATATTCACTTGATTAAAAAATAAAATATGTTATTATCAAGTAAGAGTAAAATATCTAATTATTTTTGTTATAAAAAAATAGTAATTGTATTGTTATTATTTTCAATACAGGATATTTATGATAAGGATAAAGAGTAAACTATTAAATGACAAAGCTATTATTATGTTGTTTAATTGATGGGAATAAAAATTCATAATAAATTGCTATTACTCAAAATAATAAATAGCAATTCATGTCTCTACCATATAAATTGTTATTCAATAGTTTACTTTATCACGTTTATGTAAAAAAAAAGAAAAGGGCATTATAGATATTTTTTACTCTAATAATTACTTATTTTATTTTTTTATATCAAGTGGATAATTTAATAGTTATTATAACTCTAATATATTCCTATTGAATTGGAATTTAATTTTTCCTTATTCCATATGATGAAGAGAATGGGTTATTTATGTGGTGGAACATGAACTATTCATTATTTTGTGTGTTAGGTAATCATTGTGAATTATCATTCCTTTCAACTAAACACTATAATACCAACTTTAAATAGAACGGAAAGGGAAGAAATTGCTACTCCCAAAGTGAGCTGTTAGTGATTTAGGAAATCAAATGGAATGACACTATTTGTATCTTCTCATATAAGCATTGGTTCTTAGCTTTTATAACCAAAATCCACCATTAATATGTAAAAACTATCATGAAACTTGTACCTTACAAATATTGTGAAAATTTTCATAATATATAATTTTTAAGGCAAACTAGCATTTTTTATTATAACTATTCCATTTTTTAACCTAATGATTTATAATAATTAACCTAACATGTTTCAAGTATTGTTGTGGCAACCATAATGATAGCTTAATAGCCCATCTCAAAATTTGAAACACATATCATGTTTAATCAAAATCTTACATGATAAATAGTGACTATATACTAACCTAAAATTGTGACGAAACATTTGAAATTTTAATTATGTCCCAAACAATTAGGGTTGGTTATAGAAACAACTACGCTTTCAAAACTAAGTGGACTCAATAATTTATACTTCAAGAGCAATCAAATGAAAGCCAACAAGTATTTAAACAATTTCCTTCTATTTCTTTGAAAAAGTAAATAATTTGCCCATAGTTTACGCTAAATTTAGTGCGAATTAATTTAAGAATACGTTACTTAGTCCATTAATAGGTCGATGATGGGTATCTGAAATTTTAGGGGAAAAAACGATGAATTAACTAATAATGAAGGAATAAAGGAAAACAAAATGGAGATTATCTTGCTTGCTTGTTTAGAAGTATTTTTCAGGAAAATGTATTTTCATTTTTCCATGTTTGTCAATAAAAAAAAAGACAATTAATGGAAAGTGTTTTCCCTTATTTTGGATAGCATATACTTTTAATAGCTTATTTTTTGGAAAATAACTTCGTAATATAAATGTATAAGTCATTTTTCCTCGATTTGCGAGTCTATCTACTAATAATTCCAATCCAAAAATATTTATTATTAATTTATTAAATATTTTTATTTTAAATAGATTTATTTTACATTATAATATTTGTATTTTTTTTCATTTTTTATACTTAAAATATATGAGTTATTTCAAAACTATAAACAAACAAAAAGTGATTTTTATAAAATTAGTCAAACATATGTTATTTTTCTAGAAAACTTTTCCAAGAAAAAACTATTTTCATTAATAAATATATTTTTTCAAAACAAATAGAATCTTAAAGTCAATAAAAATTGAGCAACAATGCTATTGGCTTTATAATTTAGTAGCATTTTCTCTAATCTTTCATAGAAGAGATCCTAGATCGGAATCCTCTCTTTCCCTTGTAAATAGAAAAAAAAAAATTTAAGCGACAACATCATAATAATAACAATAATAAAAAAGACGGCAAAGGAAAAAAAGATCAAAGAGAGTAGAGATAGAACAAAAAATGAGATGGGAGAAACGAATGAAAGATGTAATGAATAAATGAGCTTGTGCCTTGAATGGATGTTAGGTTAAATAAATTATATTTTCAGTGTAATTAAGAAGAAGCTGGCATTTGAAAAATAACGGTAGAAGAACCATGACCATAAATGGGGAGACACGAGAGATGGAATCTGAAAGTCGAAGACGTAGAACAGAAGGGCAGTGTTAGCATTAGTGTGGGAAACAATTGATTTATCCAATCAGTAAATTGTTAACGGCAGTCCAAAAATTTTGAATACTCAGACAAAAGCAAATTAGCAAAGAGAAAATCTCTACATAATAGATATTTAGTATAGGATAAAACATGTAAAGTAGTTATAAGTTGTTATGAATGGGCATTTTGTGCAAATTAGGTGTCTTAAGATTTTGTTAGAACAATGGGCTTGCAAGTTACACTGCATCTTGTGATGGATTATGGAGATTTGGTTTGTCTAACCTTTCCAAAATCGACCAGATGATCATAAGGAAAGCTACTACCCTTGGCTCATATCAAACCCTTGAAATAATTTTGAATTGAGCATTTTTCATCTCCTTCGTTCATCACTAAGGGGATTCAATGAATGTTATCGAGCTCAAAAATTTATATGCATGTATATATATACAGAATAATTTCTCCTCATTTGTTATCTTCTAAGAGGAAAAAAACACTCATTCACTATGTAATATTACAATTTACAATGTTTGTTTTTGAATATTATATAAGCAACTCAAATAAATATTAGATTCAATTACTTAGAAGCTATGTGGTCAATGCCTAAGATTTTTTAGACTTGTATCCATTAATTTTACATTCGAGATATTGAGATTATCAGTTTTTTGCTACTATCATTTTCTCTAAATCATCATATTAAATGTTAGAGGTTACGTGTAACACCAAACTTCCATGATACACCTATACACACGTTGATGCTGCAACTTTAATTGAAACCTATATTTACAGCATTAAAAAGGATAAATCTTTTTTATTGGTAGTATTTTAGTTTCTTGGCATAATTCCGGACGTGCTCATATTTGGTTGAACGTATAAAACACTGCAAAAGCCAACCTTTCCACCGTTTACACTGTTGAATTGAGTTTATCAGTCCATAAATAGAACTAGCACTATAAAATGCCGTGTTTGTGAGGACAAGATATGACCCACGCACATCGTCCTGTTCATCGTCAAAACTAGACAGGTCCTCCTACGAAAAGAATGTTTGTGCTTTGTTCGATCGGCAACATAAACGATTTGACTCGATCTCTTCAAAATTGGATTTGACGCAGCAATGCACGGTGCATGGTGGTTGGTGTATCTCTTTTTCTTACAGTAAGAAATTGCCTCTAATTTCCATTCTTGAGCCCCTGGAAAGGTTTTAATAAGGGGCCTAAGAATAATTTCCTAAAGTGGTCTAATCATTAAAGTTAGAGGAATATGGCAGATTCGATCTTGAACAATCAACCTCCACACCCATAGAAATTATAATGGACCGCAATGATCAAGTTCAATGTATATTATTTTATTTATTTGGTTACTGTACTACATGGAAAGTCGAATCTGTGTCATTTTTATAAATCGATTGTGTTTTATCGGATGGATTACAACATTTTGAGCAATTTAATTGCTTGGATCCAAAAAATGAGAACCGGGACAGGAATCGGAGGGGCCGATTCTAGAACTGAGGAACCGGCCAGTTTTTTTTTCATGGTTTTTTTTTTCCTTACATTGAGATTAGCAAAAATGCATATATTATTTTCACAATTTCTTACACTTAATTTGTATTACGCGGAAAATTAAGTATATCAAAAAGATAAAAGACAAAAACATAAGTGTGCTAAGTTTAAAAAAAAATGAAAAATATAATTATATTTCTTGTAATTATCTATGTGAATATGACATGTTTATTATAATTTTTTTTTAATTTCTCCTAAGTTGTGCCTATCCAGGCCCCAGCTAGACATTAGCAATTATGCATTTGTGTTGATTCTGGCAAGGACTGAAAGGTAGTTGAGCCAATTTTTTTTTTTTTTTTCCATTTCAAATTTCATTGGGTTTTCTTCCGCCAAGCAGAAGTCAGAGCCCATTTTTTATCCTTTTTCCTTTGAGAGCCTTCGATTCCACCAGTTTTTAGTCATGAAATCAACAAAAAACCGTTGGAATTGACAGTTTCACCCTAGTTTTGGTTCTGAATCCGTTGATGGTGAAACCGATTTAGTTTTCAGTTTGGAACCGACTCATGTCCACATCTAGTTATACATATATCGAAATATATATTACAACAAAAATAATTGCAATTAAAACTTATAAAATATTTACATTTCAAAATGATATGATATGTACTCTAATGTATTTTCTATATAAAGTGTAGTATATCTAACCAATGGAATGGGTTGAATATATAATCTTGATAAAGTTTGTGCGCACCCATTTAAGGCTCTTAAAAATTACACGTTGTTGTAAGTAAAGTCTATATAATATCAATTGCCCTCTCTTTACATACTTTTTACTTGCACATGTTTGATAGGAGATTGGACAGAAATATTAAATGGAAATAGAGGAACCCTTTCTTTCATCTCCATCATGGGATGGTGGAGAAAATAAAAAACTCCATTCACATATTCAACAATTTTCTAATGGTGGTGGGAAATAAACTATGTATTATGCCTTTCCCACTATCAATAAATTGAGAGGATAATGAATGATGGTTGAAAAACAATAAGACTAAGACAAGTCCAAAAGCACTACGTAGAGACCCCATTTTCATGGTATTCTCTATTCCTACAGCTGTTTTATACAGCCAGACACGTAATCCTGAAAGAACGTGGGATTGACTTCAATTCAATCCTTAAAAATTTTGTATGATATAATTAAATTACAAAGTGCAAATTATGTATGAAGTTTACTTCAACAGCATTAAACTCTAAATTGGCATAATCCCAAGATTTGCGAATAACCCCCTAAATTTCGATTTTAATATGTCTTTTTAATTGGGACAAAAACATTAAAAACAAAAATCATTAGGATTGTAAATTCATAAGAATTCAAGTAAATTTAGAAGGTATATGAAACAGAAAAATTAATTAGGGAGTCAACTGTAATTTCTCCAATCAAAATTCTTTAGCAGCTTTGGTAGTGGAAATGACTATGAAAGAAAATGCATTACTATCCATTGTCATTATTATTATATCTTTATCACAACGTATCATGTGGGAGTTCAAGAGATACACGTTAGAGAGTTTGTGGTAACGATTTAATATGTCTAAATCCCATTATCCTTATGATGATGTTGATGTTTAATAGAAATGAAAAATTGGACCGTCAAGCTTTATATCATAATTCCATCAACTTGAATAATGGAAAGGTCACTTGATCATTTTAGACGAGTGATGCCTAAGTGTTGATGTGATTTGCTTGGACGTGAGAAAGAAGTTTCCTTAATAAATATATTAAGGGAATTGTCACCGGCACCAATCATCTTTTTAAGGAAATTATGTAGAAGCAACCTGTCCTAGTTTAGGCAACTAAGATGCGCCTATGAACGATAAAAAGAAAACTTCAACTTCAAGATCACGTTTCAATATATAAATATTTCATCCCTTCTATGTAATTTATTTTCTTACATGGTATAAATAATGGATATGGGACTTTCAAGTTTGCTCATAGCTAGGGGTGAAAACGAGCCGAGCTGAGCCGGGCTTTTGCAAGCTTGAGCTCAACTCGTTTATTTTTTAACAGGCTCGATCCAGGCTTATAACGAGCCTGGAATATATAGGCTCGGGCCCGAGCCCGTTAAGCTTTTCAAGCTTGAGCTCGGCTTGTTTAGCAAAACGAGCCTAAACGAGCTGAGCTCGAGCTTGGGCTCGTTTCGTTAAATAAGCTCGTTTAGCTTATATAATTAGTTTTTAATTATATTTATAATATTAAATTATTATAAATAATTATATATAATATTACATTAATATATATTAATAATATATATATTAAACAAGCCCGTTCACAAGCTTGGCTCGCGAGCTCTTAACGAGCCTGTTCACGAGCTTTGTTCTCAAACCCATAACGAGCTTATTCGTGAGTCGGCTCGCGAGCTTGAGGACAAACTCAGGCTCGGCTCGTTTAGCTAAGCGAGTCTGAGATGGAGTTCAAGCTTGGCTCGTTTAGCCAAATGACTCAAGCTGAGCTAGGCCTGAAACAAGTCAAGCTCAGTAGCTCGCGAATAGCTTAGCTCGTTTGCAGCCCTACTCATAGCAAGTATGGGTAGGCATCTCCACTAGTGGGTCGGAGCGAAGCTAAGTGGGTCCTAGTACTAATTTTGGGGAACTATAACTGCGTTGTCTAGGGTTGGGCCGATTCCTAGACTATGGACCAACTAAATGATGGGATGTGTCTGACCTCAAGCCCAATTTTTCTTAATAAATAATTAAAAACAAAAAATTTTTATTTAAAATGAAGTTATGAACTCAAAATGAAAATTGTGTTTACAAATATTATAGTATTTAGCTTATTTATACATGAAATTATTAGTACATCACATTTGAGTTGAAATATTAGTAATATGAGACTCGAGTAACAATCTAAATGAAATGAGAAAAGGAAAAAAAAATCTATATTGTTTAGAAATGGGATTTTTTTTAACTTTATATAAAGCAACTAAACATATTTTGCAATTGCATACAATTCCTGTGTTGTTATCAATAATTTATTAAATATTATAAATAGATAATAAATAATTTTATATACATGGAAAATAGTCTTGATGGGAATCAATTCATGACTTCATTTATCGGTCTACTTGAAGGAGTGACATCAAAGGAAGCAAGTGGAGAAGACAAGAAGGATTGCATGAAAGCCGCCCTAAGCCAGCTGCCTAGATCTCCAAAGCCGGTGGCCTTGCAAGTTACACCGGCAGCTTACATCCGACGTACAGCATTGGACAAATGAAGATTAGCAGCTTTTTCATAGTAAGCTGACAGCTTACATTTTAGGTCGGCGGCCTATCTTGCCATCTTAGAGATTTTTAGTTATTTTATTTTATTTTATTTCGAATTTTGTTTAGGGTTCGATATAAATATGTCTTTGTAATTGCAAATGAGATAGTGGTTTTTGGATTTTTGACAAATGTGCTTGAGAGTTTTCTCAATTCTTCTCTTATCAATCAGTTGTTTGATTGTAGCAAGATCTTGTTCTTATCGATCTTTGTGATAGTGGTGAACGACCCGTTCTTATCAATCTATTTACAGATTGTGGCGAACAAACCGCTTCATCTTGTTTGTGAGTAATATCAAATGAGAGTAAGCATATTTTGAGTTGATTCGGTACGTCATATCCGATATCAACGTCAATCATATCCTTTATTTTCATTGTATCCACAATTAAAAATCCATTATATATATATAATATATCATTTTTATCATATCTAATTGGACCCTCAAATTGAGAACATTGTGTCTAGGGTTTTAGGCACATCAAGTCTAAACATTAAATGTTATGAATGTTTTTTAATTTATTTTTTCATTATCTTTTATTTTTATTTTAAATAATTTGTATTTTGTTACTATCCTTTTTTTTTAAGGGACTTGGGTAGACTCATAAATCAAACCTGACCAAATAAGTTGGGTCCAAAACCTAGACCCATTGAGGTGGGTCACAAGCCAGACCAACCCCATCGAGATGTTTAGGTACTAAAGAAATTTTTTGATAGTCGCATTATAACTTTGAAACGGTTAAATGAGCCTTTAGATATTAATATAGCTTATAAGAAAAACGTTAATTAAGCATATAACAACCCTTTTTATTCACTTTTTTCTTAGGTATTCGTATAATCACTAGGGTTGGGGTAATCAAGTTCATTAGGTTGAGGGACAGATATTTGTATTGTTAAGTCATTATAAGAGTTTTGGCAAATATCATGTAACTTATGAAGGGAATTTTGTTATGGATGTATATGTGTAAGAGTTTAAACTAGAGAATCATGAACTTAAGGAAATCACTGATGACATTCTCAAAAATTGAGAAGCCTACATTCATCTTGTTTCCTCTCATCATACTAACCAAAGGATGTAATTCTGCCTCGGCAATAATTGACACTCCCTCTACTTTGGAGAAAATACTCCTAATAAGTAGATAATGCAACAATCTAGCACTTTTACTCCTAAATTTCGAACCAATTGTTTTAGAGGGAGCGAAAGTGCCTTCATTTTCTTCAGCCACAAACTACCTAACTTCTGCCTTAGATACTTCAAATATGATGTAACTTATGAGGGAAATTTTGTTATGGATGTATATGTGTAAGAGTTTGAACTAGAGAATCATGAACTTAAGGAAATTGCTAACGACATTCTCAAATATTGAGTGCCAGACTTGCTAACATCTACGTTTAGTATTGCAAGAAGATACATAAGAGATTATAAGTTAGTAAAAACGATAATATTTCGAGAATACATCAGTTGAGTATAGTCATTTGAGGGGATTAATAGATTTTTATCATGTTTTAAGGTTGTTATCATCACAAAATTCATGGAAACTATGTGGTTCAAACGTGCTAACCGTTTCCCATTTGCTTAAATTCAAAAATGAATCTCCATGAATGTCATATGGTATTGTTGTAGGTAGTTATCTGTCGGTAAAGTAATGGGCCTGCAAACACAAAATACAGTTAGTAGTATGCCATGAGGTTATCCAGCATTATCTACCGATACTTAAGTTAGCAGTAGGTTTGAGAGAAAAATGAGTAAACTTAGATAGTATGTTGCTTATTAGCAAAAAAAGATCTCTTTTCACCTTTGGAGTGATGGGCTATTTATAAATTGTGGTCATAATAGAATGATGGCCCATAGAATCTTTACATTCCATGTGGCGTATCTCCAAATATGTTAGTTGACACGAACTCGAGTTCAAGAATGAGGTCAAGAATGAAGGGTCGGCGGACTAACATTTGTTTCCTTGAGGAGATGAGAGTGTCGAGCAAGTCACCGTAGGCCTTCGAGTGTTGCATTGTGACTATTAAGACCACATTGCTATAAGCTTCTGTATCATAATAGACCTCGGTCCTTGTAAGGACCCTTGCATGGTTGAGGCCCTTAAGGGGGAGGTGGAGATCGAGGTTGAGGTCCTCCATGAGACAAAGGCTTCTTGGAGTTTCCAAGATGAAATACTTAGGGGACTTCTTATGGCACTATTAGTTTATTGGACTAACATTGGGCCTAATAGGCTATTATTGAATATTTCCTATCAATAGGTATCATTTTAATGATTTAGAACTTGTGATACTATTAAGGTATAATTATAAAAAGAAAAAAAGGGATAATCATTCATTCTAATCCTTTCTTTTGCTCCTTTGAAGGATTGATTGTATTTTTCAGGAATGTTAATAGTGCCTAAGTATGCAAAGTGGATGAGAAATTCAATTGCTTAATTTAAGGAAAGTAGCGTCAACATAACACATCAATTAAAGGAAAACACAGCAATATTGCAACTGAGGAAGGTAGTAAAGGGACTTCAAGATCGTGATTGTCACTATTTCCTAGTGTGGCAAATCAGGTTCTTATCAACCTACCTCGAGTTTGTGTGGAGGTAAAATCTATTCTGATTAGTTTATGGTGAAGTTGGTCTTATATTGATTTAATTAGCTTGTAGCCTTGTAGAGTGGGTACGAATCTCAAATTTATGGAGCCATAATTGCTAGTATAGGTAGTAGGATGGTTTTAACTTGTTCCTTTAAAAATAATAAAAAATAAATAAATAAAATGTATTAAAGAACCCTTATGAACCCACTAAGTCCACGGATTCTATTAACAGTCCTGCCTTAGACCCACAAATCATGGTGGGTCTACTAAGCTAGTCCAAGAGAGGATCTAGCATGGCCAAGTCTGGTCCCGATTCAAATCCGACCCAAAGAGATGCATAGAGCCTTGGTGACATCCTTCTTTTTTTGTTCAACTTTCTTTAATGTCATCTATGTAAAGTCAAAATCCAAAATTGCATACTTAACTTTAAATTTTCTACCTTCAGATCGTTGGAAAAATAAAATAACACAAAAGGATAAGTCTTGATCTTTTTCTTTTATCTTTTTCCTTTTTATAAAGACTTTTCTTTTTCATTTTTTAAACAAAATAAAGAATTATAGATAATTTTGATAATGTTGTTCTGATGGTAGAGGTATTCAATTTTTTTTGTTTTTAATTTGATAGGTGGATGAGTTTCTTTAGATATTTAATTAAAGTGCTTTTTAAATAAAAGTAATGTATGATGTCTCACTAATGGCTGGGTTAAGGAAAAAAATACAATTGGAAAATAAAAGGAAAAATGAAAAGCAATTTGGAATCTTTTTTCAATTGTTTTTTCCCCTTTTCCCTTTAATTGGTGACTACCTGCAACATATAAATGCTTTATAATCCTAAAGCTGCATCCATAAAAATCTAATCTTAAGAAGCTTAGATGTGATGCATTAACATAACAAGCTTAAATTCTTAAATGAATTATTTTGATACCTTAGGTAAGTACCTATAAGATAAGGGCCTCCAGTAAATAAAAATGGTAATCTTAGTCTTTAACTTAACAAGATAGTCCAGAGCAGTCTTACGTTATATACTATAAGCATAGAAGTAGACATGGGGGTATGATTTTAAAACCAAACCAAATTGAATCGGACTGGAACCGCTAGTTCTAGGTCTTGAAATTGAGGAACCAAAGTCGGAATCGTCTCCCATGGTTTTGGTCCTGTTCTTTGGAATTGCTAGTTCTTGATTCCCATTTTGGAACCAGAGAACCATTTTTTTTTCAAATAAAATTAAAAAAAATAATGAATTTTAGTTTTTATAATAAATTTTAAACTCAAAATAATTATTGAATCTAAAAGTGTTAAATTATTTAACCAAATCTTTTAAAAATTTGTTTATAACGCACATTTCTTTGTATAGAAACACATTCAATATCAATTGTAGTTAGTAATATGAGATTGCAAAATAATCTAGAAGTAAAAAGAAAATTACAATGAAAAAGTAGTCTCACATTATTAAGAAAATGAATTTTTATTTTAGGAGAAGTTTATTTGAACTAATTATATATGATTTTAAACTATGTTTATTTGTGTTGCCAATAATAACATATTTAATATTGTGAATAAGTAATAAATTTTACTATTTATATGAAATAATTTAAATATTAATAATTATATATTTAATATTCTTTTTTCTTTTTTTTTAGTGGAATCAGGTGGACATGCCGGTTCCATCGGTTCTAGGCTAAAGAACCACCTAGGAACAATAAAACCGGTGATTTTATAGCTAATTCCGAAACCAGCCAACCGATCTGGTTCCATTCTAGAATCACCAGTGACGGTTCCAGCTTGGAACCAAACTGAACCTATCTTTACATAGAAGGAGAGCAAAAACATAATGAATTAAATAGGTGAATAAAATCCTTAGCTCGAGGCTTGCTTAATAAAAACTAACTTGAATTTCATATTTTCCAATAGGGGAGCAATGCCTTGTTGCCTCTCATACATTTAAACAATAGCTAGGTTCAAGAGAAAAGGTAGCCTAATTTTATAGATATTGGCTTTGAAATAAGACTTGAAAGCAAAGGATATAAGGATTACATAGGTGAAAACTTGCTTATAGATATTGGCTTTATTTGTAAAACAACAAATAATAGTGAAATATGTTATAAGCTTGATATAAAAGGAATTATAGATGCAATGGAAATAATAGGAATAAAAATGATGGAGCCAATGGAAATATATTCTTCTTCTTTAGAAGGGGAAGAATGTAATGTAAATAGGAACATGAAAAGTGAAACACAAAAAGTTCCTACAAGAAGCGTGATGTACCTAAACCCAGATAGCACATATTCATTGAGATTTAATCTTATGATGATGGACCAAGATCTACAGGTGATGAAAATAATGTGTCAGAAAACGTTAATCAAATCTTGGAAGATAAGGAAACATTAGGAATGATGAATGTGCTAGAACATATAAACACTTCAAGATGGAAAGGAAATAGGACTTCATTTTCAACCTTTAGTTTTGTTGATGACACGATTAAGAAGATAAAAGAAATGGAAAAGTATCTTAATGCTAGATATAATTCCTACGCACAGGAGATAAAGGCTAATTAATGGAGTATTAAAAAGAAAGAAGAGGATACAAATGAGGAAGAGCCATTGAGACCAATCAAATATTGGGAAGATGGTTTTTCTATAGGACATGGAGAAGATCTTATTCCTTATGAAATATGGTTAAAAGAAAAAGAAATTTTAGGAGAAATGCAAGGAGTAAAGTTTAAAAAGAAAACAGAATAAGAAGATGTTTATTGTTTTAAGAATTATTGTTTTGAAGGACAAAGTAAAGATGAAGAAATCTTGTTACAATTAGCAGATAAGTTATGCAAATAGAGCAAAATTTTGAGTCTAGACAAGATTTTGAGTCAGAAACAAGTTCAAAAGAAGATATTGAAACCATAGGAGAACAAACACATGTGTCTGAAAATGTTATGATGGATAACAATAAGATATAAGGTCAAATACATTTCCCCTTATAGCAACACATAGAAGACAGGACATGTGGGAAGGAATCCCAAGCAGAGTGCCTTATACTCATTTCATTGAAAGAGAACTAGGTGATAGGATGTATAAAAGAAAAAGGATGCCATTTGAAACATTGAATAAAAGGAAATTGATAGACAATGGAAGAATACTAAATATGAGTGCACATGATCTGTAAAGTTGGGGACCTTTAGTTGACAATTGGACACAAATGATTGTCAAGGCATGGAGAGATATTCCTTTAATAGAAGACACAGATCAAATGTACATATATTTAGAATTTTTCTTAGGAGAAATTACAAGAGCAATGTAGAATCTTATAAGAAAAATTTTCCACATGTAGCCACAGATAAAGCTGTAGGGGCAACAAAGGGATGCTATAAGGAACTTAGAACAATTACAAATAAAGGATTGGTATTTTGTTAAATGGTATATATAGGAATTCTCTTAGAATTGCATAATTACTAGCTGCTATTATGAAAAGTTGATGGTAGATAAGCTATTTTTAAAGTTACTAGAATCATTAGGAGCAGAAGTGTATAAAGAATAAAAAGAAAATGTTGAACTAAATCTAGGAGAAAAGTTAAATAACTTAGGAACAAGGATAAAGGTTCTTGTAGATAAGTTAATAGAAAAGTATACAACTTTACAAATAAATAGGCAATTAAAAGGAGGAAATTACAAATTTTAAAAAATTATTTATACTCCAAAGGTTTATGGAACAAGAGAAAGGAATAAAAGGAAGCAAAAACCAAAGTATAGGCCTAAGGGCAAGGAAGCCATGGTTAAAGCAAGATAGGCATGTAAGGAAATACAATAAAAACAGGGTTTACAAAAATAAATTAAAATATTATACTTATAATGAGGAAGGACATATGAAAAAAGGCATGTCCTAAAAGGCATAATAGTAATACTATAACTAGCATTTTATTAGAATGTATGAATGAAGATATATTAGCACATGAATGGCACAAAAAACGATCTATAATATAGTCACAATAATAGATCAACAGGGAGTGATGATAGAAGATTCCGATCGTGAGGATCAAAATAATATTGCAGGAATGTTCTTAAATCAAAGTTATCATAATCCTTACAAAGAACAAATAGGGATAAAATATCAAGATGAAAAGGTTGAACTATTGAATAGGATGTTACAAGATATAGGAAATACAATGATGAACACATGAGAAAACATAGAGAACTGCAGGCATAACTGGACTTAAGGAAGTGGATTAGAAGACCATCCATGCAAATTTTGTTCTGCATATCCAATAACCAAACTCAGATATCAATGCAAAATTTGTATGGTGGAATCTTGTAAAATATGCCTAAAATAAAGAAATGAAATGTTTTAGTTTTATGAAAGTTTTATAGTTAAGCAGTTTTCAACAAGATGCAATAGGAGGAAAAAAATGAGGATTGATGATAGGATAGACAGGATAGAAGAATAGCTACAAGGAATAAAAGAAAGATTAATAGGTTTAGAAAAAGGAAAAGCCAAAAACAATGATAACAAAGGAATAATAATAAGAAAAAGGAGATGACCATGGCGACATAATGAGGATTTATATGGGAGCAACAAATACATCTCTAGAAAGGATAAAGGACCTAAGAATATCAAACCCAGATGAAAGACATGTTACAAAGTTCATAGGAGTATATCTCAGAAGGTTATTCTTTAAGACACAAACAATAGAATTAAATCCATTAATAGATACAGACAGTATTGCAAATATATAGATGAAAGAATAGAACCTGCAGAAGAAGTTGAACAAATAGATATATGTAGGATAAGTTCAGATATACATGGAAATAAAATGAAGGAGTGTAGATGTATAAAGAAACATAAAGTAAGTTTTTTTACAGAAGAAAATGGATTATACCATGCATAGTGGAATGATACAATTATAGAATTTTGATAGTTCAAAAATTAGATGTATAATAGATTGGATTTTTTATTAAGTAATCACCATGGTATCTTAATTACTATATATAGTGTAAATACTTTAGGATATCCAGCTATAGCATATTAAAACTATCTAGAAAACACAGAACTAGACATTAGATTGTTACAAAAGCATGACGAAAAAGATGAAAGAATTGTGATTATAAAAAATTAAAGGAATGTCAAGAAAAGGAAAACGAAAAAATAAGGATGGAGGAAAATTCAAAGGAATCAAAAGAATTAAAAGAGTACTTAGAAGAAGAAATTGAGTGGAAAGAAATAGCATTAAATAAAGGAAAAATGGTAAAATGGGAAAGGTATATAGAATTTGAGAGAATTCATATTTGGAAACAGGTTACCTAGATATTGACTAAATCATTAGTAGCCTGAAAAAGGAAAAAAAAAATTAGTGAAAATCCCACAAGTTTTTGGGAAAGAAATAAAATAGTATGTAAATTAAATATAACAAGTTCTAATTAAGAATTTATTATAGTGCAATAGAATGTGATAATCTAGATAGACAAGACTTTGAAATGCACATAAAAGAGTTATTAGAATTAGAAGTTATAAAAAGGTCAGACAGTCAACACAAAAGTTATGCTTTTATTGTTAAAAAACACAGTGAGATAACAAGAGGAAAATCGAAAATGGTAATAGATTATAGAAAACTAAATGATAACATAAATGATAACTCATACAATCTTCCTAATAAATCTGAATTGGTCAACAAGATACAGAATTGTTATATATTCAGTAAATTTTGTTGTAAGTCAGGATTTTGGCAAGTAAAAATGGAAGAAGAATCACAACCATGAACTGCTTTTATCTGTCCACAAGGACATTTTTAATGAAAAGTTATGTCATTTGGCTTAAAGAATACACCTTTAAATTTTCAAAGAAAAATGGATATAGCTTTTCAAAATCTAAAAGATTTTACTGCAATTTATGTGGATGATGTTTTTATATTTTCTAAAAGTGAACATGAACACATAAGACATTTAAAGATGGTAGTTTCAGAATTTTAAATATAGGGAATAGTGGTGAGCACTAAAAAGGCACAATTTTTCAAAAGGAACATTGCGTTTTTAGGAGCAAAAATAGTAAAAAGAAGAATTAAGTTAGAATAAGTTAGAGCGCATAGTTAGAAAGGTATTAGAATTTCTTGAACAAATAAATAAAAAGCAATTACAGGCATTCTTAGGTTTGCTAAATTATATAAGACATTTTATAAATTATTTGAATTTTTCAGTAAGATCTTTTTTGATAAATTTTTTGGTTTTAAAAGTTTGTCTCAAGAAGACATAAAGTAAATAAGAAAAGTAAAGGAACAAGTTAAAAGGTTATCAAAGTTGAGATTACCCTTAAACACAGATTTCTTGATCATTGAAAGTGATGGATGTCATCTAAGATGAGGAAGAATTTTATTAAGGAAATCCTATAAGTATGTTGAAAGGAAAATTGAAGAAATTTGCAGGTATACAAGTAAAAAGTTTAAGAAAATGAATTTACCAAGTATAGATAGGGAAATTATGGCTATTGTAAATTGTTTAGACAATTTGAGATTATTTCTATTAAATTAAAAGGAGATGTTAGTTAGAACAAATTGTGAAGTTATAGTCAAGTTTCATAAGAACATAGGAAGTAAAAAAATGAGTAAGAAGGCTGTTAAACTTTAAAGGTGTAATAATAAACAAGGATACAAGGTAGATTTTGAACACATAAAGAGAAAACATAATACAGCAATAGGTAAATGAATTATCTCGCTTACTAATATGATTAATTTTCTTTTTAGAAAACATGGAATTTCAAAGGAACATGTTTGTTATTTAGGCCACCAAAGCGGCCATTGTCTTTTCAAAGTTCATAGGCAAGCAGCTCTAATTCTTAAGGAACAAGGTTATCAAAAGTAATAGAAGAACAACAGGTCATGATTAGTGAAATAACCTTACCTATATTACGAACAAATTCTCCAAAAAAGTTCTAAGCACCCCCCACAATTATTGTTAAAGGTGAAACACATATTGCTCTAATAGATGGTGTATAGTGTTTGACTAGTCAGGATGAATTTAAATATATAATTTGCTGTGCTCTTCCTAGATACTTTAACCAAATAGAAACACAGGTGTCAAAGGTACACAGAAAACATGTTATATGAAAAGGCTATAGGAATATAAATTATCACAAGGAACATAAGGACAAATTAAAAGGAAATATCAAGTGTATGGAGTTGCTAAAGGACATTTACCATGGGTCTTTTACAATTCGAATGATTTTCAAAATCAAATTACAGACTACCCAAATCCTTCATGGGGAGGTTTCAATAATATTGAAACTGCAATTAATTGGGTCAAGTAGATGTCGGGAAAACGTGAAATTTATGTTGATCCAGCCCTTGATAAGTGTAAAAGTATCAAAAGTACCACGGGGTAAGTTGAATGTACACAAAGGTATATGGATCTGAAATCATTAAAGGAAGAATAGAAAAATAAGAAATCTTCTCTCAAAATTATAAAAAAAAAATCCAGCTAAGCGAAAAAGAGAAGTATTGAAAGTATTAAAGAGCATAATAAATATTACATGGAGGCATTTTCATTTCAAACCAAAAAAAAAAAAAGAAAAAAGAAAAAAATGCCTCAAGAAGAATATGAAAATACAACATAACTCATTTTCTTTAAGAGGAATGAATTCGTTTCAAAATTTCCATCCCTTGCAAAATGGCTAATTAAAAGATATGCAATGGAAATATTTTTAATGCCTTTTATTATACTCCAAAGGATAGTACAAGAAGAACATATATGTTTTGATGGAGTAGGATTTGGAACTATGGTAAGAGTAAATGTGTATCTTAATCCTCCATATTACTCTTATATGGGAAAGGATTCATAAGTCGAAATGAATAACTATTACCTAGACAAAAACTATTATCCAAAACATGTCCATTATAATATACACAAAATAGCTATAAATCTTAACTATTTCAAAGGAATCAAGATAGGGAACCAAGAATACATATTGGCTACTCTTCTGGATTATGAACTCGTCACAAAAATTGTCGGCATATTTCCACAATTTATGGCCCAATCCATGGGAAGAATGTTTCATGAAGTATTAACAGCTTTAAGGGAAATAGAATGGGAACATAACGAATATGACATCCTGGTTAAATATTATGTAAAGATAAAGGCAATACCACCTAAATGGTTAAAATTTGAATCCATACTAGCAATAACTTGGTTTTAGGTTACTCTAATAAGAGAAAAGATTTTAATAATCCAAAAAATTCACATGCTAGAATCAACAAATAGTTTGAAGAATAGTTGGATATATACACTACTAATAAAATGAGAATGTATATAGCAGAAGGTCCAGAATTTCATCTTATTACAACTAATAAGAAGAAATTTATCTTCTCAAAATAAAAAGAGCAATATGGCCATAATATGAGACAAATTTAAAAACACTTCGAGAAAGCCTTCAAATGGAAGATGAACAGGATGAAAAGGACAATCCATATGATCCCAATTACACTAAGGATGAGGATGAGGGAATGGAAGGACAATAAGATCTAGAAAAATTCCAAGAGTTAAAAAAAAAAAAAGGTTTGAAGGACAAAAGAATCAAACAGAAGACAGTAGGTTTTAACAAAATTTGAAATCACCAGAATCAAAAAGGAAAAAGGAAGTCAGGGCAGGCAAAAAACACGAAAGAAAAAGAGACCAAGACAAAAAGAAGGAAATCAAACAAGTAGAAAATGCGAAAAATAAAAGGAGAATAGGAAAATCAGACAGACAACAAATTATGGGGTTTACTGTAATAGTAGGTTAATGTAGTACTTTTTTTTTAAACTATAGCACTTTTACTGTTTTATAAAACTCTATAAAAGGCGAGCAATTTATAATAGAAGGAGATTGAAATTTCAAGGGAGAGAAATGCTTGTAATATATAAGTGTAATATCTGAGTGTTTACTTTTCTATAAGAGTGTTTTGTAATAACTGTAGCAAATTTCCCCAACTATTGTAACATACCTCCACTATCTTCAATAAAGCTATTGTAAGTTTCCCTTTATCATGTATGGTTAGTTTTATTTTTAAGGTATAAAGGTAACCATGCTCTAATACTTTATTAGGCTTTTGTATTATGCGATAAGGTTTTACAGCATGGGTAAACAAATTAAGGCACCATGCTTGGTGATAAAACTCTAGTTCATTTAGAAATTATACCAAAAGTGCTAGCGTTAAAATCCTTTGATGAGGCTATTTGAGGTAGAGCTTGCCGTGTTTTAACCTTGTGGATTATGACGTAGGCATGAGATGCATTTTATTAAAAAAAAATATTACTTCACTAATTAACTATCTTCGCTTTAATTGTTTACCCTACTATGTGTTGGGAATTTTCGATCCAAATCTGATTCGTGCAGCGGAAAATCGCTTTTTTTTTTCCCAATCGGATCCAAGCGCTCCAATTAAATCAGAAAGAAAAGGGAATCGTGTACCTTTTGTCTTGATGATGGGATCAAAAGAGATGTTAAGTCAACCAACTCCCTCTACCGTATTCACACGAATGAATTGGATCTTCATGTGCTAGCACGTCGAAAAAGTTTCGACCTTTGGAATCCCTCACACTCTCTTTCTAGGTTACGAAATTTCTTTCTAAATGACGGCCAGCGTCAGATGATTGAAAAATTAACCTAGTGGAGAATATATATATAGTGATATATATAAGGGTTATGTCTCTTTAAATTATCCTGATATATATAAGGGTTATGTCTCTTTAAATTACCCTGATATATATAAGGGTTATGTCTCTTTAAATTACCCTAAACAAATTAGGGTTTATGTAGAAAGACATATATATCCTTATTATCCGAATTTATTTATTTGTTAATTTTAATCTAATTAAAATCGACAAATAAATAATTAATCAATTCCCAATACGATTATCGAAGATCCATTTTATTCATTCTTTGTGTGTGACCCTGTAAGTTCACTTAAAATTGGTAGTAGTTCTTAAACATTCTTTTAGGACTACAAGACATAATTGGTCTCTAGCAAGACATTATGTCTACCCAATTTTAGTGAAGATCGATGATCCGACTTTACCTACTAACAGTTAGTCATTCAGTCCTTTTGTTACACGATATCTTATAATCAAACATAAGGTGTTGATCAAAACACTCTTATATTGTCTAATTACTTATTTCTTGAATCTAGAGTTTGACCGACTTAAACAAATGATATTGATAACTCTTTATCAATTCATTCGAGCATGGCCATGCATTTCTCAGTCTTACTCATCAAGAGGCCTGATAGATATCTCTCTTAAATTAATGAGATGAACAAATCCCTTTACTAACACTCACATTCCTCTATATAACATATTGCATACCCAAGTTTATTCTTACAATCATCCGATTAAAGATGATGAAGAGATGAATCAAAACATGGAAACTGCTATATAGGAATCCATGGTGCCATTAGGTCAAAGGACTAAAACAACATTGTAAATAAGAATACTTATTGCATTGCTCCATACAGTATCTTATAGTTGGTCAATCCAATACAATACACTCCTGTTTGTATCTATGTGCTAAATTGATATCCCATATCCATGATCAGTAAAACTTGATCATCATACAGCAATCATACTAGTCTTAATTTATTATCATTCCACATAATGAGTGGTAGGATAATTTAGAATAAAGTTATATTCAGTTATGGTTTCTACTTTAAAGTCACATACTTTAACGATATAGGTATAACTAAATATTCAAGAAATAACATTACAAAGTAAATAGGCCAAGAATAACTTTGATAATTAAAATGACTTGATAACAAACATACAAATGATAAAGAATCCATATGGCCTAGGGCACATCACTAGCACTATGAAGTTTTTTCCCATGGCACAAAGATCCTCATTTTTGGTATCAAGCCTTAACATTAGCATATTGATTTCATCATTTCACAATATAACTATTTTGATAAGAAAGTATACTTTTTAAAGAACTTTCGCTAACATTCCATAATTATACAATCAATAACTCAGTAATTTTTAAAATTAATAAGGGCATAAAATTATGTCACGCCCTGTGTTAATCCAGTCATAACAGTCCTGCCGTATACACTAGCCTATGGCAGAAGCTCACCACTTAGCTTCTATCATAGCCTAGTATATACAAGGCACAAATGACCAATCCACTCTGAAGCGGCATCAGCTCAATAATAAAATCTAAATAATTACAACAATATATGAATATTTTATTTCACACTGATACAACATACTATTAGGATTATTTGTAAATACTAAGTTTACTAATATTCAAATCTGATTAGTCTGTCCAAGTTACTTAACCAACACTATTAGTCAAAATGAAAATAGAAAAGTAGAAATTGGATCATCTAACTTCCTCTTATTTGTACTACTACACACCTGAGGATCCACGGTTATACTAACTACTGCTACCAAAGTCAATTTGAACCTGCAAGATAATCTATAAGGGAATGAGTAACCACAGCTCAGTAAGAAGGATGGAAGTAAAATTGCATGTGCACAAAATAAACAAGATCATCAAATAATTAATTAATATAATGATGAATAAGCAAATGTCATCCGCATGACATTACCTGGTCCATCATGAGACTAGAGAAAATAACCTTACTGTAGATTGGGTTGAGGAGTTTATAACGTAATGCAAAGCAATTATCGATCAAACCCATGCTTATGAAATGGAACCATGGCTCCTCTCTCTAGACCTCCTTGGACATGTTCCTAACATCACCATGACCTCCTCTTTTGTCACTTAGTTCGGCCTTGAGGATTGAAAAAGACAGTTTTGTTGACTTTCCTCAAGGTTGATGTTTGATAATAGAATCCTATTCGATCCCTTATTGGGTTGAAATGGATGACATTTTAGAAATATTTCATTAAAGTTTTATTTAGTTTCATTTAAAGGCCATCAACCAATTTGCAAACACTTTAAGAATATCACAATTCACCACAACACAATATAGCACAAAGTTCATATACCAATCAACAAGTCAAGACAAGCACGGGCATTGCATGCACACATCCAAGTTATTTTACAGTTGCAACCATGGATGCACTTCGACCTCCAAGTATCTTAAAAATGGTACTCCAAAATGCGGTAAAGCATTGATCTCGCTTACTTGGATAGTGGTTTCCTGGTTATCTTGGTTTGTCAACTTTTGCATTGTTTATGATTCCTATAGTGGAATCTAGTTTTAATTAAAAAAAAAAAGTAGGAATGACAGTGGATTTTATTTTAATCATTATATTCATCACTTTATTATAATCCTTTGTTATAACCTGTAACAATAAGATGTCTATATATTACAATCTTTTTATATATTCTTAGTAAATAAAAACATATGACACTAACACATATTTAATAAATCAGTTGATGATCAAAAGCTATTTACTTAGTGTAAATAAGTTAATAGTTACTTGGCCACCTTTAGAACATATGTTCTTAATGTATAATTAGGAATAGGTATGATATCACACAAAATTTTGATAGTATTAAAATATATTGTTTCAATGTTTGAAAATATAGTATTTTATCTTAAGGGTATCATTTGGAAAGGGAATTTGGTAAATGACGGAATTTTCTATAACACTATTAAATGCGGTAGTTGAAATATAAATAGTTGAAATTAGTAATTTCAGTAATGTTGAGTTCTCAATGGTCCAACAAGATTTTGATTATTTTAACTTACTTATAATAATCTATCATTTATAACATAGTTTAAACGACATAGAAAGATAAGAAATCTATTATTTTTTTCTACTATCAAATTCACGAATTAATTAGGTTTATAGTGATACCTACAAACATTATCACTCTTAATGCAGTTTTTAAAAAAAAATGACATTAAAACACATATTTAATTAAATCACCTAGTAGAATACCATGACGTAGATAATAAAATATATGTCAACATGTTACCTCTGCAAATGGAAGGCGAGATATATGTGCATGTTCATTGATTCATATGAATTATATCACTAATGGTAAGTTGAACTCTAATTGATAATGTGTTATGACTTCCATATCTTAGCATAAATATTTTATCATTACATACAAGATAACTTTTCATATCAAGGATTTCAATAAAAACTGTCATTCAAGCATATCTATTGGATATGAAAGATATGGGTTAAAAAAAATATCATCACAAACTAATGAATATATTTTTTTAAAATAAACTTCAGTCCATATTTATTGGTTAGCTTAGTAAGATTATTTATTTTCCTTAAATGATCAATAAAAATTAAAGCTTTAATGACCCAAAGTTTAGGGATTCACATCCATGTAATTTAAAGGAAACTAATCTTAAGTATATAATGCACATATAATGAATTTCATATGATAAATTAAACAACTCAAAACAACACCAGCTAAATGGAAAAAAAATTGTTCTAGAACCATTATAATTACAATGATGAGAAGAGGCTAATAATAAATTTCTATAAAACTATACGAAATTCTACCGTTTTTCTTTATATTATTTTAATTAACTGCACGAATTTTTACAAAATTAATAATGAGCATCTCCGCTGGCGAGATTCCGACCAAGAAAAAAAAAAAATCTCACCATGACGGAGCAATCTAATCAAGCACAACAATTTGCCTAAAATTTTCAATTTGATTACCTTAGAGATATTTTGGGTCTGCAGAAATTATTTCACTGGGTTTTCATAGGTATTGTAGCTCTGAATTGGTTTAATTTGCACCTATTTAAGTATAGTAATAATATAATTTATTGTCCTTTCCTCGTAAGTTATCTATATATATATATATATATATATAATAGGTGTCATTTAATGTTAAAACCTAGAATTTTCCTCATTCAATAGTTCTCCTCCTTTTGCCATGCCCCATTCGTAGCTTATTATGATCATTTATTATTACTATTATTATTATATATTAAGGTGATTGTTTATTGTATGTATTAATTTGGGTGCAGTGTAGTGATACTGTTTGACAAACTAATTCATGTACATATTTACTAGATATGACTTTATGTCAGATAATCACATCTATAGTCGAATGTTTTGTCATTAAAGCATGTTATAGTTCAATACTCATATTTTTGTGAGGTCTCACTAAATAACAAGTTATGTTAGAGATCTAATTTAGTAGAAATATTGATATACATATTTATATTGTTTTCAAAATTTAAATTTATAAGATCATCTTAACTAAATCCTATGGTTACTCTGTGAACTTTAAATTTTAATACACACATTCTCCATTGTGTTAATTGTAAGTGCCATAATCCTTATTTATATTTAAGGGTTTACAAATTAAACTACTCTTAATAATTAGTTAATTAGACATAATTAATTGAGAATTCATATTAAAAATCCTATGGAAATGAATCCACCAATGTAAATATTAAGAACTAAAATGATTGTACAAAATTCTTGGAACTTAACTTATAATTTTTGAAAGGTCAATTTTATGAAAAAAGATTTAATAAGTATGGTATGTCACATGCCTAGGTAAGTGGGAGAAAGTACAAATATATTTTAAATAAGTAGTGAAAATGATGAATAATTCTTACAAAATTATCCACATAAAAAAATTGTACCAGTAGTTATACGCCATTAAGCATTCCAAGTAGCATATCACACTTAATGAATATTTTCTCCAATTGTACCCATACTTTATTGAATAGCATATAGTTTTGCAAATTTGATATGCAATAACTAAATTAAAAAAATGAAAACGTTTCTTTGGAGAATTTGCTTGAATGGTTTACCAACAAAGGAAAACTTGGCACAATGAGGTATGGATGTGGAAGTGAGATGTGTCTTTTGTGGTTTGGATGAGAATGTTAAATATCTATTTAAGGAATGCAATGAAGTAAAGTTAGTTGTGAGGAAATTAGGTTTCGAACAAATCCTTGGATTTGACTAGAACCTGACGATGGAGACTTGGCTGGAAAAAAATTTCAAATGGAAGAAATCCCTATTAAATTGCTCGAATTGTCCTTTGCAAGTGATGGATGTTTTCTTGCTGTGGGAATTCTGGAGAGAAAGGAATCGAAGAATTTTTAAAAATGCAGCTGATCATAAGTGGGTTAGTCATACTCGAGCAGCTACACAGGAATTCTGGGCGCATTTTCGAAAACAGAGGAACAACAACAACATCCATTTTCCAAGTCAATGGCAATCACCACACTCATTACACATAAAAAATTAACTGTGATGCCTCATTTATTTCTCCTAAGATTCCATCTGCTGTTGGAATCATTGTGAGAAATAGTCAGGACTTGTGCATTGTTGGGCGAATCAGATGTTTGTCCACAATATCTCCTTTGCTTGCGGAAGTTTAGGCAATATATCATGGCTTGAAGTGGTTTGAAGAACATAATTTACATGATGGCATTGTTGAATCTAATTCTAATGATGCCATAAAATGGAATATTGATTCTGAAATAGATAATTTAACTCCTAATGTGATTGTGCAATGTAGGCATTTGATGTGGATGCGGCAAGGGAGCAACAAGAGAATAACTCTGATGTAGACAACTAGAGAAACAAACTGGGTGGCTCATGATCTTGCTACTAAGGGATCAAGAAAGAAAATTAATGAATACTTCTTTTTTATTTATTATCATGTTTTTTGTAAAATGTGCTTACGCGTACTCTTGATGTTTTGTCATTTGTGTCCAGTTATTCTTGTCAATGGCACTATACCAAAGTCCCTTCTTTTGTTATCCCTTCTCCTCAAACTATCTTTAGAGGAGTGTCTAGCTGTAGACCCTTTCGTGATGATGGCTAATAGCCATTAATGTTGTTTTGTTTTCTGCAGTTTTGTTTTTTTCTCTGTTTTGATATTACCAAAAAAAATATAAAAAAATTATCCCCATAAACATGAAATTAAGTATAAAAAAAAGTTATATTATAATTTATAAAATATTGTCTATCTAATAAATTTTTTTTTTCCTTTTTTAAATTTAATGTAGGCCGTGATTATTGAAGAGACCGGAAGATGTTGGCTGGTGCTCCGATTGGTTAGAGGGTGTATTCGACAGGGTGGGAAGGGGGTAAGGGTGTTCCGAATTTGTATATATTTTTTTAATTTTGAGTCTATTTATAACCATTACAGTTATAATAAATAATTAAAGTTACTATTACCTTTTTTTTTTTTTCTAGTTTTCGTCCCGTTACAAGATACCACAAAGTTATTGTTACGACAAGATAAGAATTTTGATTATATGTACTAAAAGTCTGTGGACTTTGATATGGATATGCTCATTAAAGAGCAACAGACTTAATTTTGTTTCACATTCGTATAGAAGTATAGGTCAATTTGTCTACTTCATTTGTCCAACCCTATCCATTATTAGAAGCTTATTAGTGAAGTTACTTTCCACTTTCCTGGGTATTTATGGCGTGAATGCATTGAAAATTTGTAGGTTATTAAGTGATTATGAAAATTAGTCCAATGTTGTTTGAATTTTTGGGTAAAATTACTATTAACTAATGTCCCATATTAATTAAATATAATGATACATAGCATCTTATTGTAAATTGAATCTAAATTTTATATTTTACTTATAAACTTAAATGTATAATACAACTTGATACATCTCCGGCTCATTTTTTAAATTAGATTTCACAAATATATTCCTGTATGTTTTAGAAGTTAAAATTTTTATTGGGTTTAATTGGTTAGTTTGATGTATGTTTGGTATATATTTAAATTTGATTGTTTGTTAAAAAATAGATAAAAAAATATAAAGAATTAATTATTTATATACAAATCATATATATACACGTTAACTATGAATACAAATTAGATATATACATATATATAGATGAAAAAGGAAGAAAAAATAAAAAGAAAAGTCATTATCATTTGTAAATTTTGGAATCTTTACAGCTATATTCTGCTAAACTAAAAAATTTCGTTAAATTCATCCCATCGGTATTCATACATAATCAATAATCCGAAGGATTAGTTTATATTTTCAGCAGTTGACTTTTGTATCATCATACGCCGTTATAAGTGTCTCCTTTATCATCATATGTAAGGCTTCCCTGCTTGTTGGCTTTTTTTCCTTTTTTTTAATTAATGTCAAAATAGGATTAAAAACATAAATAAATAAATAAAAGTGCAAGGAAACACATTAGGCTAAAATTTTAAAAACAATATTTTATGTCCAAATATTATTATCTAACATACATAAGCTTTTACATTAAAATTATCATTTTCTGATTATAAAATACACCATAATCATAATTATAGTAAAAAAAAAAGACCAATATATATACATATATATTAGTATAAAAATAATATAAACTCCAAAATTCTTTTTTCTTATATAATTATAAATTAACCTTGTTATATAAGTACTTTTTCATATTTTTAACATCTCTTATTTTAGTGACCTACTAATTTATTTAGAAATATGTTTTAATATAATATATTTAAATTTCAAATTTGTCTAATGGGTCTACTTTGATTGTTTGATTTTCATCTTTATTTGTACCTATATCTGATTTGCATATATATTTTATTTATTTCTAATCTGTATCTAATTTGTTTGATATGTTTATAAGTAAAAAATATTTATTTATCGTTAGTATTTATTTTTTGATAAATAATTTATTTGAAAAAGATAAAAAAAATATTAAACTACTAAGAAAAAAAAAAGCAGAGCTCAATTGACGTATTTGTTAATAAAATGATTCTTTTCCCAGCAAAGGTAGTAAAATCTGGAAAAAAAATTTACTGTTTCAGATATTTTGTGTCAACCTTATCCTAAACAATAGTAATGCAACACATGTACGAAAAAAAGTAATAATTTTTAAAATTTATTTAATATATAGCAAGTATTTATTGATTAAAACAAGATATTAACAGCATTTCCGAAACGGAAAATAATTTTCCGTAAAATCCATACGTCGGACTAAACTAGGTATCCTATTCGCGTATCAGCAACAAATGGCAATATTATATTAATATATTCTTAGTCTGATGCCAAGTGTCTTATTAAGATTTGGCTTTTGTCCCATTCAGCGATAAAGTCCCAGAAAGCAACCAGAAATTTTCCCATAAATTTACACTCCTTACTTCTTCTCATTTAAAAGACGTGCATCTTACAAAATCTAATCACCAAATTCAGAAGGTTTTTTTTTTTTTTTTTTCTGTTGTCGTTGCTGTATTTGTCTTTGTGCATGTCTTCATAGAATCGAAGTGTTTTTCATTTGGGAAAATCCTTTTTCTCAAAAAAAATTTCTGTAGAGATCAAAAAGGGTGTAGACTGAAAAACCAAAAATGAAGTTTTGCAAGAAATACCAGGAATACATGGAAGCTCAGGAGAAGAAGTTGCCAGGAGTTGGTTTTAAAAAGCTTAAAAAGATTTTGAAGAAATGTTCCAAGAAAGAGAAACAGCTTCTATTTCAAGAAAGTGGAAGTCCTCGACCTTCATGTCCTGATCATTGCCCTGGTACCTAATTCATTTTGCCTTTGCATTTACGCTAATACGTGTTATCGTCCTTGATCTTCGTGTTCTAGGAAATTTTGGGTCTGATTGTGTTACGTTAGTTTTTCTCATAAATTTAAGACCCCTTTCTTCATTTTTTGGTACAATAGTATAATGAATTGCCAAGCTCCGTAATCTTGATGGTGCAAGTGTGATGTCTAGTTTACAAGTTTAAACTTTTAAACGAGGCGTTTCGAGTCTTGAGTTTAAATTGCTGCGCACTCATTTCATTCCCTTTTAATCTAAGCTTTCCACTTCATAGGACTCTTGTGGAAACATGTGTTGGCGTTCTGGATTGTACTGGAACTTTTATTAATTTAGGCAAACTATGTTCTCCAGGAAACAATTAAGATTTGTTTCCTTCGTTTTACTTACACCTAACATGAAAAATCCTCTTACACAGTTTGTGATGGCACATTTTTTCCTTCCCTTCTCGAGGAAATGTCTGCAATCGTTGGTTGTTTCAATGAACGGGCTCGAAAGTTGTTGGAACTACACCTGGCCTCTGGATTTCGAAAATATTATGTGTGGTTCAAAGGAAAAATGCGAAGAAGCCATGTTGCATTGATAGAAGAAGGAAAGGATCTTGTCAATTATGCTATGATCAATGCAATTGCCATTAGGAAGATATTAAAGAAGTATGATAAGGTAATGTGTGCTTTTTACTTCTTTCAGACTTCAAAGGAAACCCAAAGTATGTTCTTTCAAACTTCAAAGAAAACCCGAAATATGCTGCATCCTTGAGATTTTATTAGATGAACGATGATTCTCATGTGAAGCTTTCATCCATGATGAAAAATTATTGCTGAAGTATCAGTTTTGAAACATAAAATCTGGTTGAATATCAAATTTCAGTTTCTGTAGAAGTAGAAGAGAAGGCACTAGTTTTACTCCAAGTTGATCTCGTGTTTATTGCATTTAAGTGTAGTTGCTTGTACGTTGATTAAATTCCTTCAAATTTTGTGGCACAGGTCCACGAATCTACTCAAGGGCAGGTGTTCAAGTCCCATGTACAAAGTATGCATATTGAAATCCTACAGTCTCCATGGCTTTGTGAACTTATAGCTTTCCACATCAATCTGAGGGAAACAGAGGCCAAATCTACAAAGGCCCCTGCATTATTGGAAGGTTGCTCCTTCATTTTTAACGACGGAAAACCATCGCTCTCTTGTGATCTTTTTGGTTCCGTGAAGTTAGATATCGACTTGACTTGCTCCATATGCTTGGTAAGTTCTCAGGTAGATGTATAGTCTAGCATCTTTGATGAAAATATTGATTGAACTCGAAGGAACTATGTGCTACTCCATGCAAATGGTTATGTACAACAGAGGACTCTTGATTTTGTACAATAGCACAATTTTTTGTCCCACTTCGCTTGGATCAGGATTGGGTTTAGTGTATTTTGTTGAATATTTGCAGGAAACTGTGTTTGATCCAGTTGCTCTTGCATGTGGTCACATATTTTGCTACATGTGTGCTTGCTCTGCTGCATCTGTGACAATAGTGGATGGTCTGAAAGCAGCCAAGCCTAAAGCGAAATGCCCTTTATGCCGGCAGGTATTTATGCTTCATTCATCATAGCACATAACTGCTACTAGTTTTAAACTGTCGTGTTTAATTAAGTGCTACACAGCTTAAAACATTCTTATGCCAGTGATAGTTGCATATTTTGATTTTGAACTCGGGATATTGCTTTTCCTTGTAGAATTATATGTTCTCTGAATATACTGGATTGATCCATACTGTCCTTATTCTTATCAGAGCCCTGAATCAATTTAGTGTACAAACTACTTTTCGATCTAATAATCTCTTCCTTTTTGAGCACAGGTAGGGGTTTATGAATCTGCAGTACACTTGGATGAGCTGAGCATCTTGCTTCGCAGAAAGTATGTTTGCTTCGAACTTGTTTTGCTTACAGTTCAAGGAAATTACAAATACATCCCGTGCGTCCTAAACTATAAGTCCAGTGTGGATAGACTCTATAAACTTTTAAAGTGTGATTTCACCTGCACTTATCTTTATAAGATGTGCTCATGCATTTCAAATTGTCGCCAAATCCCCCAAAAGCTATCTCTATGTATGATTCATTTAACGATAGTTTGGGGTTTTAGCAACATTTTAGACATACTTGCAGATACTCGAAAGTTAAATGGAGGAGGATAATTCACATTTGGAAAGTTTTGCCCTTAAGGAGTCTGTCCATAATTGACATTAGTTTAGGGGGTATATTTTTAAGCACCCATGTTCTTTTATCTTTTTAATCAGAGTTTCTAATTCTAATCAATCTTTGTATGAATAGTTGCCATGAATACTGGCAGCAGCGACTTCAGACCGAAAGAGTGGAGAGAGTTCGACAAGCAAAGGAGCACTGGGATAACCACTTGCGGGCATTCATGGGAGTCTAATTAGAACACCCAGATGTGTCCATCCTGTAACCTGTACATAATTCTTGAATCGAAAACAGCTTCCTATCATGGTTAAGCAGCAATGACAATGATATATCTGATGACTGCGAGTCATAAATTCAAGATTCTGCAAGATGTGTGAGTTTGCGCTTTTCATTTCTGTTTGTGTGCTCAAGGCTCTACTGAAAAGTTAGCGTACAGGGTTTGTTGAGCATCCCTTTTGAGAAGGATCCTTTGAAAAATCTGTATTGTCCAGCTAGAAAGGCACACGAGATGTGATTGAGCATCCTTTTTGTGAGTCTGTGACCTTCACGCGAAAGTTCATATGGACATTACTTTGCTGTACCAACCTTTCTTATCTTTGCAACTCTGAACAATGAATTGTATGATCAGAACTAATCCTAGAAAGCTAAGAAACTCAACCACCGAAAGATAAAGCAACTGAATCAGCATTCATGAATTGTGGCCCTCATAAATTGCTTGGAGGCCGGTCTTTTTTGTAGAGATTTATACAACGCTCATTTCTTCTTGTAGATTCATATTACTTTACTAAGTGGGTAAAAAAATGAACAAGGCTTTATAAGTACCAATATGACACGTGTTTAGTTGAGTAGTGGATAAGTATCATTGTTATTTTAATAAATGGTAGTAACATGCTTAGTTTTGTAGAAAACCAATTATAAGTTAAAATTTTAAAAATACTTAGATGTAACTAATCAATACATGTGGCGTATTAGTTAAATTGAAGTCTTTCTTATAGAAAATAAGCTCATCAGGAAGATCAATTAACTTCATGCCAGCAATTTTCCTATAGATAGAGTATGAATGACAGAGTTCATACAGTAAACGGAGCTTGAAATAATATTATTTACTATTTACTACTACCAAGCCAGCGGAGAAGTTGGATCCATGAATAAATTGATTAATATAAAATGGATTACTCATACCGGATCCTAGCATTTGGGTCTTGGACTTTATCCATATTTTCATTTGGATGCACTTCTAATGGGATGCTGAAGCGTTTGATTGAAAGATGAGCTCTCTGATCCGGTTCTCTTTCAATGATTCTAATTTACACTAGCTTCTCTTCCCGGCTATATACGCATCATTATGTGCCTAACAGCAAGATCAATAGGCAAAAATTGCATATAGCTACAGGATCCAATAACCTCTAAGAAAGATTTAGATCAATCAACCAATTTGGTGCCTATGGATGGGTGCATATTGTTGACCAAATTGTCACGAGAAGTTGAAGAGCAACATGTATTGAAGCAACCAATGAGGCAGTGAGTATGCAGTATGTGACATTTAGAACGTGGAAATGAACTCGGAATGAAATCGCAATTTCAGGATCTATTATCATTCTTATGTTTGGATGCATTTAAAAAAAAAAAAAAAGGTGGAATAACGATTCCTAGAAATTAACTGTTTTGGTTTTGAGAGAGAATTCGATTCTGCTCTTAAAAAGATGAAATTGTGATTCCATTTCTTCCTTATAAGTGATTGCTATTATAATTATCTTTTTATCATTTTATATATTTATTATTCACATTAATTACTGAGAATATTTTTAACAAATATCATGTCAGTTCCGATCCATTCATTGATATATCCAAAGAAAGGAATGGGTTTACCATTCCACATTCTGTTCCATTCTATTCTAAACAATTCCCGCATACCATATGAAATGTGATATTAAGATTATTGAAAGATCTATCATGGAGCCTCTCCTTTCAAATTATAGTGTAGAGGCCTGACTTCATATGAGTTTGGCTCCGCACTAAACCATTATGGATTAGTGACATTTAACTTAATGAACCACAAATAATAATTGTTGCATCTGTCCATGGGCTTTTGCTTTTCATTAAGCTGGAGTATCCAACAGACTCTACATGGGCTTAGACTATAAAAGGCCCAATTATAGTTACATATATATATATATATATATATATATTAATGAAGGATGCATCTTATTCATAGTTCACTAGAATCATCCAATAGATGTCATGGACGAATAATCTCATCTGTGGTTTATTTCTATGACAAATAAGAATGAGTTTCAAAACCATCAATGGGTGTTTTCTTCTCCTCATTTAACACATTAAGAACATTCTTATAGATGCTGTTTGTTGATGAAGTTTCACTCTCAGTGATCAAATACTTAAGCTAATAAAGAACATCCAACTATTGCTAAAAGGACAATGAAGTTGAAGCTCTAACTTCTTCACCTATCATATGCACTAGCAAGCTACTAAGATGGACACTTCCTCCACATATGCTTGCCTTGCTTTAATCATATTCCTTAATGTGTTAATGAGTCAAAGTTTTTCTAAGGCCATCTAAAGTACAAGCGCATGCACATAATTGATGTTCAATGACATGACCCTCATACGACGAGCTCAATTCTCCATTCAAATGTCAAGAGGATTCTTGTGAGTTGATTATTGAGCTATTATATAATAGGCATTTCAACATGAAACAAAGTATAATTGATATAATAGGAAAATTACATAGTTCTAGATTTTTCTCATAGTTTATTTTAGCATAAAGATCTTGCTGCTATAACAGAGGGAAAAAGTCAAGATCCACACTAGACTATATAACTTCCTTAAACTTGAATATTTTTTTTACTTAAACATAGACCTATAATGTGTATTCATGGAATTATAAACATAAAAAAGATTTCCACCCAAAAATACATTTATATAAGTATATAAAGTCAATCCCTTAGGCATTAAATCATAAATCGAGGATTAATGTTTCACACGTTAAGAATTCAATCCTAAGTCCATCCATAATTTACAGCTTTCTTATTGGATATTATGAAGTTAAGAAATTAAAAATAGAAATTTCATAAGAATATGAATGGGCATATAAGGTCCATAATTTCAAAACCATTAGATCCAATTCCATAATTATTTTGCGAATGATATGAGCTATATAATAATCTAGTTTAATTGAATATGTTAAATATGTTGTATTATTGCATTTAGAGTAATCAATCGCGTGTGGAGTGTAGGTTTGAGCGGGTAACCTGGCATACAAGGTACCTACCTGTACCTACTCAATCAATCAGATAGGTTCTAGATGGATATTAAAAACCACATGTAGAATACTGGTACAAAATTTATGGAACCTGCTTTCATAAGATAAGATATGGGTACAAGGTCTTCATACATTGTACCTACTTTAAAACATATACTTTAATATATAAATGGTACATGTTCAATGGTATCATGTATTTACCTTATTAAACATTATAAAATAACGTTAATATATAAAATATAAATAATAATACCCCATTTTTTATCTTGCAATTACTTTTATTCAAGATTATTATTTGTAGACTATATTCCGAAAAAATTCACTATCAAAAAGCTTATACTATTTTATTTTGTAAAAACTTGTTATTTTTAGTTTAGAAGAACTATAGTTGTATGTATGTACTTGAACTCCCAAATTATGTATAATGTTCTTTATCTTCTAAGATTGATTAATACAAAATTGTTTAATATCACATAAATTCGCTTTATCGATATTTATTACAAGTTTTAAATTTTACACATAAACATATTTGATATATTGGAGAACGTATGATACTAATAAATTACTTTCAAAATTCTTTTTCAAGTTCCTTTTTTTTTAAAATAATGCACCATAGCCTTTTCTTTTTCTTTATTTTTTTATTTATTTATTATTATTTTTTTTTATTTTTTATTTTTTTTTGCTATTATAATGGGGAAAGGGAGAATCAAACCTGATATATTTTACTTAAGAGACTAATGGTGATGCCACTAAATTACAAAGTCATTGGCAATTCCTTTTTACATTTTATTTGTAATGAATATATGAAAATAAAGTCATTTTATATATTACATAAAAGGATATTGTTGATAAACCTCATTTGGCCATAGCCCAATAGACCCAACACTAATAAAATGGACTAACCATAAGGACCGTGAAGCCCATTTAACGCTCTAAACTGCCTCGATCCATGGGCCTTAAACATACCAGCCCATAAGTCAATCTCCTAATGGTGTATATCAAGACCCAAACTGGGATCCTCCTGTTTGGAGCTCATCCTTCTATAAGTACTTCTTTTTTACTCTCCATACTCTTTAGAGATACATACACATCCTTAGCTCGTCACATCTCCAAGCAGGTACACAAGACCTCTTAGGGGTGCTCCAATGAAATATATCCCCACCAATCTAGCCACACTCCTTGGATGATCATCGCCATCACCTTGAGTCCAGGTCAGCTACCACCAGGGGGTCCCCGCTCTCCTTGTTCCTTTCTCTTTTGGGAATGCACCACATGCACAGAAAATATTCTGTGGACTCCTATTTTAGTATGAGCATGCCTATAAATAAGACTCGAGGCTATATGACAAGCAATCGAATCTTTTTGATACATAGCATCACACATATCGTTAGAGTGATGGCTCACTCATTTCTCTTTTTACTTTTTGCTATACCTTCTCTCAAGAACCATAACTAATTTACACATCAGAGTTGCCATACTGAACTAACCCCAACATGCCATTGACCATTTCTTTTGGATGCAAGCCTTTGGACTTTCTATCAGTGATTTTCCACCTGCAAGAGATATCAAATACTATAGATTTGAAGTTTAAGAAAGAAAGAAACAAAGAAGATAAAGATTTTGTCAAAAAATCTACAACTTCCATAAGGTATCCTATGAATTATAGGTTTTATGAGGTACAAGGTATAAATTGAGTACAAGATGTCATTAGGAAAGATCTTGGTACAAAATTTAATACCTCATACCTTATAAGGTAGGAACTAGTTATACTTTACACTTCAACACAAAAGATAAATATACAATTATATAAAGTTTTGTTTCAAATTTAAGCTAATTAATAATTCAATTATCGTATGTTTTTAGAGATTTTGCCAAATAGATATAAAAGATTTGAATCAACTTATTCATAAATGAATTTGAAAGCCTTGCGTTTAATTTATTATAAGAAATAGAGTTGTAATGATGTATCTATCGTAGAGAAATAGAAAGTACAAGGTCAACTTGGTTCAGTTTGATTCTAAAATGTATTATAGAAAAGGTTAGGAATAGAATCGACTTAAAGATACATCAAGTATCCATTTCTTTCACATAATCACCTTAAGAGGCCCCCAAATAGGGAATGCAATAAGAATGCTTGCAGCTGCAAGACTATTGAGTTAACCTACAATTAGCTGGATATTTCCATTTCACCATAATAACAATAATGGCTTGGAAGATTACCAGTCAAGTCCAAACCAAGTTGCTTACGAGTTATTCAAGCTCGATTTAATTTGAACATGTTTAGTAAATGAAGCAAACTTAAATTTAAGATTAAACTTATTCATTTAAACAAACTAAACTCAACCATTTATTTAATTAAGCAACCTAACTCGAGAGCAAACTTGTTACTTAAGAGCAAGCTCAAAACTATATATATTTTAATATATATAATAATAATAATAATTAAAAAAAGACTAATTGATAAAAGGTTAGTATCACAAATGAAACATAAACTTTAATAAATATATAATTAGATATCTAAACTTTGAAATTAATCAATTTAATACCTAATTTTTAAATTAATCAATTGAACATCTAATAAAAAAATCTTTTTGTACACACAGATAATAAACCCATCAAGTTTTTTTAGATGCTAAATTGAATAATTTCAAAATTTTTTAAATACTAAATTAATTAATTTTATAGTTTAAATACCTACTAGTATATTTTATCAAAGCTCAAATATCATTCATGATATTATCTCATTTATAATTAATATACAAGTATAACTTAATCCTTATTCATTACCCACTCATCTATTTATTTATATATATATATATATATATGTTTTGCATATTTTTTATTTTGGATTTTACTTTATCTTTGAAGCTCATAAGCTACATGAACTCAAGGTTTAAAAACAAAAAACTCATTTATCTAATCAAGTCAGACCCATAAAATTCAAGCCCAATAAAAATTCGACTCAAATTTAAACTCAATAATTATTAAATGAGTCAAGCCCAAGCTTCAAAGCTAGGCTTAACTCAACTAGACTCATTTGCAGCGCTAGACGCGAGCAATAAGAACTATCAAATAACCATAGTTTTTCCTTGCATATCATTCATTACATAATCAAAAACTCGAACGGTGAATGCATCTTCAATTTTATCTAGTCCGTCCTCCATATACTCAAGTCCCATTCCATCTTACGGAGAAACTATAAATAGAAAAGGGGACAAACTACAATGCAGAAGCATCAAAATCTTGTCCAAGGACAGAGCTCAAGTAAGAATCTGAAGTGGCTGTGGTAAGATATGCTCAGCTCAGCTACTTCGAACTGAGTAATATACATACAGGGCAAAAGTCAACCCTTTCAGCTGCTCACAATCAAGGGATTTTTATCTTTAGACATATGGTATCTTTTGCACAATTTCTCTAGAGTAGCAACAGAGTGCTGCATCGAATTGAGCTTTATATCCATGAACATTGCCTGTAAAACAAGATGAGCCATTGAGAAGGAAAACGTATTGGCAGGAAAGAAAAATCATTGCTGCAGTTCCCACACTTACCTGATAGTTATCCCCATACTTCTCTACTAGTCGCCCAATATGAACACGCTGCATAGCCGTCAATGGCTGCAGAGGGGCAGATTTTCCATCTCTTCTTTTCTTCCCGAGAGCTGATTTCAGATCTATCAGCAAGAGAAACAAACAAAAATCAAATTGCAAGAATTGTGACGCACCTCAGTGTCTTATGAACATAACTTACAATGTAATAACATGTCGCAAGTCTTTCAAACAGACCTAAATGAATTTACGTGAAAAATTAGTGCCACTATCGGCAAAAGGAGCAGATAGAACTAGTTCAATGGTAAACATATACCATCCACCCCACAAACTGCATGACTATCAAACTGCAACATCAAGAACTCAAAATCCAGCTTCTGCACCAGAATAAGGTAATACAGCAGCTAGAAATTAATAGTCAATACATCTGGAGGGTGATTCAAGAGGGATTTGTATTTAAGGAAGACAAAGAATCAATCAACTGCAGACCCTCTGATACCAATTGAATACGAGGAGTACAAATGTAAAGTTTAAAAGGGAAACTGATAAACAATTCTTCATACACACCCAATTAGCCCACCCAATTTACCATGCTCTCTCCCATGAGCTGGATTTTGTGGACCATTTCTCTTTTCTTGTAACTAAAAGGCTTCTTTCCCCCAACCCCCCTTCTCCCTTTTCAGAGTAAATAATTCTAATGCAATTTTTCTTTTTTAAAACATAATTCACAAACTTGGTTACTCGATCCCATCTAGTAGAAGTTGCCATGATCCATAAACCTGGTGAGGGGCATAGCCCTGGCCCATTAAAACCCTCAGGTTTCTAATTTGTCCTCAGGAAGAATTACCTAGAAGTTTGGTTATTCCAAGGGATAGGATTTAAATGAATCAAATATATTACAGTTTTAACGAAGACTTGATCTAATATATTACATAGACAGTACGAAAATATAAGCTTATGCCTTCCAATTCTCTAAAACTCCAATAATATACAGGAGAGAAAGAACCAGATTTTGAGGAACAAAACAATAATGAAAAGGATTTGCTTGAACTTTATTCCATATAATTAATCAAGGCCAATGAATTTCAAAACCCAATCCCATAAGTTTGTAAAACAACCATCCAAAAAGTTATTAGTTCAGTTTTCCATTAAAAGTAATGTGTGTAATAATTACCAATGCCAAAAATCAAACAAATTGCTAACTGCTAAGGCCTCATTTGATGAATAACATAGAATCCAATTTCATATTGTCTTGCTAACACCTACTAGCCAACTTGACATGAATGCTATCCTCCCACAGGGCCGTATAGGTTTGCTCCCTCCCCGGTTGTATACACCAACAGAAATTTTATACCATCTTCTTACTAGCTTAGTTAAAAACCAAAGTGACCAGGAAAAGAAAAGGAAAAAGAGGGTGCATACGGCTTTTGACTGAATTTTAAGCATTTGGTGCTCATTTTTTCTACACTCATCTCTACAACTCCACCAAGCCCTCAATAAGAACCATATGAAATTGGATTACCAAATAGAGTACCATTATGTAGTCTAAATCCAACTTTCAAGCTCATCCCAGTGTCTAGATGCAACCACAGCTCAACCAAAATTACGTCAATGCATTGTTCAAAAACTTCGATAAAAGACACGATGACGAGACATAACATAGAAATGACACAACATCACACCAAAAGGACTTTCAGTAAAAGCGGAAAGAGAGCCAAAAGGCTAAACAAATTCGGAAATTTACTCAATCGCTTACCATCCTCCTCGAGATCGCTACCGGCATCGATGGGATCGAACTCATCCACGGCGGCGGAATCCTCATCGGGCGGCGGAGGACACTGGAGAGCATCAATCTCGACGACATGAGGAGTGCGAGATCGAACGCTTAGCAAATTGGGGTTAGAAACAACGCCAAAGGATTTGTAGTTGTTAACTACAGTGCCGGTGTTGTCCCATTGGATGTCGCCGGATTCTTCGATTAAAGAACGAAGCTTTGGAGGAAGGTTGAAGGCCGGCTTGACGATTCTAGGATTTTTCTTTGGAAGACCCACACGAACTTTTGCATGAGAGCTCTTGTACTTTCTTCGTGACCTCCCCATTGCAGCTTCTTGGTTTGAGTCGGTGGTACCAAAGGGTTTCTAGGGCAAGGAATTAGGGTTTATCTGTTAGTTTCGACTGTGCTGTAAAAACCTGGCCGGCTGGCCGTGCCATAAACCCTATAAGGCCATAAAGCTCTGATTGGAGATAAAAATATCTAGGCAATTTAAATTTTTATCTGCGCGATTCAATATTTAGGGAAAAAGAATAAAATATTATTATTTTTAAAAATAATTACGAAAATACTATTGAATTCAAAATAATCTCAGTTTTAAGCAAGTTGAACTCGTCTCTTTAAGAAACGAGGTCATTAGTCATTGACCTCCTTTCTTGAAGAGACAAGGTTAGACCAACTCCCTCCCTCCTTTGTTTATTTCTCAAAAATTAGTCCTTTTTAATTATTAATGAAACCTGTCAAAAGCATATGTAAATAACTATATAAATCATTCGTTAACTATCATCAACAGTTGTTAAACAACTTCCAGACTACATAACCCAATTCATCCAAAACACAGCTCCAAACCCAATCCAAGCAAACACAAACATAATAATAAATGTACAGCCGATTGTTTCTTTAAATACATCAAATGTATAGAGAAAAATGATGTACAAGAATCATACAAGCTAAGAATCTATATACAACAAGCGTCATAGAAGGTAAGAATCTATAGATAATAATCTAGAAAAGGAAAAATCTACTAATATCTACTGCTTTCTACTGTAATCTGGCCCACCTCCCTTGTTTCCGTCTCACAAATGTCTGCGGTAATGGTGTACGCAGATGGAGGTGCGGTGTAGAAGGATCAATCTATGTAAGCGTCCCCTCATCATCTCCACCACTAAGGCTGTACTGACCAAATGGGACAGGATCTAGCTTTACCTACATGAGTCCCTCTCCCATATCATGTGATGGTGACGGACACCTCTTCTATGGAGTTAAGGGGGGTATGAAACTCACTGTATGATGGGTCTGGCATAGGATTGTCTCCCAGATAAGTGTAGGATGTAGATGATGGACCAGGTTCATCATGAATGAACTGGGAAAAACCTTGCTTATCAAATCCTAGCACGTCAAACGACGCAGGCTCATATCGGGTCTCTCACTATCTAGCCTTGCCTCGCTCCTAACCCCGTTCCCGCCCACGCCTCTCTCTATGTGGACGTCATCTCTGTGCTGGCTGAAGTTGTGGGTCATACTGTACTAGTGCTGATGGTGGCGGTAGATCATTCAAATTGAGTCTCATGACCATATCCACTACACGAATGACATCTCATGCAGTGGCAGGAGTGTTCTTTTAAGGCATGTGGAGGACTCTATGAATGAAATCCGCCTGCTAGCAAGAACAAACATGTATATAAGTGAATGAAAAAACATACAACACATTTCATATACAGCTTATATAGTCGGTGAGCTTACCATAAAGCGTATAAATAGCCCCTGTACGATTAATCCAGCGCCTGGTGATCGCATAATACCAGTCGGAGTAATCATCGGATGTACCAATTGGCATATCAAGTAGCTGTACAATGCAATCACGCCTACCATCCCACTCAGTTACCCACTTGGCGTGCTCGGACACCCAATTCCACTCCCAACTGCCCTTGCATGTCAATCTCATGGACGGATCTCATGTCAATAGGTGGAGCTGGGATCTACTGAAAGCTACCAAACTGTCTGAGCACTCTGTCTGGATGGTAGTGCTCAATAATATGGAAGCACACTAATGGAACCCATGCAAGTCAAATGTCATTACCCACCCGGCAATATGGAGGCAGGGAGTCCATGATATCAACGTATGACTCCCAAACGACCTGTTCAACAAATAATGTACTATATAAATTAATGGAAGAATCTAAACGTTCGAAGTTGAAGCAAATAAGACATTGAAAATCGTACCTAGCCATGGGTCTATCTATCCGAACATCCCCGATACTCAATCAATAAGTGGGTGGTTGAACAAGTAACATCAAAAGTTGCACCCCAATGGCTAGTGAGTGGGCATCCCGCTGTAAATGCGGTAATCTCTCGACACACCAGCATAATGTGAGGGAAGTGCTCACAAGCCCATATTTGCAAGACAACTAAAGGTCCTACAATGTCCCCAGCGTCAATGTAGGAAGTCAAACATAGCTGCTCCCCACGGATACTGGCCAGCCTTCTCGAAGTTCTGAAGCAGTTATAAGTACATCAGATGAATGTAGTTGGACGACTTGTCTGCAACAATGAACCTCCCTCCCCCCCCCCCCCCCCCCCCCCCCCCCAACAGCATCAAGATGTATGCCCTGGCATGGAGTCTAATAGCCGCCTCATCAGCGAAATCTGGTAGCACTCTGAAGTGGGTGTCCAGCCATGACATCGTGAGACGACCACCATCCAAATGAGTCCCAGGCACTGGTCGGAGTCTTAACAAATCATGGCACAATCCTACCCAATCCAACCGAGAGGTACCCGTAACTGCCTGTCCATCGGTAAGAAGGCCGATAAGGACTGCCACATCCTCTAACGTCACAGACCATTCTCCCGTGGTCATGTGGAAGGTATGGGTCTCCGGGCGCCACCTCTCTACTAAAGCTATAATGAGGTGCCAATCTAGCTAGATGAAAGGAATCTGTGCTACCCTAATAAAACCCGACTGCAATAAGAATGGCATCAGTCAATCATCCAGATGTGCAGGTATGCCATCCTCCCACCTCAGCCTCACCTCCCTACGGCGGCAATGTAAAACAACGTGCTCCTGCAGAAAAGTCATCAAACTTGTAAGTAACAATCTTGTTATGTGGAAAGTAATTGGTTGAGGACAAAAGCTTACCTGCCCCTCCCAAGACAGCCTCGATCTATGAACAGGCTATCCCGAAAGTAAAGAGTCATCGCTAGGTCCTAGATCCATTTGTAACAGAGAGAGTAATGAACATTGTTAGTGGAGAAAGTAATTACCTTAAAAAAATCGTAAAGTATGCTACATAAGTACAGTCAAGCAAAGCATACAAAGATTACCACTACAACTCGACCGACCTGGTACTGTTCTCATACAGTTATACAATAATGCAATAACTAATCAAATATAAAAACCACATAATGTACTTAACAATTTCAATAAAAAAATACCCACGAGACCCAATATACAACAATAAAACATCAAAAACAAAAAAAAAATTAAGAGAAAAACACAATACCAACTCCACTTTGGCGCGTAATAATGCGGGTGTTTTCGCACGAATCGCTTCTCTTCTCTATCAAATTAATACTTCCACAACGCTTGGCAATCCAAATAATCTAATATACGGAGTAAATTGCATGACAAGTGGCTTCGATTTTGGTGAATGAGGGTTAGGTTTCCAATTTCGGATTTTGGGCTTTTTTTCCTTGCAACCAGACTGACAAAGAAGAAGATGAGCATGGGTTTATTGCCGTGGACCTTGTCTCTTAAAGAGACGAGGTCAGTCGCTGAGGACCTTGTCTCTTCAAGAGACGAGATATAACACAATGGTACCTCGTCTCTCTTGAGAACCTCGTCTCTTCAAGAGACGATGTCAATGACTAAAGAGGTCAACTTGTCTAAAACTTGGATTATTTTGATCCTAGTGGCATGTTCGTAATTATTTTTAAAAATTATAATATTTTATTCCTTTTTCTCGAATATTTATACTTTTAATTTTATTATAATTTAGTAAATATTAAATTATTGATTAAATTAAATTATAGATACTACATCGTAAAAAAACAAAAGAGACTGTACCCTCAATCTCCTTAACACAGACTTGTAGTCTTTTCTTCATTAAAAAAAAAAAAAAGAGAGGAATAGTAGTTTTTTTTTGCAACCAAATATGCATTGGATCATAATCTCACTCACTACGCTATTCTTTCGAATTGTACATAAGCAATTGACAGGACAAGTAAGTTTAATATTCCTCACGCTTATCTATCCTCTTTTGTCATACATTGCAAGAACTTCTTCCAGATGAATTATTTCCAATGAACCCATTGTTGAAGCTCCTTTGGTGCTACAGTAAATAAATAATCCCCCATATTCTCACCTCTACAATCTATATGGTTTAACATGATCTAGTGTTTATAAATAATCCTCCTTCTAGTTTACTATTTTGTTTGCCTTTAGAATTTATGCTTATGCAACAGGGACTTGTACTGTCAAATTCACAAATTTATATTAATGCCTCTCTTAAATGACATTGACGTCTAAAACTAGGTCAAACAACCGGTATCTCTTCTCAAGCCATTAGCAACTTAGATCCGCATTAAAAATAAGAATCATTTGATTAAAAACCATGTTTCTTAAATAATTAATCAAGTGATAGAAAAATTTTACCACTCTATCTCTTGATAATTAACCCAAGAAAATGTAGCTAAAGTTATTAACTACAAGTGCTTAACAATATTCAATAAATGCACAAATGACATCACATGAATCGGGTCTTGGTTCCATAAAATCTAAGCTTAGACAAGCTATTTCTCCATGATATTTATCAAATTAAGCACAAAATCAAATAATAAGAATTGAAGATAGAATACACCCGTGGACACACGAATTTTTGCCCATTGAGTTTGAATCAGCCCAAGAATTTATCCAAAGGAGCTTAAACCTTGTAGAGTAATGTTTCTGTCACTAGAATTATCTTTCTAATTAGTTATAAAGAATATTTATGCATTATTCTATACTGTTTCTTTATATACACTGTACATTATATATTCTAGTGAACGCCTATTTATTGATGTTAAGTAGGAAAATAATAAAGATTTTATTGCTAGCATAACAGGTTCGATATAAAAAACTTTGTTAGACAATATTGTGTGCATAATGGGGGTCAATCTGCGAGGCTAATCATGGCATCGATCTATGCCATAGTTAACTCTGAGTAAAAATTCAACCTGGTTCACACTTCTTCACAGTTTTAATCATTGGGCTCAATCGCGGGTGTGATCTCCACCACAATTGACTCTATGTCCAATTATTCATGTCCCCATCAATTTCAATCACAAGTGTGATTGAATGTCTTCATTGTGAACCACAGATAGCACTCGTAGGTACGATTTGTACTAAGATCTCATGTTCTTTTTTTTTCTCCATTTCTTAATCAAATCACTTCAGTTCCTTCTTTTAAGCACAAAGGAGTTGAAAGGAACAATTTGAGCAATAAAAGCACAATTTATGGGAAATTTATCATATATTCATATAAATGAGCACAAATCTCCGAATTGAGTAGAGCAAATATAACTTATCAATAAGAACTTAGTAGCTTGTCCTACCTTCCTTGGTACAAAATGATACATTAAGCCTTGCTATCTAACACACATAGACAATAGGCTTAGGGAAGGATCATGGCATCAATCTTATCCAAGAGCTCCATTCCTATCATGAACTCAAAGCCATTGAGAGGTATCACTTCAATTGAGTTCTTCCCTTTCCATTAGTTAATATTAGGGTTGTAAGTGAGTCAAAACAGATCACAAGCTACTCGAGTAGTTATTGAGCTCAAGTTCGGGTTTTAAAATACTCGGCTTGATGAGCTCGCAAGCTTAATCGGGCTTAAACAAATATTAAATCAAGGCGTGTCAAGTTCAAGTTTATCGAGTATTAAATACTCTGTTAGTTAAATCAATATTTAAAAAAAATAATCGAGTCAAGTTCGAGTTTATTGAATATCAAATCGAGTCGAGTTCGAGTTTAAAAATCAAAACTCGGTCGAGTTCGAGCTTCGAGTTTTTTATTCGAATCAAGTTCAAGCTTGATACTGTGTCGACTCCACTCAACTCGTTTACAACTCTAGTTAATATGCAACTTGACCCCTTTTGACACTCCCATAATTGAAACTTCCTTAGGGTTAATGGTCTTGAGCTAAGTCTGGGTTTTCTCAATTAACATCTTAGCTTTATCATTGCTAACTCTGAAATGAAAAGATAGGAAACACCAGAATTAATAAGGGCTTTTAATTGCTTGCCTACAACTTATACATTGATGTACATTAATCATTTCCGCTTCTCTACTGCTTGACCTTTTCGGTACTTAAACGGTATGCCAAGTTTGGCTTCATCCTCTTTATTTAAGCTTCCTCAGTAGTTCAGGCCCTAGCGCTGCAAGTTTCTCCTTCTTAGGACATCGTAGGCAAAGCGTGGCCCACATGGACAAATAGTATGTAAGCTCCCTCAGTGTCCTCTTTTCTCTATCCCTTTCTTCTATTTTCCCCTTTCCTCTAAAGGAACTTTCACCGGTTTCTTTTTTGTCACTATTATTTCTTAATTCTTATAAGAGGCTTGTAATCTACCTTATTAAATTCTATCAAGCTTTTAGCAACAGCTATGTATTCAAAGATGTCTTCTACCCCGCTTTATTCTAACTCTAGCTTTGCCCATGGCTTGAGCCCGTTGAAGAACATAATAAGAGCATCATTAGGGGTTCAAGTCAGGTTCTCTAGCATCAACTTTAGATAATTCATATACATATTGCTTCACCTCCCCCTTCTAAGTTAAGTTTTGGATTTTGATCTTGGCTTCTTCAAAGGCATTCAAAGGAAAGAATTGCCCTCTGTTGAGCCTGAATTTTGCTCATTTTCTCCTAAAAGTCCCGATCCAGATCAAACCCGGTCCATTTGATACATACCACTCGACAAGGAACGAGTAGGGTTTTTATAAAAAGCTCGGTTTTCTGAAAATATTTTGATTGGAGTCGCCACCGGCTAAAGCCGGAAAAAAGATGAACTAAAAACCAAATGGGTGGTTTGGTTTCTAGTTCGGCTACTGATCTGTGGGAAAACCAAAAATTGATGAGTTCGAGGGCTACTATTTTAAAACCTAAACGGTTATCTAGGCTTTAAATGGGCTTTAGAAATCTCGAATTATATGGGCCAAAGAGATAATTTTGGATTTTTTTAATTTTTCAATTTTTTTGTTTGTTTATAAAGAGGAATTTACATGTTTATAAATATATATATATATATATATATTTGTTTTAAAAAGGATCCTAAAAGTTTTTTTATTTTTGTGATCGCCCCGCAGGTACCTACGTATCCGCTAGCCGGAATCAGGTCCCCGTAGTTCGTTTTGATTTTATAAAATTTTTAATTTGTTTGTATTTTTAATTTTGAAAACTCGCCAAGTTTAAGTTATTTGGCAAATTTGATTTTGATTTTTGAAATCCCTAAAGCACCTAATTTTCATTTTCTTGTTTTTTGAAAACTCCTAAAGGATATCTATTTTTTGAAAACACCATTTATTTTATTTTTGCATTTTTAGAAAATAACTAAATGATATTTATGTAAGCTAAGAAAACATTTTTTTTAATAATAACAGTATATACTAGATATATATATATATGTAGAAAAAGGTAAAAAGAATTTTCGTTGATTTTTACCAATTCTTTCATTTTTAGTATTATTAATTTATAAAAAATAAAAAATATATTTACAAAGATGAGTTGCTAAATAATAGATCATTAACACCACAAGCATGCATTAAACACATATTATTAAAAAAGACTTAAAAGATAATATTCTTAAGATTTTTTTTTTTTTTGTTGATCTTCATGGTTTATATTCAAACAAACATACACAGATATAAGTTTATTGATTTTTTATTATTTTTTTTATTTTAACCAAAAATCATGTTGAAACTATATCCTATATTTTATCACACTAATAAGATTGTAGCATGCATCTCAATTATGTATTTTTTTACTCTTATATATCTATATATATTTTATTTGTTTTCTATTCATTTTTTTTACCATTTTCTGTTTTTTTTAATATTATATAAACATATTTTGTAACAAAACAATAATAATAATAATAATAATAATAATAATAATAATAATAATAATAAATCAAACGAAAGAAGAGAAAAAAAAATCAAATTTTGGAACCTTGTCAATCAGCTTCGGCAGAGGCTTGTTGGATTCAGATTGGCAGTAGTTTGGATGCAGCGGTGGTTTGGATGGTGGCTGAAGCTGGTAGCGGTTGGAACAAAGTGACAGTGGCTGTTGCTAGCGACAGTGGTTTGGATGGCTGGGTTCGGATGGCTGTGTTTGGGATGGTTAGAATGGTTGGGTTCAAGTGGTTATGTTTAGGATGGTTGTAAGAGTTAGCGGCGGTAGCTTAGAGTGGCCGAGATCTGGAAGTCTTGGTGATTTTTTTTTCTTTTGATCTTGGATGGATAGAGGAGGATCGGGGTCGTGGCGGTTTTTTAGGAGCGGGGAGGCAATTGAAAGGATTTAGGAAGAGGAAAGGGTCGAGTGCGGCGTTACGAAGCTGGAACGTGGCCATTAATGGTCGATGGTTTCGAAGCTCAAAAGTTGGGGAGTTACGGAAATAGGGAGTCGAGGAATTATGAAATTTGAATCGAGTTGAAACGTTTGATTTTAAGACACAATAAAGCTTGATTTAAATCCTAAACCTAACTTTTGATCTTCCTAAAAAAAAATGAGCTCGAAACGAGCTCAAATGGAGCTTTAAGGCTTCAACAATGGCGGACGGCTCTAATGGAGGGGATGAAGCGCATGACTTCCACGCGCGAGTAATGCAAGCACCAAAATGAAAAATCCTCTCCTACGTTCAACGAGAATCGAACTTGGGTCTTTCCCCTGCCCGTGCATGCCTTGGACCGATTGAGCTGGATTTTTCCTCATTAATTAAGCCACTCCACTTATACTTAACCTATCAAAATTGGGCTTAATATAATTCTAATAAAAAGGCCAAATTGGATATGGGCTTAGGATCCAAATTAATTTCCAAATATAGCCTAAGACACGACAAGACCCAAAATCTTTTTTATTATTATTATTTTTTATTTTTTCTTGTTTTCCAATTTTTTTATTTTAATTTTAAAAGCTTATTTACTAAAAGCTGGGGGTTTTTTCGAATTTCTTAATTTTCAAATTTTATATTCTTTTTTAATTATGTAATTTTTTTGTTTATTTTTAATTTAACTAATTTTTTTTTTATTTTTTTCAATTCTTATTTTATTTTCTATCTTTTTTACAATTTTTACAATTTTTATGATTTTTGGATTTTTTATTTTTTATTATTATTTTTTTTAAAAAGGGAGAAAAATGGGGTGTCGACAACTGCCCTCTTTATGATGGAGTTTGAACAAAACTCCACTATAAAAACAAAAAGACACCATTTTTACCCAAGACCTAAACTTGGCAAATTAAACTACAAAACTTTACCTTGACAAGCAGGGATTTTGGGAACGGCCACTTTGATAGCCAGGGATTTTTTTGAAATGGTCACCTTGATAAACAAGGATTTTTGGGTTTATCTTGATAAACAAGGGTTTTTTGGGTTACCTTAATAAATAATGATTTTGGTCATCTTGATAAATAAGGATTTTGGTCACTTTGATAAACAAGGATTTTTGGGAAAAAACACCCTGATGAACAGGGATTTTGGAAATGTTGGGGGTTCAAAAAGATTCATCTGGTTTTGAAAGAAACTTCAATTGCTAAAACACTTTAAGAAACATAATTTTTCAGATTCCCCACAAAAGTAAGCTTGTTAACTGGGGTTTTTATTTGTTTCAACTCCACTGAGGAATGTTGTACTGGGGTTTATTTTACTGGACTTTAGTAAGTCATGTTACCTTACTGAGGATATAGGGTAAGCATCTACTGGGGAGATTGATTTTATGTAATAGGATGAAGTTCAGTATACTTACCTAGATAAGGGAGATCGCGCCCATTCCAGTTGCCCTTTTAATTTCACAATAATTACTTGGAGGTCAAATTCCGATTCAATTGGGTACCAACAATGAGACCCAGGGATCCATAATTCTAACTTGAGTTGTATCCTTTCGACACAGCGTTGAATATTGTCCTTTTTAGGAATTTCCCACGAGAAGCTTACTGTCTTTCAACTTCAAGCATTTCAAGCATAACAAGCTTAACAATCATTTTAATTCGCTTACATGGGCTAGATGATGTTTATAATACTATGTATCCAAAATGACCTTCACATTTTCTTGTCTTAGAAGTGTCACAAGTCTGGCATCTTCTAATCTTTTCAGCTGCACTTGAATAATTTTCTTCCATCCTTTCTATTGGGAGTTTTTGTTAGGATTTATTGTAGATTACATTGTTCAACTTGTTCTGAAAATCAAATGTTTATTCTTCCCGTAACTTGTAACAAGAAGGTTGAGTCCATACAACAATAAAAGTCTCTTTTCAAGATAAGAAGCCTAAGTAAAGCAAGGTCCTGTGGAAAGTGCACGTGTGTGAGGTTTTGTGAGAGTGTAATTTTGTGTAGATTTTCATTTGTGAAGAGTGGATTGGCTTACCAAGAGGAAGGAGGAGGTAAGATGGTCTACCACCATTAGTCCTTTCTTGATATTGTTTTCATTCACAATAGATAAGAATGTGACAGCAGGAAGATAAACCATTATTTTATTCAGGGATAATAAAGTTTTACAGCATCTACATTTACAGGGTCACTCAAAGTTGACCCATCCATTTCAGTTAATATCAATGCACCCTCCGTCATGGCTTTCTGAACTATATAGGGTCCTTCATAATTTGGGGTGAATTTTCCTCTGAGGTCTTGAGCATTTGGTAATACCTTTCAAAGAACCAAGTCTCCTACTTGAAAATTCTTGGGTCACAGTTTCTTATTGAATGAATGGGCGATCCTATTCTGATAACATTGACCATGGAAAATTGCCCATAATCTCTGTTCGTCTAGCAAATTAAGTTGTTCTATTCTTCTCTGGACCCATTCTACTTCATCCAATTGAGTTTCAGTGAGTATCCGTAAGGATGGTATTTCTATTTCCACTGGAAGGACAGCTTTGGCTCCATCCACAAGAGAATACGGAGTTGCCCCAATTGATACTCGAACCGTGGTTCTGTATGCCATTAAGACAAATGGGAGCATTTCATGCCAATCTTTGTAAGTCACTGCCATCTTTTCAATGATTTTCTTAATGTTTTTGTTAGCGGCTTCAACTGCCTCATTCATTTGTGGACGATGCGAGGTAGAATTCTTATGGAGTATTCTGAATATTTGACAAATCTCATCAATCAGCTTATTATTCAAATTGGTTCCATTATCGGTGATGATGATTTCAGGAACTCCATACCGGGAAATAATATCTCTTTTAAGGAACTTAGCAACTACATGCTTGGTGACATTTGCATGAGAAGTAGCTTCCACCCATCTAGTGAAGTAGTCGATAGCAACCAAAATGAATCTATACCCATTGGAAGCTTTTGGGGTAATAGGTCCAATTATGTCAATGCCCCACATAGAAAAACGCCAAGGAGATGACAGAGTGTGCAGTTCCTGGGGAGGTGCATTCTTTCGATCCGCATAGATTTAGCATGAGTGGCAATGTCTAACATACTTGATACAATCCGATTCCATAGTTAACCAATAAGACCCCATCCTCATTATTTTTCCGGCCAAAGTATGACCATTCATGTGTGGCCACAAATTCCTTCATGAACTTCTTGCATGAGTCTTTCTGCTTTTTCCTCATCTACACACCTGAGAAGCGTTGTATCAAAAGATCTACGATAGAGAGTATTTCCACTGATTATAAAGTGGTCGGCCAGTCTCCTTAGAGTTATTCTATCGTTCTTGGATGCTCCGTTTGGGAATTGTCCATTTTGAATAAATTTCTTAATATCTTGATACCATGGACTTTGAGTTGATTCAATTTGGAGACAAAATGCTGGCCGTCTTTCAATTTCAATCTTTAGAGGCTGATCTCCATCCCATCAGTGACCTTAATCAGGGAGGCTAATGTTGCTAATGCGTCTGCGAATTGATTATGAAACCTTAGTACATATTGGAAAGAGATACTTTTAAATTCTTTGATCAACTTTTCTAAATGCTGGTGATATGGCACTAGTTTGGGATCTTTCGTTTGATATTCACCCATGGTTCGTAGAATAATGAGAGCCGAATCCCCATACACATCTAACTGTTCAATTTCCAATTCTAGTGCTGTTTTGATACCAAGAATACAAGCTTCATACTCAGCAATATTGTTGGTGTAGGGGAACATCAACTTAACAGCTACAAGGAAGTGTTCTCCTTCAGGAGAGATTAGTACTGCCCCAATCCCACAGCCATAAACATTTGCGGCTCCATCAAAGTACATTTTCCAATTTGTTGAACCATCAGCCTTTGTTTCACTTTGAGTAGCTAACACTTGCTCATCGGGGAATTGTATTGTTGTTTCAAGTGCTATCTCTTTTGTTGGCAACTCAGCTAATTGATTCGCAATCACTTGCCCTTTTACCGCTTTTTGTGTCACATATATAATGTCATATTCAGAGAGCAACATTTTCCATTTGGATATCCTCCCCATTACAACAGGTTTCTTTGATAAGTATCTCAGAGGGTCATGTTTGGTCAATAACTCAATCGAGTAGTATAGAGTGTATTGACGAAGTCTGTGCATTATCCAACCCAAAGCATAACAAGTCTTTTCAACTTCAGAAAATTTTTGTTCTCCTGGGGCGAATTTCTTACTGAGGTAGTATACAACATGTTCTTTCCCATCTTTACCTTTTTGTCCCGGCATACAACCCATTGATTCTAGGAGAACGGTGAGATATAGTATTAAGGGCCTTCCTAGCTTGGGGGGTACCAGGATAGGAGGATTCATCAAATACTCTTTGATCTGCTGGAAAGCTTGTTCACATTCATCATTCCATTCAATAGTCGCATTTTTCTTTAGCAATTTGAACCAAGGCTTACATCTATGTAAGTTGAGATATGAATCTGGCAATGTAATTCAGTCTTCCAAGCAAGCCTCTAACTTCTTTCAGAGTCTTGGTGTGGCATTTCTAAAATGGACTTTATCTTATCAGGTCTACTCAATTCCTTTTGACTGACTACAAATCCAAGGAGTTTCCTGAAAATGCTCCAAAAGTACACTTTTTGGTTCAATTTGAGTTGAAATTTCCTAAGTTGATCAAATAATTTCTTTAGGATTTCAGTGATCCTCTCCTGTTCGAGATTTGTCAATCATATCATCAACATATACTTCTACTTCTTTGTGCATTAGGTCATGCAACAAAGCCACTATTGCCCTTTGATATGTTACCCCTGTGTTCTTAAGTCCAAAAGGCATCACCTTATAGCAAAATGTACCCCATGTGATGATGAAGATTGTCTTAGTCTTATCCTCTTCTGCCATACGGATTTGATTATATCCAGAGAAACCATCCATGAAAGAAAATAGATGGTTTCCTGCAGTGTTGTCAACAAAGACATCAATATGGGACAAAGGAAAATCATCTTTAGGAGTAGCTTTATTTAAGTCTCTAAAATCCATACAAACTCTTACTTTCTCATTTTTCTTCATGACCGGTACAATATTTGTGACCCATTCGGGGTAATCGGAGACTTCAATGAATCTTACTTCCAATAATTTCTTGACTTCTTCTTTTATCTTAAGTAGGACATCAGGTTTGAATCGTCTTAATTTTTGCCTTTTGGGTTTTGTATCTTCCTTGATGGGTAATTTATGAACTACAATTGATGGATCTAGACCTGACATATCAATATATGACCAAGCAAAGATATCTAAATAACTAGCTAAAAATCTGGTCATCTCATGTTTTTGCGAGTCACTCAAATTTCCTCCTATCCGAAGATTTCTAGGTTCTTGATCAGTCCCTAAATTAACCATTGTTATTGGCTCATCTACAAAAATATGATGTTTTTCATATTTATCCCAGCATTCTTGAATCCCTGCGTCGTTAGTATCAATCTCGTCTATCGATTCGATAGAGTCGAAACTGATACTTGATTTCTTATCTGTTGCGAACTCATGACATCTTGAAGGACTTGCGGCAGAATTAAACCTGCAAAGAGGAGATGGAATATACATAGCACAAGAAAGAGAAGGAACATGTAGGGTTCATAATTTCATTCATGCGGCAAGTTTATTACAACTATAGAGGGATCAACAAAACGGTTGGGTTAAACTCGTTTTTTTTTTTTTTACCCTGATTCACCTAAAACTCTTACTCGTCTAGAGAGTTAGTATTGTTGACGGTCAAGATGAACCAGTTGTTCAGAGCTGGAGAAAAATTGATAACTTCTTTAGCATCAGATTGGTAAACTTGGTTGATCAGGACATTGACGTCTGAAGTGTTAGCAGGTGTTGAAACCACATCTACTTGATCAAACAGCTGTAATCCAAGATCTTCTATTTCCTCACTGCCAATATAAGGAATGGCAATCTCGTGATAAATAGCATAGTCTTGTTCTCCCATTACAATTACCAACTGGCCATTAGCCACAAATTTAACCTTTTGATGTAGAGAGGAAGGTATTGCCCCTGCTGTATGAATCTAAGGTCGCCCTAGCAATAAATTGAAAGATCTGGGGATATCCAACACTTGGAAGGTAATGTTGAATGTTTTAGGGCCAATTTCAACTTCTAACTCAATTTCCCCTTCAATTCCTCTCTTAAATCCGTCAAATGCTTTAACAGTTAATGGGCTTTGCTTGATTTTAGACTTGTTTATTCCCAGCAATTCCAAGGTTGATAATGGGCAAACATTAAGAGAAGATCCATTGTCAATCAAGACTCAAGCTACTAATATTCTTTTACATTTCACCACTATATGTAAAGCTTTTGTATGTTGATTACCTTCTTCGCCCAAGTCTTCAAGGGAAAAAGCAACTTGATCCAATGTTAAAATCGAATGGATGATCGGGCCTAACTGCTCGACTTGTATATTTTCAAGAACCTTGATATCCCCTAGAACTTTCATCAATTCACTCCGGTGTGAATCTAAGGAAAGCAGCAACCCCATCAGTGATATTTGAGCAGGGGTTTTAGTTAGTTGATTCATAACTTTGTATTCGCTTACCTTAACAATTTTTAAAAATGAATCAACATCTTTTTCTTGAGGATTAACATCCACTTCAACAGGCTGTTTTTGGCTTTCGACATTGCTCAATTTCTTTCTAGTTTCCTCATTATTGTCATACATTCGTCCGGATCTAGTTAGACCACATATATTATTGGTTTTGGATCTCTCATAATTAAAAGGTATAGCCTTATAATCTTTCGATTGAACTGGGATGTTGAATAGCAATTTCCTTAGAGCCTAGTGTACAGAAGTCTCCTTTGGTTTCTGATCTTTATAGCACCGAATCACAACCGGCTTTGGAACCCCATCAAGTATACAGACTTCTCTTGGTATTTCCGTTTCAGTTTGCTTTACTTCATTTTTTTCAAATTTAAACTCCCATCTAATGGGTCTCACATTTTTTAAAGGAGTTAGGAGTCCATGCCATGAGTACTTAGAGGACTCTCCCAGGGTATTTGTAAGCCATCTTGTTTTGTTTTCCAATTTTGGTGAAATTATTCCCAAGATATCCCTTTTGGAAATCACATCATTTTGCAGTACTTTGTGAATTTCAATTTTAACCCTAGCATGGATTTTGAGATTCTCATGTTGCAAATGCCCCATCTGTCTGAGTTTCTAAGCAAGTTGAGATAGAGAATCCAAATTTAAGGGATTTTTCTCTTCAACAGTAATGATCATGTTGATGTTATGAGTGGGCAAAGGATTATTGTTTACATTCGGCCCTAGGGCTTCAACAAAATCTAACGGAGTAATCTTCGCATCTATCAGGTCTTGGATGCGATGTTTCAATCTCTAACAATTTTCAGTAGAATGTCCTTCTTGCCCCCGTGATATTCACATCTTAGTGTTAGATAGTATCCTTTTGGTTTATATCCTGAAAATGGAGGCTCAAAAGTCAACATTCTTTCTTCTCGGAGTTTGTGCAATATTTGAGATAGAGGTATGGGAAGCTTAGTGAATTGCCTAAATGGACAATTTTTCCTTTCTTGCTCTTTCACTGGCTCTCTATTTTGCTGGTCAGGTCCCGTAAGGTGGAACGGAGGCCTAACTGGTTGGAAGGTTTCAGTGTTGACAACATCGACAACTGATTCCTTTTCTTTACCAAATGTTCAGGTCGGCTTTTTATCATGTCGTTCAATTAATTTGCCAGATAAGATTGCATCTTCAATCCTACTTCCAGCTGCTACTATATCAGCAAAACTAGCAGCCGTATGCCCTACCAAATGCCAGTAATATGGCCTATTAACGGTATTGATGAACATAGTAGTCAATTCCTTTTCAGGATCATAGTGATAGTAGGTGTGACCATGGCAGCTTTACCCTCCACCTTTGAGCATATTCTTTGAATGTCTCATTATTTTTCTTGGTCATCTTGCTTAAGTCGGCCCTTGAAGGAGCCACTTCTATATTAAATTTATATCGGTTATAGAAGGTTCGGGCCAATTTTTCCCAAGTGTTAATCTCATTCAGATCCAATTGAGTATACTCTAGTAGGACGGGCCTCGTAAGACTATCTTGAAAATTTTGTACCATTAGGGAGTCGTATTTGGTGTACCTGCCCATTTTCTGAATATACAGATGGGTATGTAGCATTGGACAGCCAGTTCCATTGTACTTCTCAAATTCGGGGACTTTGAATTTTTCAGGATATTCTCCCTTGTCTTGAGTTTGCAGATTAAAAAGACCAATTTTATCGAAATCAGTATGAGGCTCAAACAAGTTGAGCTGCTCACTCGTTCTTTTTATCAGCTTCTTCTCCAACTCCTTTTCTTTTTAATCCCAATTCTGCATTTTTAGGCCCACAATGCTAGATTCTTCTCCCGTCAACCCTACTTCTTTGTTCTGATCATGTATCTCAGCAGGAGTATCAGTTAAATTAGGCATTGGAGCTTTTTTTGGATGATTTTGAACTAATGTGTCTAACTTCTCCATTACTTTACCAAGTGTTGACTCCAAGACATTCATCCTTTGTTCCATGGGTTCACTGTTGTCCTCTGACATTTTGGATTTTGACCTAGTGATTATTGGACTACGAGTTTCGGTAACTTTCTTGGGCGCAATCTTGATAAAACTTGCAGCATTTATCCTCAAATTTTGTCAGATCTCTTTTTTTTATACATTTTTTAATTTTTTTTATCTTTTTATTATATACACAAAAAAGAAGATCAGACATCTTGTATTTTAGAAAAAGAAACCATGATATTAGTAATCAGTCCGTACATAACAAGACAAGACCCTAGAGGGTCTTTTTATTACAGACTCGATTACTATACTCTATAGACTGGATAGGTGCCTTTAAAGGCAGACTAACTGGACTCGACTTTTATTCAGACTAGACATGACTTTTACTCAAACTGGACTAGACACGATTTTTATTCCAACTTTATTTGCTTCATTGGTTGAACTTGCTCCAAGTCTTCTTTTAGCCTTTCACATTCTTTTTCTTTCTTCATATAGTATTCCTTTAAAAGCTCCCCCTCTCCTCTTTCCTCTTGAAATCTTAGTTTCCATATTCGCAAAGTCTTTTCATAATCCCGATGTAGAGCCTAGACATTTGCTTTCATTACATCTTAATAGTTTTGTTCCTTAGAAGGAAGGTGAGTTGGTTTTTACCCTAGAATATCATGAGCTCGATAAGGAGTAATCTTTGCACGATCTTGAAAATAATATACAAAACTTCGACTAGGCCTGCTAATAGTTGATGATCTTTTTCAGACGAATGTTGATTTCTTGTGAATTGAGGTAAGTGATAACATAGTCAAGCAACACTGGAGTCAATGGCTCGATATAGGTAATGTCTTGTATGGCTCCCAACTATCTGACCACACTTCCTGGGAAGTAACCTGTGCATCCGGTGACCCCAATCAGAGGAACTCATTTGTACTCCGAGCAACCTAATATGGCTTTAGTACCCTTGAACCATCTGGCTATCTAAAGAATTGCTAAAGTTGGTAGCTCCTCCAATATACCAATCCATTCTGAAGTGGTAATGTTGTCATTGATTTTGATCTTACGAGCACAGCTTTCTATTATATCGATGTTTGATTCATTCCTGGTGAAATTATTCCCTAGGCAACCAAGGTGACTAGCAAACCATAACATCAAAAGTGTGGGAGCTGCCCGTAGTACTCCGTGTTTATGTTCCTTGATGTGAGTAAGGGATCTGATTTGCTCGGCCAATAGTGCAGGTATGTAGGACTTGCCATCAAGAAATTGAGAGACCAATTCAGTTACCCGATAATGAACACTAAAGTTTCCTTGGGGGAATAATATGGTCCCAAAAATAGCTGCTATATATGCGTTGATCCTATGTTATTGCCACATTTCAATCTCCACAAAAAATCTGACGGTTTTCATGGGGGTAGCAAACTAATCAATTAGCGAAGAGACTTTCAAGAATCGCCCCCTGGATGGATTCATTGCAACTATAAGTTCGGCTTTTCGAACCCTTATTAACTTGCTGAAATTTGAGGCTGGATGGGTTCTGATATCGAGAACAAAAGTCCCTTCTTCAAGAGGGGTAGTCTGGAAGAGTTGAGCATATTCTTCTAATGTATGGGCCATCATTTTAGTATTGAGTTCAAAGGCACAAATATATGGGTTACAAAAATGAACCAAGCCCGAATTAATTTCCAATTTAATTCAAATTTTAGTAAGGACATGATTGGGCCAATTTTCTTAATAATGAAGTCCTGGTGTTACTGACTAAAACTGTTGAACCATTTTTCAAAGATGATGACAGGTAATGAGTATGCATCAAGGTGGATCACAGGGACTCGAGCCGGTTGGGAACTGCTGCCCTGACTTTCCATGATTAGAAAAAAGAAAACTAAAACTACAACCATTTTCTATGATACAAACTAAATTTTACAACTTACAACACACAACCGGACCGATTACTAACATTTAAAAAAAAATGGTATCATTACAAGATGTCTTTTTTTTTTTTTTTGAAGTCAAAATAAAGACAGATATAAATAAATTGCACAAATAGAGGGTAAGTTCTAGGGGCACCTCGTTCTTATAGGCTCACCATTCCTAATCAGAATGGGTCATAATCTATATTGAAATAGGGCTGGAGGAGCCTGATCACCATCGGGCAATGATAAAATCACATAAGCCCATAGGCTACACAATGGCCCTCCGACTTAGTTTCTAACGGGCCCGGGTTCGGCCCATCTAAATAGATATATTAAAAACCCCCCCCCCCCCCCCCCACCCCCAAAACTAAATCTGTCTTCAAAAATTCCTGCAAAACAGACTAATGCTAGCAAGAAAAAGGTTAGAAATATTTATAATTATATATTTACAAAGATAAAGGCCCATATTGAAATAATTTTAACATTTCTTACACCCATTAAGCCTAGACGAGCCCACTAATACGTTCCCTAGTGGAGTCTCCAGTTGTCGAGCCCGAATTTTGCTCATTTTCTCCTAAAGGTCTCGATCATATTAAACCGACCCATTTGATACAGACCACTCGACAAGGAACCAGTAGGGTTTTCGTAAAAAGCCCGATTTTTTGAAAATTATTTTGATTGGAGTCGCTACCGGCTAAAGCCGGAAAAAGGTGAACTAAAAACCAAATTGGTGGTTTGGTTTCTAGTTTGGCTACTGGTCTGTGGGAAAACAAAAAATTGATGAGTTCAGGGGCTGCTATTTTCAAACCTAAATGGTTATCTAGGCTTTAAATGGGCTTTAGAAATCTAAAATTATATGGGCCAAAGAGATAATTTTGAATTTTTTAATTTTTCAATTTTTTTGTTTATTTATAAAGAGGAATTTACATGTTTACAAATATATATGTATATTGTTTTTGTTTTAAAAAGGATCCTAAAAGTTTTTTATTTTTGTGACCGCCCCACAGGTGCCTACGTATCCGCTAGCCGGAATCAGGTCCCCGTAGTTCGTTTTGATTTTATAAAATTTTTAATTTGTTTGTATTTTTAATTTTGAAAACCCGCCAAGTTTAAGTTATTTGGCAAATTTGATTTTGATTTTTGAAATCCCTAAAGCACCTAATTTTCATTTTCTTGTTTTTTGAAAACTCCTAAAAGATATCTATTTTTTGAAAACCCCATTTATTTTACTTTTGTATTTTTAGAAAATAACTAAATGATATTTATGTAAGCTAAGAAAACATTTTTTTTAATAATAACAGTATATACTAGATATATATATATATATATATATGTAGAAAAAGGTAAAAAGAATTTTCGTTGATTTTTACCAATTTTTTCATTTTAGTATTATTAATTTATAAAAAATCAAAAATATATTTACAAAGATGAGTTGCTAAATAATAGATCATTAACACCACAAGCATGCATTAAACACATATTATTAAAAAAGATTTAAAAGATAATATTCCTAAGATTATTATTTTTTTTTTGTTGATCGTCATGGTATATATTCAAACAGACATACACAGATATAAGTTTATTGATTTATTATTATTTTTTTATTTTAACCAAAAATCATGTTGAAACTATATCCTAAATTTTATGACACTAATAAGATTGTGGCATGCATCTCAATTATGTATTTTTTACTCTTATATATCTATATATATTTTATTTGTTGTCTATTCATTTTTTTTGCCATTTTTTGTTTTTTTTTAATATTATATCAACATATTTTGTAACAAACATAATAATAATTAATTAATAATAATAATAATAATAATAATAATAATAATAATATAATAATAAATCAAACGAAAAGAAGAGAAAAAAAATCAAATTTTGGAACCTTGTTAATCAGCTTCGGCAGAGGCTTGTTAGATTCAGATCAGCAATGGTTTTGGAGGTGGCTAGAGCTGGTGGTGGTTGGAACAAAGTGACGGTGGCTGTTGCTATTGGCGGCGGTTTGGATGGCTGGGTTCGGATGGCTGTGCTTGGGATGGTTGGAATGGTTGGGTTCGAGTGGTTGTGTTTAGGATGGTTGTAAGAGTTAGCGGCGGTGGCTTGAAGTGGTCTAGATCTAGAAGTCTTGGTGATTTTTATTTTCTTTCGATCTTGGATGGATGGAGGAAGATCAGGGTCGTGGCGGTTTTATAGGAGCAGGGAGGCAATTGAAAGGATTTAGGAAGAAGAAAGGGTTGAGTGCGACGTTATGAAGCTGGAACGTGGCCATTATTGGTCGATGGTTTTGAAGCTCAAAAGTTGAGGAGTTACGGAAATGGGGAGTTGGGGAATTATGAAATTTGAATCGAGTTGAAACGTTTGACTTCAAGACACAATAAAAGCTTGATTTATTTCCTAAACCTAATTTTTGATCTTCCTAAAAAAATGAGTTCAAAACGAGCTCAAATGGAGCTTTAAGGCTTCAACAATGGCGGACGGCTCTAATGGAGGGGATGAAGCGCGTGACTTCCACGCGTGCTTAATGCACGCGCCAAAATGAAAAATCCTCTCCTGCGTTCAAAGAGAATTGAAGTTGGGTCTTTCCCTGCCTGTGCATGCCTTAGACCAACTGAGCTGGATTTTTCCTCGTTAATTAAGCCACTCCACTTATACTTAACCTATCAAAATTAGACTTAATATAATTCTAATAATAATAGGCCAAATTTGATATGGGCTCAGGATCCAAATTAATTTCCAAATATAGCCTAAGACACGACAAGACCCAAAATCTTTATTATTTTTTATTTTTATTTTTATTCTTGTTTTCCAATTTTTTTATTTTATTTTTAAAAGCTTATTTTAAAAGATGGGGTTCTTTTCGAATTTTTTAATTTTCAAATTTTTATATTCTTTTTTAATTTTGTAATTTTTTTGTTTATTTTTAATTTAACTATTTTTTTTTTGTATTTTTTTCAATTCTTATTGAATTTTCTATCTTTTTACAATTTTTATGATTTTATAATTTTTTATTTATTATTATTTTTTTAAAAAAATGGGTAAAAAATGGGGTGTCGACACCTTCTGAAATCTCAAACAAACCCTGTCTAAGTGGTGATATAATTAGCCCTTAAATGTAACCAAACAATTGCAGAATTTTTTAAATGAATGGTGGTGATATGTATCTTACTCAAGTCATCCATCATCCTAACTGCATTGAAATATTGCTCGAATCTACATATGATGTTATCAACTTCCCAAGTCAACCTAACCTCCTTGAAGTCTTCAAGCTTGTGTTCTTATCTTATGTACGAGCTAAATAGCCACACTGTTAGCTGTTGCCATTGTATAGCTTGCCAATTGAGTCTTAATTTCCTCCATCTGTCAGTGTAACACCACAATTGTAGCATCAATTCATGCCTTATAGGCATCTGTCTTAATTCTAGTGCCTTGACCTTGATTTCGATGAGTTCCTTTTTTTCCTCAATGGCTCAATCCTATATCCTGAGGTCAAGTACTAGAATTATGTAATTTTCTAAAATATTACATGATGCAATTATCGTATAGATGGGTCAATAATAGAAATGGACAGTACCTTTTGGATACATAGACTTTCCTTTTGAACATGAAAGGAAATTGTTGTTTGTTTTCTATGTAAATCTAGTACCAATAAACCTATATTAAGGGTGGGAAAAAAGGCCGACCAAACCAGATTGCAAATCAAACCAAGCCAAACCAAAATTACAGTTTTTTTCCCACACAGTTTGGATTGGTCATTCCCAAATGAATTATGATTCGGTTCGATGCATGATCCAAACTGTACTATTTAATCTAAACCAAAGCGTTTTAAAAAATGAAAAAAAAAGGCTATATAGTAAAGAGTAAAGAAATAAAACTCGACTATAATGATATAGCCCTAATCTTTATTTCTACAATTTCTACTTTTTCGGTCTCTTTTAATTGCTCAACCTATCCGTTCACATATTTCACCTTTTCTCTTGTCTTCATCATTTCTGTTTTTCAATTTTCTCTCTATCTTAATCTCCAACTATGAGACTGATGACTCATCCCATACTTGAAGGTGAAGAATTTTTATTTGACATTTATCCTTTTTTGATTCTTTATATTTATTGAAAAATTTGTAACCGTTTTGTGATGTTTCATCCTCAAGATTTATGAATTGAGTCGGGCTTTGTGAAAAACTATAAAAATTATTAATTTTACTTTTGGTTGTAATGGCTATACGTGTCAAACTATGAATTATTACTAATAAGCATTTACGAGAAAAAAATTTATCCGCATTTTAGGGAATTTTTTTTTCTTTTTTCAATTACAATTTTCGTGTTATCTATCATCGAGACCGAATCAAACTGTTATATTTGGAAATTTTCAAATCCAAACCAAACCTTTAAGGTAAGAAAAAAACCAGACCGCAAATTATAATTTGACTTGATTTTTATTAAAACCTGAACCAAACCAATCCATGCCTACCTCCATATCATCTAATCCACAATTATTCATACTAAAATGATACTGGAAATATCAAATTTAAATATCAAATCATCTAATATGCAATTATTATTATTATCAAATGGGCTAAAGACTATTATTTTTAAATCCAAATATATTTTAAGTTAAAAAATTATTTTAGTAAATATTATAAATAATTTTAATTTTAATTTTAATTAAATTATTATTTTTTAAGAGCTTTTAATTTTATCTTTTTTATAAAAAAATTATTTTTAATGTTTTTAAAATTTCTTTTAAATAAAAGAAACTAGAGCAGGATGGTCTCAAACTAGCCCGGCCTATCCTAGACGAGACCAGTGACCAGCTGGTTCGGCCCGGCTCAGGGCCGTGCTTAGGTTCCTAGACAAGCCCAAACGGCATATACAATGCACGAGATACTTCTTAAGAAGGTACTAGAAGTCTTTTTTGGCCAGCGAGGAAGCTATACTTTACACTTTCTCTCTCTCCATCTCCTCTCCTCTTTTGCCACGATAAATCCCTAGGATAATAATATCTTCCAAAACCCTAAACGACTCTGCAGCTGCAAGCCTGCAACTCATAAAAGTTTACCTAGCAAAACTTCCTTTTCTCGATAACTTCCAACTTCTCTTTCTTTCCTTTCTTTAACGAGAAATTAAAACATGAGGTGAGCTTTCTCAATTCCAATTCTTCCTTTTTTTTTTTTCCTGTTCAATTATCCTTCGGTTTGTTTATTTTGATTGTATGTACCGGAACCTTGGAGAAAATGAATTTTTTTCCCTTTTTGATGTTAGTGATTGAGAAAATGAAACCTTGAAGCGTATGTCGATCCAATTTTGTACATTAATTAAGTAAACATATGTATTTCTTCCAGCTATTTGATTGTTCGATCTGTTTTTGCTCTCTGTATTAGAAATTCACTTACTTTTTTTTTGGGGTAAATTTCTTGTGGCGATATCTTTCGATAAAAATATCGAGTATTTGGCTTAGTTCATTGTAGCTTTTGATTTCTTACTTTTCAAGTTGTACCGTGTAAATTAGTGGGCCCAAAACAACATTTGAGTAATTGGATGCTTAGCGGCTGTAATGTAGATGGCTTGTAGATGTATTTGCATAGAGGGAGGGAGGATAGTAGAAATAAGGGCTTGTTTGGTTCTTTATGAGTCAAATTCACTTTTGCTTATCTTTACGATATTTGGGTGAGGTCTCGATGGTCTCCTCTTGGTGAGGATTAAAAGAAAAAAAAAAAAAAAAGAGGTTATTGCTCCCGTGTCCCTGCTACTGGAGAGAGGAATAAAATTCTGAGGATCTGGAGTGTAAAATCGAATTTTGAAATACGTTCAATTAAGTTTCATATTAGGTCAATCCTGTTGGATTACTTATAATCTTACTCCTTAAAATAAACCAATAGAGGCTATATTGGGAGAAAAGATAGCAGATGAAAGAGTAGAGGTTAAGGGGAGGCGCTGTCATGAAAACTTAAATTAAAATCCTGCGTTCAAATCTCACCACATCTCCAGCTAGACCATACTGTATTAGAGCTGGTGATTGACAAGTAGCTGGTCCTATCTAAAACGATACATCTGTCAAGAAGAGAAACTATTGTAATGTTCGGTTACAGACAGTACAAAGAAAACTGAATAGTTCTTGTACTGTGATTGATATATGTGTTTTCACAAAATAAGAAAATCATTTTAGAAGTTTACTAAAAGTGTTTTACTTTGTTCAATGACAAGGTGTGGTTGATATATGTGCAAGCCAAACAGGTTACTAGATGTTTTATCCGGTCCATTCCCTTAAATTTTTGTAAACCAGAAGCTACCTATAGAGCTATATTAGGCTATTTATGTCATCATATCCTGCATTTTCGATTCAAGTAACGGATTCTAGCCAATTGAAAGGCTCTTTTGATCAATCTAATGATTATTTTGATTCCATAAATAATGAGCATTCTGAATATCGCCTGTTTATCAATCAAAAAGAGATTCATCGTAACAACCCAACCAAAAGAAAAAAATTATCCTGCATTCCCAGGGTTTAATTTTCTCAAGAAATTCTAGTTTCTGTTAAAAAAGATGAATCGGTGTTGGTTAAGCATGTAAATTTGTAGCAAATGGGTTGTTCTTCTTTGAGCTCTAAAATTTGTTTTACTAGGAAATCCTAAAATGTATGCAATGTTTAAATAGTGTTTTTCAGGATGCTCATTACAAATTATTTCCCCATTGCTTCTTATATGTTGTTAAGTCTTTTTTCACACATCTTCCATTATTTGAAATTTTGTAGTCGCCATCCTGAGGTGAAATGGGCACAGAGGGAAGACAAGGTTTTTATCACAGTGCTTTTGCCAGATGCAAAGGATGCAAAGGTCAACCTTGAGCCTGATGGTGTTTTTACATTTTCTGCCAAGGGTGGGGCAGAAAATCAACCCTACGAGCTCAAGTTAGAGCTTTTTGACAAAGTTAATGTGGAGGTAACAAATTCGCATCGTGTGAAAGACATCTAAGTTTGTGCAATGGAATTTCATCATTTATTGTCTATTTGTTATCAAACATTCCATTACAATTGGAGCATAACTATACCGTAGATAGAGCTCTATTAAATATAAACCTGCCTCTTGTTTAGGAGAGCAAAATCAATATGGGTGTTAGGAATATATTCTGTGTCTTGGAGAAGGCAGAGAAGGCTTGGTGGAAAAAGTTACTGCGTGGAGATGGCAAGCCCCCACACTACATCAAAGTAGACTGGGATAAATGGGTGGATGAGGATGATGACAATGGTATGTTCTCGTCATCATGCTTATAATCAAGCATGATCTATAAAAAGTCTTCTTACACTGAGAGTACTTATTTATTTTTACCTGATACAGACATCATGAATTTATTTATTTTTACCTGATACAGACACCATGAATTTATTTATTTTTACCTGATACGGACATCATGAGCGAGAGTTATAGAATGTGATATTGTATGTTTGTTCATATTCATTTGCTTGTTCTTTCAGATGTGGGAGGCCTTGACTTGGGAGGGATGGACTTCTCAGTAAGATTTTTTTTATTATCAATTTCTGCCAATTGATGCTGAATATCGTGCTTTTGTTCTTTGAATGGACGTTACTTTGTATGGGGAGTCTAACCACCTCTCTTTTTGTAGAACTTTGGTGGCATGGGCGGCATGGGGGGCATGGGCGGCATGGGCGGCATGGGGGGCATGGGCGGCCTAGGTGACTTGGGGGCCATGGGCGGCATGGGGGGCATGGGCGGCCTAGGTGACTTGGGGGCCATGGGCGGCATGGGCGGCTTAGGCGACTTGGGGGGCATGGGCGGCATGGGTGATGATTTTGAAGACAGTGATGATGAAGGTACACTTCTTTTTCCCTTCCCCTCCTTCCCCCACCCCTTTTTAAGATAGGTACAATTCATCATGAATGAATAAAGTGTGTCGACACAATGTTGTTCATAGAATACAGATTAAGCCTTCTTCAAACCTGATGTTTTGTGCTCAATATTATTTCACTCTGCTTGTGTGATATTTGACTTTGGTGAGAGAGAGAGAGAGAGAGATTCCCAAAGCCCAGTAGGTCTCTTGTCCTATGATCTAGGTTCTTGCAATTTTTCTGGCTGGTCTTTCCTTAGATGATTTGGCATCTTTCTTCCTTTGAATTGCAAAGTGGTGAAACCATGGTTACTTGTGAGCTATTTAAGCTCGGCTTGGCTCAGCTTGATTTAAGCTTGATTAGTAAATAATAAGCTTGAGCTTAAGATAAAGCTCGTTTGTCTAGATGAGCTAAGATTGAGTTTTGATTCAGCCTATTGACAAGACTCGTTTACTTGAACAAACTCGTTTAGTCTCATGGATAGACTTGTGAGTAGACTCGTTAACAGATTCATGAATAAGGTCTTTGTAAATCTATGAGTTCTATATTTATGATATATTAATATATATTAAAACAACAAAACTAATTTCTATTTAATATATATGTATATATATTTGACAACTCTTATAAATTGTTTTTTGGTCTTAAAGAAAATTGAAAATGAGTTGAGCTCTAATTTCAAGCTTGATAAAAGCTCGTTAGGTTAAGCTCGGTTCAGCTCAAGCTCGCTTGTAAATAAGCTGAGCTAATAAAAAGCTTGGCTCGAGTTTGTGCTTTATAATTTTTATATGAGCTTGGTTCTGTTCAACTTGGCTTGACTCAGTTTGTTTGCAGCCCTAGAATAATTTCACGATGGAGAGACTAGAATTTTTTTTTTGTAAGATATAAATTTGAAGATAATTGAAACCAAAATATTTGTTGAAAGGTTTTCTGGCATATTTTGAAGTTTTGAAATATTAATTATGATCAGAGATACCCTTAGCTGCTTAGCTAATATCTATCATACTTGTTTGCCTCTTGCTTATGCAGATACAGCCAAGTCAGGAGAAGAGAATAAGGGAGAGGCAGAAGGATCTTCTAAGCCTGTATCTGGAGAGGACCCAGGAAACAAGGACGGAGCTGCAGCTAGCAAATGATGCGGCTGGTACTTATGCACCGGTTGGGATTAACCAGTTTCCAGGCTACGTCCTGAAGAGTGATTCCATTCTTTTGGTCGACTTGATTTTGCTGACAGTTAAAATATGGAAAACCGTTGAACTTGTGTGGGTTGAGATGGATTCTTATGGTGCGATGGTATTGTGGTTTGGGCTTACTTTGCGGGCAGGGTATGTTATTGTACTTTGATAAATTAACGTCTTAGTGTTAGATTTTGGATCTGCAGATTTTATGCACTAAAGTTAGTGTTGTGCTGCCCTTAGAAGGTAGGTGATGTTTGAGGCCTTCTGTTGTTGCAAGTAATTTCCATTCTACAGGATGTTAAATGAGGTATTCCGCACTATTGATGTTTCAAATTGACAAATCATATGGCCGAAAAAACCTTATTTTACGAATTCAAGATCCGCTCAATATCAATTATTACACCCCAGTAATCACTTCACGTTGGTCTGACAACAAATCGACAAAATACACCTGCTCCAAGCCATTTTCCGTGAACTTAAAATAACGTCAAAAATTCAGCGATTAGGGTTTGTTCGGAAACCGAATAGAAATAATGTGTAAATATGTCTAATTTGTATGTTTTTTTTTATTTATATTTAATCTATCTATTTATTTTTTTAATAAATAATGTGTTAAATTTTTTTTGAGAAAGCGTGCAGTTGTTGGAGAGAGCTACACAAACAGGCTCTATATGGAGAAGGCTGTAGCTATAAAAGGAAATTATCAATAATATTGGTCATATAGAATAATTGTTAAAATATATTATAAAATCATCTTGAAAATATGCAATTTATTAAGTGAATTGCATGTATGGATCATCATATAAAGCTTTTTAACTAAATTTATATTGCTGTTCCAAGTTAATATATTTACATAAATAGCATTATTGTTGCAATTTACCTCTGGCTGTCTTGTGACGGTGCAGAAAATTTTGGTTGTTAAAATAGACAAATCAAGCTCCGTAATCAGTAATCTAATAACTGGTGAATCGTTAATATTTGGAACGAAAAATGACACCCTCGTGATTAAGCCACTCTTCCAATTATTACCCGCTTGGGGGAGAGGGAGAGAGAACTCGATATTGCCGATGTTCTCCTTGGTGGTTATAAACTCGTCTACTTGAATCTCGAACCACTATTCTCCGTCTTTCGTCTCAGCATTCTCCTCTCGACTGTATCTAATTCCATTGAGCAGGGTGACACCAACATCAACAAATCCGTGCCGGTCGTTGGCGTCTTCGACCACCATCAACTTGAACACAATCTTGAAGCTAGCCTGGAAATGGTGACAATATATATGGCATCTTTGCTACGTAGTACTTTTAAGGCTTCATTTGACATGATTAAATGATCGAATGTACTAAGGAAGATTATGGAAGGAAAAAAGAAAAAATGGAGGAAATGAATTAGTAGAGAATTTGAGTCTTTTCATATTTTTGGATAATGAAAGGGTGAAAAGTTGATAAAATCTTAATTATTATAAAAGATAAAATAAGATATGACGATAAATTTTATTTATATGCCTATAAAAATTAATAAGTAATTAGGGAGAAAAAAACAAGAATATAAGAATAATTTCAAAAACCTTTTCTCTTTCCTTCTAATTATTTCTATTTTGGAGGGAACAAAAAATGATAGGACCAGTGAAAATATTGCATATATTTTCCTTCCTCTTATATTTCCCTTTCAAAAAAAAAACAAAAAAATAAAAATTTATTCTTCCCATTTCTTTCTTTTTCTCATCATTTATTCCTAATTTTCTTATACCAAACATAATGCGAATCAGACATCAACATATGATATGTTCGGACAATAAAACCTATTTGAGAGCTGCAATTTTAATATAATTAATTTCAATAAGATGTTATGTAAGTAATTATTTTTACTAAAGAACCTAAATAAAAAAAAATATTTCCCCATAGAAGGCCTCAAACTTTGGAATGAAGATGCAGATGCACAAGACTAATTGTGTACATTCCATGCATATAGCATTTGTCCCCCTTTTTTTTTTGGGTTGGGGGGGGGGGGGGGGGGTGGGGTGGGGTGGGGGGGGGGAAGGGTGGTGGTGTGTGGCGCGGGGCGGGGGGCAGAGACTTGGTTAAAGTTAGGACATTGGGAAATAGAGATTAGAAAACTATCTTAGCTCTCAGAGCATCCGCATTTGAAATTCTTGACATATAAATCCGTGTTAAGGACCTTACTTATAGATATGGAGAGTTCTTTCAACTTTTTGGGATTCTCCATAAAAAATATCCAAAAAATGAGTTCCTTCATAATATTTTACTATTATTTTTATAAAAGTAAAGTATTGCATAAAGTAAATAAGATCCACAAAAGTATAAAAAAATGTAAAAAGACCTCTATGAAGAACTTTTTTAGATAAAGTAATGACTTATTTTAAAAGAAAAGTTCCTTAAGGTGTTGATATAGTATTTTAACACCTTATGAAAAATCCATCGGAAGACGCCATCATCATGACTAGGTGGAGTTAAGGAAAAGTGTAAGGTCAAAATCTAACTTTGCATAAAAGCAGCATGTATATGTATTTATATCGAGTAGGGATTGGTGATCAATAGTAACTATGGGCTTATAGAAAACAAGGACGACTATGTATTGGGAGATGCGATCATTGTTTGGGCTTTATTGACAAAGGTTAAATGATGAGAATTCTCAGAGCAACTCAGACAAAGCATACCCTTAAACAATAAGCATAATTAATTAGTTTTGGCTTAGTGCGTAATTATAATTTTTCATGTTACTTCACCCACATTTAACCTTTTGTCCAAGAGATTCTTTATATAAAGGAGATGAAATCATTAGAAAATTACATTAAAGAGGATTAAACATTACATAAAGTGGATGGGCTATGTTGCCCTTGATCGATAGCACATAACTTAGGGAAAAATAAAATCATTAAAAAGAATACGGTAAAAATTATAAAATTTTTCAGTTGCCGTGTCTAAACAAAGATGACCTATTATGAAATTTGCAATATTCTACAAGAGCGAGGTTTGAATTTGTTATTGGTGCAAGAACTCAAAAGTGGTGTAGACTGATGTATTTAGTAGCATCAAAAGTCATATTGGCCCAATATTTAGATGCCAAATATGGGGTATGTATGCATCATTGCTAAAGGAATTTCATCTAGGTGATGATTTTCGAGATTTAAAAAAAAAAAAGATATTCTAGGATTTTCTTTATTATTATTTTTTGTGTATTTTTTTTTTTTTTTACTTTTCTACTTTATTCTTTTCTCAATTCCTAACTTTTGTATGTTATGTAAATTATGTTGACCACCCTTGTAAAAAAACGTTGACACCTTAGTATTGAAAATAGAACAAATATCTTGCTCAAAATGTCAACATCAATACTGGCATGGGGCGAATACCACCGTGTCATCACGGTAACATGATATATTTTAATCTGTTTGTAATCAATTTCACTAAAGATAGATATTAGAAAAAATAATCAATATTTTTTTTTAAAATTTGTCTCATTTATTTCAATTGTTTTATAATTTTGTTTAGTTAATAGGTATAGATATAATATTTAACTAAAATCAATTTAATTAGGTAATGGTACCTCATTATTTGGGTTACGGCAGTACTTGTGCAAGATAAATTAAAAAAAGTTTTAAATTACAATATATTTTAGTCTAAAAACTATAAAAACTAACTTATAATAGGTTTTAGTAATTATAAAACAATTATTTCCTTTTTTAAATTTTTTCTTAATTTAATTTAATTGTTTTATTATTTTATTTAATTAATATGTATATCATGTAATAACATATAATATTCAAATAAAATTAATTTAATTATAATGGCACGACGATGGCATGGTAATGACACAATAATATCTGTATGATGTTAGTATTGATATTGACATTTTAGGGAAGGGTGTATTTGTTTTATTTTCAAAAATTAGAGTGTCTATGTTTTTTACCAAGTTTATAGGGATAGTAAGTGAAATTTACCCTTATATTATTCGAATAAACGGAATCCATTGCAATTAATGCACAAAAAATTTATACTTATACTCGAAAAGTTTTTCGTGTAATGCTTCATTTTACTAATAACCTTTATGTTGTAGTTGCTAATCGTTTTCTTTATCCTTCATTATTTTGTGTTTTCCCCCTTTTACAAGGTGTGTTGTCGCTAGTATATAATAAAAGCGGCCATAGAGGAATATTTTTAATTTCTTCTTTCTATGTATAATATTATGTATATACACTATGGGTGACTATCATGGTAGGAGATTATAATTTTCAATTCTATTCGATCTAACATATACATTTATCAATCGAAATAGACATCTTTGCTTGTTCAATAATTTGAACCAATTCCCTATTTCCATCCAACGAATAATTTAAACCGCATCTAATATGATAGAATCCGTATTAGAGTTATGTAGTGGATTTCTTTCGAATAAACTGTCACAATTAAGTGATTTTATGATTATAATTTTGTAATTTTTTTATAAGAACAAAAACTAAAGGGTATGAATGATTCTTTTTTATGATATTACACACTAAGAAAAGATTAAACTAGTGTATTGATCAATTGATATGAAATTTTGATAAAAAGCAAAGGTTGAGAAAACTCTCAAATTCATTCAGGAAGTAAGTTCAAGAATACAAAGGTGTCAAGTTGTCAAATGTAAAAAACTCAAAACTTCTTAACTTCTTCCTAAACATAACCCTCATAGCCCTTATATACACCACAAGTTAGGTAAGGACAAATATAGAGTATGAAAAAAAAGCCGAACAAATAAATAAGAAAAGTAAAAATAAATATTGAAAACAGGGCGTGCAATCACAGTATGGATCATGGTATAGATCACGGTCGTGATCTCCTCAGCTTAAAATTTTGTTTCCATTCTTTTAGCAAATCGTAACTGTTATTGGCATGGCAATGGTTAGCATCATGGGCATGGTAAAGCTTGTGATCTCCACTGTCTTCAAATTTATCCAATAATGATGTGATAACTAGCTTCATCACGAGCGACATGGAGAAGGGATCACCTTCACAGCCTGGATCACAAGCATGATGGCGGACGTGATATCCTCGTGCAGAATTTTTCGTTCATGATTCCCATCATATTCGTTGGACTCATGAAGATTTGTCATCAAATCTTTGAAAGTGTAACCACCTGGATAAAAGATAAACCTGCAAAACTCAAACATAATTAAATGAAAATTCCTAACAATACTTGATCCATGAACTTTCTCTAATGTTCAATTTGCAATTCCTCTTTTGAATAATAATCCCCAAACTATTTCAACACCTACTCTAAGCACTCTAGTGTTTCCTCTACAATCATGCTTAGATCTCAACACTCTACACTTGCCTTCGTCTCCTAAATTCACCCTAATTAATCTTTCAAGAGTAAAGAGATATTGACAAAGCTCATGCTTGTAGTTACTAGTAACTCCTGACATGAATTGAAGTGGCACTATCTCAAGCACAATATAGGTGTCTCAACTTGAAGGCAACAGTGCACATCTCTTGTAACATCAATCTCCTCCTCAACACTAATATCATCTATACAGTCATCATCAATGCCACAATCAATACCACCATGGATATTCACCTGCATCTAATGATCATCCTCTAAACTCTCTTCATGAACATCACTACTATCTTTTTCAGCCAAACAATCATGCTCAACATGATCATCCAGAGAGTTAGTTGCCTTTAAGGTCTCTAGTGGTTTTGTTTTCTCCGTTAGAGCAAGCATTAAAATCAGCAATTCTCCAAATGTGGCAATCAGGATAGCATCCTTAAATGATAAAAAACTTTGACAACCAACACTTTTAGTGATGTTAGAGTTCAAACCATTCACAAATCTATTCATGGTGTGTACAAGAGGCTCAAATATTTTATTACGCCTGACGTAAGTCTCAAATACTTCGACATACTGTAAACACCGTTTTCTTAGTAACCGAGAAATTTCGGAAATCGGAAACTAAAACCCTAAACGAGATTAGTATGAACAACCTAGGACCCTAGATCCGGCTTTTCTTCGATTTCAATTTGAAAGAACCTCTATAGAATAATTTAATGTGGATTATTGTTTTAAAGTATATTTCAAACCATAAAAAGTTTTGATTTCGAAAAATTTTCTATTTCGAGCATTCCCGAGCTCCATTACGGAAAAGCGAACCCCGGAACTAGGAATTCAGAAAAATATTCCAGAATACTCTTTAGAATCGAAATTTTATAATGATTTCAAAAATATACATTTTATAATTTTTCGGGTTATAAAAAATTACAGTTATAGCCCTTTTTCTGCATTTTCTTTACTACCAATAAAGTAAATATCTTCTCTACTATTTATTACTATTCATAAGTACAACCTGCTACACACACACCCATACCCTAGTCTTACAACCTTACAAACACTCAATTATATATTTTTTTAAAGAATTTTTGTCTCTTAACAAATTATTACATTTAATACTTTTTATTACATAAATTATAATTTAAAACAAATTCAAATCCCTCTCTCTCCTTTCCCCTTTGTGGCCGGCGCATAACCCCTATTTTTGGCCTCCAATTGTTTTATTTATCTCCTTTTTATAAAGAAAACAAACCCCAATTCACTTAATATAAATAGTCTTTTAATTTTCTCTCTCTTCCATTTTCATTTTATTTGTTCAAATTCCACAAAATCCTCTCTTTTCCCCTCTCCATTGCCGTGAGTCTCTATCCTCCACACACACACACACAAGCTTCATTTCTTCACTAAATCCATCCTTAGGTGATGATTCTTAAGCCTCTCTACCATTTAATCTTATAATGGCAAGATTATTCATGAGTGTTTTCACTCTAAGTCCCCATGAGCACTTGCTAAGGACAAGAAAATGCTACTACATGGATATCAAGCCATCACAAGAGTAGATCTTGTTTTTGATGAAGTTTTTGTTGAAGTGTTTTCATGGTTATGCATGTAAAAGTAGGGTAAAGTAGAGATCTAGCATAAAACCCATGTTCATGCTTTTAAACTTCATTTCATACATCATAAGTAGTAGATCTAGCTTTTAGATACTTATACCATGCTTAGCATTTATGATCTTATGGATGATTTATGTTCCATGAATTAATGCTCATAAAGGCTTTGTTTTGTGTATATAGATGTTGTAGTTGGTAGATCCTTAGGCAAATAAAACAAAGAACTCACAAAGGAAAAGTTTTTGTTTGAAATGTTCAAAGACAAATTCCTATGATTTCAAAGCCCTATTTTAAAAACCCTTTTATCAATTTTCAAACTCATATTTTATGTGAAAAATGAAGGGTATAGATAATAGGTATCATTAAGTAGTGATTTTTACAAGTTGAAATGAGTTTTGATGAGATTAATGTATAAAACAAGAAGTAGAATCTAGATGAAAAATTTTGATTTAGTAGTCAATATATGAAATTTGTAATTTTGAATGAAGGCCATAAGAACACCTATCATCTAAGCTCAAAAAGAATTTTTATGTATTAAATGGAGTCCTTAAGTAATAGGTATCTTAAAGACTTAAATTTTGATGCATTGGACAAGTTTTTCCCAAAAGAATAAATCAAAAATTTAATTTCTAAAAATTCGGATTTTTGAATAAATCCTATTTGAAAACATATTTACAAAGTGTAAAATGCAAGTTTTTATGTAGAAATGAAAGCTTAGGTAATAGATATAATGAAGACTCAACTTAGACAAGGATAATTTGATTTTCTTAAGGAAATAACTCCAAAACAAATGGGATGATCAAAGTTAGGAAACTAGCTTTCTTGATAGTGAATAGTCATGGAGTTTTACAAATAAAAGTTTCTTAAATTTCGTTTTTGTAAATAAGGTCAAGAGCATGCATGCATCAAGTTCATAACATGCCATTCATGATAGGAAATCATCAATATTGCATGTATGATTGATCTATATGCTAGGAACATCGCAAACATTCACGAAATTATTTTTCGGAATTGGAATTTTCGACCGATCAGAACTGATCAGATTATTTCGTGACCTAATTATTTTCAAAACTTGGAAATAATATTATAATTAGATAGATATTTCGAAGTAGATAGAAATCGGTATATTATATGCTCAATTCTGAGTTATAATGAGTTAGATATAGTCATTTGAAGTTAGGACTCTAACTTATACAAAAATTGATGAACTTAGTAGTTAGAATTGTTAAGTTATTAGAACTTTACAAGAAATACTCATTCCGGGTATTCCTTGTACTTAGGTGATTTGGAGGACGGATTTTCACTCCCCGAGGACTACTACGACTAATGGATTTCTCTCCATAGCCGAGTGAGTTCACTTCTTAAATAGTTGTGCTCATGTATGTGCTTGTAATCGTAGTGGCATTAGAATTAGGAAAAGATAAAATTTTGATGATTTGTGATCTAATCTTGGTTGAATGAATGATAAGTACATCGAGACGAGACTTGTTGAAAAATCATTGTATGAGCTAGTATAGACTTGGATTGTCTGAAATTCTATATGATCGCACTTAATCTACTTAATTAGCATGCCACGATTATATGAATAAACTGTACATGTATATCACGTAGTGAGTCACATTGCATAGGTTATTATACCTTTGTGGGAAGAAGGCATAATAATTAAGCAACGAGGGACCTGTAAGCTCGAATGATGGCATATAGGCCGGAATTTAAAATGTGTGTGGGTGGGCACCTGTATCAACCATAGTAAAATTTAAAAGTGGTGACTGGGCATCTGTATCAACCACCATAAGAAGTGAGAAGAATCTAAGTGTTGGTCGTATGGGCTTGAAACACCTAACCCCGAATGGAGGGCGTAAATCCATTCAACATAAGATTTCCGGACGGTCTTATGTATTGTATGCTCATGTGTTTGTCCATTTCATATGGTTGCTAATAACTTGTCTGTTATATACTGTTGTTGAGTATTAAATATTAGGAAATGAATCTCACTAAGCCTATTAGCTTACACTCCGATAGTGTTGTTATGGTGTTCCTATTTTTGTTGTTCCAAGAGGACACTTTTCACAAGGTTATCTTTTAGATGAAGGAGCTTTTGAAGAAGTCGGGACCTAGCTAGAGGCGTGGACTTCTAGGAAAATCTCCTTGATATAAACCCTAGTATTTGTAATGTGAATTTAGAATGGATGGACTTCCATTATTATTTTTGGTGGGGGTATATCCCCTTGACTTTTGTAAAGACTTAAATTGTTTATCTTGTTGTGATTTCTATTCTTTATGCTATTGTATGCCTTCTTAAGACTATTCGATTCAAAGTGTGATCCTAAAATTGTGCAAGTATACCTTACACCCGATATGTAAACTTATGGGACGACTAAGGATGTCATACTTAAGTTTAAATATTAGGTGTGGTGGACTGTCGCGTTTTTGGGTGCCCTTTGGGGCATGACACATACTCTCTAAACTTCATAGGTCCTTGTTTTAGCACCAATAAAGATTCATACTACTCATCTTGATAATTGAGTAGAACAAATCTTTTTCTCATCAGCCTTTTCATAAGACCCCATGTAATAACATCACGAAACTCATTCAATGATCGTTTTAATATAATATCTTGTCATCCCAACCCTGCAAGTCCAGTTATTTTTTCGATAATAATCTATCCCTATCGACAACTAGAGTGTGGAAAGTCTCCAATAATTTAGTCTACTTGGAACTCCCAACCTAAATAATATTCTAGGAACCCATGGTCATCAAACTCAGGCAAATTCATCCCTATTTTACTTAATAATCCAATTCTTGTGTCGATCCTACTACGATTTCTACTAGTCATGGCTTCTATTCAAATAACCACACTTTTACTCAATAATAATAACCTTAGCCTTCAATCACACCACACAAACTTAAGTAACAATCACCACACACACAATCACACTCCAACAATACACAAAATCAAAAAGTCACAATTCAAGCTCCCTTTCTTCTTCATTAAGCAATTCAAAATAGAAAATAACTTGTCTCTCATGAAACAAATCTCAACTTACTTTCTTATCCAAGTAACCTCTATCAAAGCCACATCTAAGGTAAATTCACAAGATAGGAGAATGGGATCTTACCAAGTTATCATGCATCCATCCATAAATATAAATTTAACCATTTAATTCGATCCTTCATGTGGCGAACCAAAGCTCTAATATCAAGATAGTACGGATATGATCCATGTTAGAATTATGCAATGGATTTCTCTCAAAGAACCTCTCCCAATAAAGTGTTTTTATGATTATGAATTTGTAGTTTTTAATAAAAATAGAAAATAAATGAGATGAACAATTCTTTCCTGGGATATTATGCACCAAGAAAAATTAAACTAGTTAAATTGATTAATCGATATGATGCATGATTGATAAACACAACAAAGGTTGAGAAAACCCTCAAATTCATTCAAGAACCAAGTTTAAAAATTACAAAGGTAGCAAAAGCTCAAAAAGTTCTTAACTTCTTCCTAAATATATTGCTTTGCCTTAGCTTTTGCTACCCACGGCTTCTCATCCTATCAACAATTGCCATCTAGCTCCTTAACATGGCCAGTCTCTCTATTAATGATATTTGTGTTGAACATCAATTTTTATTTTTTTTTTAAATAATGTTACTGTAACATCCCAAACATTAGGGTCATTTATAATCTATCACATGTCTCCATTTAATGCAGACACACTAAGACTCATAACTTGCTAATAACTATAATGAAAGTCATACTTAACTTCAATTCACACACATATATAATTAGGTAACTTTGAACAAGGTTGGGTGACAATCATTTTACAAGTTATTAAACTAAAGACATGAATTCCACATTTCAGTATAAATGGGTCATTGCCCTAAATTAACTTCCTAGAAAATGAAACATACAAATACATAATCTATAACTAAACACACATATAAGGAGTCTCGAACTTCTAGAATAAGCAATCCGGTCACTAAAATCATCCTCATGATCCACCCATATGTTATAACCAAAAAGATCAAATACAATATGAGTGTCACCTAAATTTGAAAAAGAAGAAAGGAGTGAGTCGACTATAAAATCTAATGCACAATGAATCATTTATTATCTGTAAATTTAAGACCATCTAATAGTTCAGGGATAACTCAGTATCCCGAACACATTGATACATATAATACATACATATACAATGTTGGGTACTCCCAATATCTGAGTCTAAAACCTAGATTTACCAGTAATCATTTCCAAGTATAACTCCACATAGGCATGGTATCATGCAGGGATCATCGTGGTGCTGCATTCGCAATGCCAATACTCCTATTCCACAAACCACAACCGAGGTAATACATGTATCTAGAAAGTCAACTCATCTTTAATACTAAAGTCGTTTAACTTGAACTATATAGCAAATAATGTATTTAGAACCATTAATACTTCTAAATCCATTTATAGTGTACATTTTTATGGTTCTATCCCTTTACCCCACCAGCATCTAGGTTTCAAAATATTATAATGAACTTTAATTCAGGAGTTAATTAAGTTTTAATCGTTTTGAGAAAGAACAAGATGAATTTGAAGAAGATACAAAGTATATAGGCTAGTACAAGGCTGTGTTGAAAGGTTGTGTAACTTAGAGACTCCAAAACACAAGCTATATATGGGCTTGTGCAAATGGTCATGTGATCCACAAAGGTTTGCATGGGCTTGTGCACGTGCATTAGTTATGCACTTTTAGGAATATCATATTCGAAATTTAAGTTTTAGGAGCTAACACAACCTATACATAACCCATGCATTTAGTTATGTAATCTCGAAAATGCCCCTATTCATACGTTTTTCTCTTGTTTCACCCAAAACATCTTTGAAACTTGTCGTACTCACACTCAACACTCTTACACCAAAATAAATAGATATCTACACACTTTTAACAACAACAACACTTAAAAAGATTAAAACATATCAAAATCACCTTACCTTCTCACAATTCTTCAATTTTTCCTTCTACTATGATATCTTTTGCATCTATCTTATGAGATTTCTCCAAAATTCTCTCCTAATTCACTATTTTCTTTATGGAGTGTTGTTGTTAATAAAAAATGCCAAGATTTTGTCACCAACATGTTTATCTTAGTGAAAATGATAAAGAAAAAAAAAAAAGAAACTATTACTTACTAGAGAATTTTGTTAAGATTCTTCAAGGATATGAATTTCTTTGTTAGCAGAGGGGGGGAATTGCAGAATGTAAAGAGAAGTAAGAAAGGAAGGTAGTAAATCTAGAAATTTGAATATGATGCTCCAACCAACGTTATCTTTTAAAATTTTTGTGGTGAGACAAAATTGCCTTCTTTTAAAAATAAAGAAAATTTACAATTTTGACCCCCATTATATATCTTTCTATTTAATTTATTTCAGTTATGCTTCTTTTTTTGTATGAGTTCAAATACTTCATAATTCCATTTCTTAGACCTTCCAATAAGGTCCTTAAGGTCTTTCGGATAACAAAATTAGGTGTCTCTCCATTGTTTCCCAATAACGTCTTTAAAATATGGGTAGTTTAGCCACATAACTTGAAGTTTAACAGACCTATCCTTCCTAGGGTCCACCCAATAATAGGGTGAGTGCTAAGCAAAATAGGATAGTGGTAAATATATTTGAATGTAGTAAGTAGTGTAAGTATCAACTTTTCGCATAAAGCAAAAAATTGGTTATTTTGTGGTAATTGTGTCCAATTATGGTAAGTAGTTTGCGTACCAACTTTGTGCACAAAGTGGTAAGTCATACATTTTGTGGTAATTGTGTACAATTGTGGTAAGTGGTCGTTGGTCCATTTGTGGTAAGTTCGTCGTCCAAACATAGTAAGTTGATTTGTTTGTAGTAAGTGTGCCCAAATATAGTAAGTTGTTTGAATATTAACTTTTTTATTTAAAGTAATAAGTTGGTCATCTTTTGGCGAGTGTTCAATGTGGTAACTTATTTGAGTATCAAGTTTTTGCTTAAAATAGTATGTTGGTCTGTTTGTGTTAAATACCAAATGTAGCTAGTAGCTTGAATATCAATTTTTTTTTTTTTTTTTGCATTAAGTGATATAGTTGTTTATGGAAGTATTTCTCCATTAGTAGTAACTAGTGAGTGAACTTGAATGACCGGTTCACCTGGACAAGACCCAACTTTTAGTCACAATTCAAAACTTAAGACAATAATTTTCCTTATGTCACGTTTGGTATGCGAGAATGAACCCAAAAAAAAATGGAATCGCAATTCCAGATTCTATTCCATTCCTATGCTTGGTTGTTTTTTAAGAGCTGGAATCATGATTCCTAAGAATCGACAATTTCGATTTTGAAGAGGAATTCGATTCCGCCTTCTATTCATTACTCATAAATGATTAATATTGAATTACTCTTTTATCCTCCTATTTATTTATTTATTATTCATATTAATTACTAGGAATATTTTTTACCAATAACATATCAATTCCATTCCATTTCATGATGTTTCCCAATAAAGGAATGGAATGCATTATTCCGTCTCTCATTCTATTCAGAACGATTCCTGTACACTAAACGTGATATTAGAAGATCCACGATGGAAACAATTCACAGCCTCATCCCTTGTCATGATGTGACCTGACCAATTAATTTTACATTTGATTTCCTCGTCTATCCAATACTTCCATCAATGCTTGTTAGTTAATAGATATGACATTTAGGGCCTATTTGGTAATCAAGTATCAAATCTATATTGATTCAATATCGATTTAGTATCGATTTGATTTAATCAGTTTACAAACAAAACTGTCGGTTTTTCATCGGTATCATATATGTATTGATTCAGTATCTGTTTAGCACCAAAACGATGCTAAAACAATGGCAAAATGACGAATCAAACCGACCCTTAAAATGATTCATCCATCACTTGTTCACATGAATCCATGATTATAACATCTCCATCTCTCGTAACTGGTCAAGAACCACCCATTTATTTTTCCTCGTCTTAAAATATAAGTCTATTTGCTTGTTGTTTTTTAGATTGTTTTAATATTATATTTTTATTTTTTTAAATAAATTATTTATAAAACATATATTTTTACTTATATATAGATTAAACAAATCAAATGTAGATGCAGATCACATTGGTAGAATACAAATAAAAATCAGTCAATCGACTGTTAAATTTGAAAACCATTTTACGATGAACCAGAAGAGAAACCAATAATAATAATAATAAGGGTAAATTACATGGACAGTTTTGAAATTACATGGATTTTCATCTTTTCAAAAAGTCAATAATTACCCTCTTGAGCAGCTACGAGCTACATATATATTATTAAATGATAGCTTATTTTCCTCTTGGATTTCCATTTTTATTATTGACATGACAATATAATCCATTTTTTTCATTTTTAACCAAAATCAAAACATGTCTCTTTTAATAAAAACACAATTATAAACCAAAATCACCTGACCCTATTTTTTTTATCTTTCTAAATGAAACGCATTTTTTAATTTCTTTCTTTTTTTTTTAAATTTTTAATGAAATCATGTTACTACTTGTGTTCACAAATTTTAGTTGCATAGATGCCGATGAAGACAACAAGGTATGCATTTGTAATCTAATTAGTTTTATTAAGAGATAAAGCGTTCAACTTTAAATCTTAAAATCTAATTTTTTCTTAATAAGCACTGCATATCTTAGGATTAGGAATCGCTCTATTATATTAAATTATATATTTACACTATGATGAGTGAGTTGTTGGATTTTACTGCAATATTTACAATAACTCATTATCTTATTTGTAATTTATTCTATCTTTTTCTTTTAAATAAGAGAGAAAGCATAGTCTTTTTCATTTTTTTTTCTTCATTATTTTCTAGCCTTGTCAAATAAGTGTTTCTCCTTTATTTCTTTCTCTACACTAGGCAGAATGTGAAGAGTCTCGGTTGGAAATATGTAAGCTTTAGAATATTTCTATGTCTTAAATTTTAAAAAGTGTAAAGAAAATGAAAAAATGCATTTCATTTAGAAAGATGAAAACAAAAAATAGGGTTCAATAATTTTAGTTTAGACTATATTATTGTAAAGGAATCCATGTTTTGGATCTTGTTTAAAAAAAAAAAAAGATTGTAGTATTGCTACGTCACCAAATAAATATAATATGACATTTTTTTCAATCGATTTTCTCATACTTATTTATTTTAATAGACAAATAACCCATCATTTAATAATATATGTGGACTAACTGTTGCTCCAGTGGGTAATTATTGACTTTTTAAAAAAGCCACGTAATTTTATAACTTTTTAAGATATGTCTACGTAGTTTACTCCAATAATAATAATAATAATTTGTAGATATATAGGATTTATTGCGTACATGCCATGTATACAGTACACATATGTGTGCTTCACGGGATGGTTTAAAAATGGTTCTGGAATAGATAATGGAAAAAGAGGAGATTGTGAGAGAAATTTAAGAGAGAGAATAGCTTGTCACACCTAATTTAGATATTATCATTGGGAATAAGTCAAAACACTGCCACCTATCCATCACTGGCAGCATACTGCATACATATGTATGACTAAGGAAGCTGGCCACCATGTGATATTTTATGACCTATTAATGATAGGATTAATTAAGATTTTTAGTGATCATAATGGGGAGAGAAAATGAAAAGTCAGATAATCTCATAAGGAAACTTGATTATTATCTCAACCTTGTGAGAAAAGTTGAAACAACAATAATCTTAACAATTTTTGTTATGATTTCATTAATTTCAAATTCTCACAATCGAATTAGCTTAAATTTGTCCAGCCAATCCAAAATTTAGCCATAAACAAAATTTTGCACTTAAAAGTATATTTTGCGTGTTAATCTATTTGCATTTGTCCCCTGACAAAAAATTCTTCATAAAAAAACAATAGAATTATTGGACATTCATCAAAGCAAATTTAGTAATCCAAGTGGATATGTTTGAGGTACTAATTATTATCTCAGCCGCATCACATGCCTTATTTAGGGGTAATATTGCAGTCTGACATGCACAAGTTGCTTAGGAATGAATGTAAAAGTTTATTATTTATTTTCTTATTGCATTGTGATTCAATCATGACACTACTCTTTTGTAAGAATGTAGACTTAATTTTTTAAGTTATGGTTGTAGTAGTTAGCAAGTGATTAAATAAAAAAGAAAAAAAATCCAACGTATTGCTTTTAGTAGGACTATTCATCAAACCGAATCAAATCAAACCAAACCATAAAATGCGATTCATTTTATTTCAATTCGGTTCACAACATAGTTTAGACAGATTCCAGGTTTGCTATTTAGTTTGAGAGGCAAAATAAATTGAATCACTTGCACCCAAACCAAACCACTTCCAACTGAAAAAGAAAAAAAGCAATATTTTATAGTTTTAAACCTCATTAATGTTTCATTCTACACTATTTACTTTTTTCTTTTTTTGTTTTTTTTCATTTCACCTTAACTTTTTAGTTTACTCTTTTTTCCTTATCTACATATTTCATCTCTTGAATAGACTGGCATGCCTTTACTACATATGAGATGTAATGCCATCATAATATAATGTTGTATGGTTGTCTTACATAACATTCATCAATGTGAAAATCAATATTTTAAGAAAAATCCAATGATTATTAGTGGTATTAATTAGAATAAAGTATTTTTAAAGAACATTCAAATCGAACTAAACAACATTTGAAGTAGTTCGGATTAAAACTCTATACCATAAACAACAGTTTGATTCGTCAAGAGATTAAACCAAACCACTTATTTCAATTTGGGTCTTGAATTGAATCATATCAAATCAGGAACACTCCTAAGCCCTAGGTTTCTCATTCCTATGAGATCAGCTTTTGAATTTATTAAATTTGCAGGGAAAGCATGTTTTTTGCTCCTTTGTTTCCCATAATATGCACAACTTTAGTGACCGGAGTTGTGGTTGTGGCTAACACCAAGATTTTTATTTGCGAATCATATCAAATCAAGAACATTGTAGTCCAATTTCTTTGACGCATGATACCCCAAAAATTGTTGAGTCTCCATATCTTCTTTAAATCCGAAAAAAGCATAAATAATAAGCTAATTCCACTACTTCTTAGTTATGTTTGAATTCGGTTATCAAATTTAGACACACCATTACTTACATCATTACAACATTTTGGCAAAGGTTGCATTATCATTCGCGTCGCATCAATTGTCCTACACACAATAATTTAAAATAATCATTCCTAGATGCTGGCTGAGAATAACTTTTATGAAAAAGGAGATTGAATTAATCCTCAGATAGTCATCATAATTTATAACCTCAACTTAAATTAAAGTCTACAAAAGCTATTGAAGAAACAAACTATCTGCCATGCAGAAGTTGGCCTGGTCCCAAATAGGCAATTAGTCCAGGGAAAAAGAGTCCAATTCATCCTTCATCAGCTATAGACAGGCAAGAAGTAACCTTCTTCACCAGCCATCTTCTCAGCAATTCAACCTTCTGATTGAATGCAATGTGCATGGTGTACAGCCAAAAGATAAAAAGTTCTCTCTTATGAAATTTCCAAACGTTTGAGCAGCCATTAAAAGGATCTATTAGGTTTTATGCATCCTGGCGAGAAGCTACACAGCGAAAGATAGCAAAAAAAGAGTGACATATGGGCAAACCAGCAGACAATTTCTGCTTAATGACTTACAAAATCTTATTACTCATAAAGGGAGCAAACCATCCAATACAGCGATAGACAGTAACATTTACCTGGAGATATCTTGACAACTTAGAATTGAGAATGGAAATTTGCCCCCCCCCCCCCTTCTCCCACCAAAAACGAAGTGCTAATTTCAAGAGAAGATGGATATCCAAGAGAGATGCCATTTATTGTCCACAGTGGACATCAAAAAGCTAATACCTACTGAATAAATTGCCATGATCTTCTTGACCTAAAAGTTCCAGTTTTTAACAAGAGAACAAGCAGGGGTGTACATGCCTCATTTTTTCATCAATGGAAATATCTTTTTAGCGTCTTTGATGGATATAGTCCAAAGAAGATCCGAATCTGAAACTACCGTGACCTTATCTCCTAAAACAATGTTTGACGTACTTATTAAACCTCCAAACTGCATCTGCATGTCAGCTGCAACAACAGAAAGGTTTATAAATTTGAAAGACCACATAAATGGCAATTCAGAGATATGATTAAAAGGCATTCAAATAAAAAAAAAAAATGTACAAAGAATGTGATGACACCAAGGCCTACAAAAGAAAAGTCCATGCACAGGTAACCACATATACACAGACCATTAAAAAAAAATTGCCACTTACAGACCTAATAGAGCATTCTACACATTATAAGACTCAAGGGAGGACTCAAAGAATTTACAATGTTATTTAAAAAAAAAAAAAACGTTTCGAGCTGACAGGCTGGCTACTCTTAATTGGGTGCTTTGGAATTCCCCAAAAAAACAAAACTTGTAAATGCTTTTATTTATCCTACCATAAAAGCAAGCTTGCATATGTTTTAAGTTGCAAACAGCCAAGAACAAGAATCACAAAATGCTGTGGCAACACTTACTGAGATTCCACTGAAGACCAGTGGTTGTCGTTTTATTTGCAGGCATGCCAATGGGAACGAGTCCACAGTGAGGACCCTCAACAGCTGATAGGATATGAATCTCATGCTGGTGGTCTCTTGGAAGCAGTTGAATGATGCAATCATCCGATATAAGGACTATTCTTCTGGTTGAGAATAGAAAGAGAACATTGATGTTCCCAACCTCATGGTCAAACCGTCCCCCAAGTGCTCCAGCAACAAGAATACATAGCTGTCACAAAGAACGTCAAATCATATAAAGAACTGACAATTTTTTCAAAGTACTGATGGCAAGAAAAAGGTTTAAGTACTCTTCCAAAAGTTTAACCCTGCAAATTCCAGTATATTGTTGTGGAAACATGCTTACGTTAGATTTATCCAACTCGTGTAAAATCAAGAATGTATGAAACACACTTGTGCAGATCTGTAGTATCTTGATCATCTGATTCATCTACAACTTTTGTTCCCTGCATCACAGGCAAAAGATGATCAGGGAAGGAAGTTACATAACAATACTAACAAAAGAAATTAAGGCAAGATATTTTGTGGATGGAACTATAACTACAGAACAGAACAAAAGGTATCTTCAAGTTCATCCATTTATAAGAGCAAAATAGCAGGAGGGAAGTAAATAAAAAATGCAATATCAAGGCATCAATTTGACAGAGAATACATACCAGTTCTCTATAAAAATCTAATACTTCTTTCCGAATCGAATCCATATCTCCCTTTATAACATCAGGCTTGTACCTGCACAAAAGACCAACTGTTAAAGCTGCAAGTCTTGATCCTTTTGTAGCATATAAGAAGCGCTAGAAAGAGAAATTCCTTCATCTATTAAAGCTAAGTCCAGTATGTATTTCTTAACTGGATTTACAAGTCCAGTATTTCGGCTAAAACTTCTTTTGCGGAAAAAGTACGCATGGTAAACACTTGTAAATCCCTCCAGGAAAATGAAATTTGAACTCCATATAACTAAGAATGGCAAAACACTAGAATAGCAAGTGCTAATAAAATGCTGAAAAGATTAAGTGAATTTTGCAATCTCAAAGAAAGTATGGACTCAAGATAAAACTGCTCCGCAAATTGTTGTGTATAAATTCTCTGGTAAGTTATCACAAAAACTATAACTCAAACAACTCATGTATATACTAGATAAACAGGCCTTTCTGCCTACATCAGCTCATATATTGCTCAAGCATAAATGAAGTTACGACCAGAAACACTGAAACTGAGGTTCTGTTTGCACATGGGCAGATTAAACATGTAATTCAGCGATATATATACATATACACAAACACATATATATATGGAGGTGTGCACGGTGCATAAGAATGTCTGATATCTTCAGAGGCTGGTTTCAGCCTTTTTTTTTGCCAAATGTCCATGGCTATACTTCACAAGTAGTGTATCATATAATATAGACCATGGGGCAGATGAATGATCCCTAGCAATTTCATGACCAAAGCTTCCTACACCAGTAGTTTTATCCTTGATACAATTGATTCCTTAGCATTGTCCCATCTTGAGGATGCTCTTCATAGAGCATGCCTGACCTTGCAATTAACTCTAAGACTGTTAAGTTAAAAGGTATCTTGATGATATATAGAATATCATTACTTTGCATTTAAGGCTACTAGACGCAATATCCTGATAGCGGAAAATTCTATGGTTTCGCCATTAATTTTGACGGAACTGATTCCGTCACTATCGAATAGCTCACACTATACTCAACCGTGATTGAATCACTAAAATAGTTAATATTTTATTTACTATATTTATTTTAATGGTTATATTAATGGAGAGACGGTACTATCAACGGGACCGTAGAAGCTCCCCTTGACAACAAAAGGCTTGTGCTGTATGTTTATGGATGCTATTCTTAAGTGCTCAAGGCATAGATCCCTAATTTTGAAGTATTATTATTATGATCATAAATTCATACATGCTTTCAATGCCAATCAACTGCAAGTAGCTACCAAGACAATATAAAGCAAGGGATGATGAAAAAGGGAAAAAATTAGTAAAACCCGCAATTGCAGCATTATGAAATCAAATCACATTTGATATGGTACAGAACCCTCAATTTCCTTTTGAAGAAACCACAGTTTGCACAAAAGGAATTATATTGATCAGTACTAGAGGATGTAAATAACATCCTTTTAAGAAAACATAACAACCATCAATTGGGATGAATTCTTGCACCCGAAAAGTCATAACTTTGCATATAAACGCAACAAAAAATTCCCAACTTTCTTGGTGTAAAAGCTACCTCTATTTCACCATATCCTTTATTTTTGTTATTTATTTTCCTGGTATCTCTCTTCTTTCTTATAACACACATTGCTCATTAATTCTCTTCTGGACAATACACACGATGAGTTACATTTTGGAAGTTAGTCCAATTACAAGCATGCCCCCCTTTTTCACCAACACAAGAAACAAACTCAAACAAGTTAAAAAAGTCTCACAAGATCCTACAATCTAAAAAAGCAAAGCCTGTCCTTTATCTGTATATTTCATTCAGGACGTAAAAGAACATACAGAAACTTGTCAACCAAGAATCAATCTCTTTTCACCGACACAGTCATGGATGGATCATAAATTATAATTAACGGAGTAAACACAGACAAAAAGTTCTAATTCCAAAAAAAAACGCACCTTTTTCTAATACTTAAACTATCTTCATCAGGAAACAACTGGGGCATCCCATCAAACAGACGATTCGCACCACCATCAGCACATAGACGAAGTTGTGCTGTTCTAAACAAAAACACACATAGACTCCCACTATAGCATCAGACACACATAATACAATAACCCAACTTGAAAATACACACACACACACATATATAAATGAAAAAGAAGGAATGAATTACCGTGCTCCCAGAGCAAAGGAGTGAAAAGGGGGACACTTTGGTTGAGTACGACGAGTGTATAAGTAGGAGAAGGAGGGCGGATGTCGGAAGCAGTGGTGGTTGTAGGTGGGAGGAGGAAGGCAGAGGAGTGGTGTATCACTTCCATTTTTTTTTTTTTTTTTTGGCCTTTTCAACAGAAATAGGTTGGGGAAGAAGAAATAGGAGGATTTGACGAATTCAAACACCAGAATGGTTGGCCAAAAAAATATATACCAGAATGGTTTGTTACTGAATATGTATGATAATTACTATTACATTTGAAGGACACTTTCCGTAAACACCAGGTGAAAGTTGAGATGGGTATGGCTGGCTTTTTTTTAATAAATAAATTATTTATTAAAACATAGATTAAAATAAAAATATTATTAATTTTTATAAAAATATTAAATAAATTAAATATAAATATAAAATAAAATATATTTATATATATCATTTCTATACAAACATATAAAAAAACCGAACATTCAAACAGATCCTGTAATCGAGTGCTTGGTTTAATAAAGAAACTTATATATTCAGATTGATTATGATAGCTGATTTAGTGTACAATATAATAGCACATTTTATAGGAATATTAGAAGCGTTCTGATTAGGCGGATAAGATACGGGGAATCTCTTGCGGTTAATGCTATCAAAATATTAAAGTGGTTATAAAAAGATATAAAAAATTTGATTATAATCTAATGATGAGATGAGATCGCTTCTATTGTAACCGTTATAAAATCATAGTATTTTTTAATATATAATATAAGTATCTGTTTATCATTTTTTTTTCAAAAATAGATCATAAAAAAGAAAATAAAAAAATAGAAGGAATAGTAATTTTATTTTATAATGGAAGGAAATGGCTCTATTTCTATTATTTGGTCTTTAAAAAGGAAATAAAAAGGAATTGGAGTTTGTAACAGATAAAATTATCCTACTTTATGTTTTCTGAAAATTCATTAGAATGAATAATTTTCTGGGGCTTCCAAACACGCCTAAGAATTTACATATATTAAGCATTTCGTAGAGAAAATTAGGGTTTTAAAATAAATATCAGTCTTAATTTTGGCAAAAGAAAACTAGAAATATTTTAATTGAGAGAGTTTTTAAAAATGTTCCTACTGTAGAACAAAATGGAGAGTGTCGACAAATATGTAAATGTGCCTAATACTATAATATTATAATTAACTCTCCATCAGACAAATGAATCTTTATTGCATCTTTGAATCAAGTTCTTACTTGGTTTTATGCATGTTTTTGTTGTTATTTTGTATACGTTTTTTTTATAATATAGTTTTATAACTTATAAGTGATTGTGATTTTTAATTTATTTAAATGGTTAGGATCACAATACCTACCCAACAATGACATCAATTTAACAATTAAATAGTTTTAAGTTGAATACCTAATTGTGTTAATTTTGTATTTAGTATGTGTAATTAAGTATATGAACTTTAAATTAATCAATTTAATATCTAATTCCACTTTTTCAGTCTACTTATACTAATAGTACCCCAAGCTAACGCCATTAGCTCTACTAGCTAATATAGCACTCGTATTCAATAAAAAATGTGGCACGTGTCTAATATAAAAAATATTAAGTAATACATTGTAAATTTTTTCCATAATATGTTATGATGTAAAAAGTATTATATAACAAATATAAAAATAATATTTTTATAATATATTAATATATATTATATAAATAACTTGATTTATTTCAAATAGAATATAATACAAAACATATATTAGTTGTATTTATAAATATATTTATGATAAAATTATTTAATACATATATTATAAGTTCATATTCTATACTATATATTTAGATGTATTATATATAATACGTATAATAAAAAATATATCATGACCATATATTTAATGATATATGTATATATATATATATATATTGATTTAGTTTAGAGATGGATTTGCAATAGAATTTGAAAAGAAAAAAGATGGTGCTAAATCACCATAAAAAAGAGGGTGCTAAATTACCATACTTCTACTAAAATCAAAGATAGATTTGCAACAAAATTTGTAAATGCAAAAGATGGTGCTAAATTGTTATATTTCCTGCTAAAGTCAGAGACAAATTTGCAACCAAGGAAATTATGTCGTAAATATGTTCGTAAAACCATCATTGATTTTGTCAGAAAACGTATATGAATTACTAGATATGCCATAATTTTTTCATCAAAAATTTGTTACAAATCTATCTCTGATTTATATTTTTAGAGATGAAAACTTTTCATCGCAAAATATCTGTGTTTAAATGCGAGTTTTCTAGTAGTATTTTCTCGTTTATTTTTTATAAATAAAGCTGTAAAAAAGTTTGAACATAAATTAAAGTCTGTTGATCTAAAGAAATTAAAATTAAACTCTTATTTAGGTTTATGAACCAACTTACGAACAAACATCAACGAGCTTATTCTTTAACATAAGGAAGAGAAGCAAACTTCTTGAGGGAGCTTATAAAGAGCATCGGTGAACAAAATGTGTAACATGTCGCAAATCCTGGGATGGAATACATGTTTGAAATTTGAACTAATATACAAACATTTCTTAGATTGGATTATCAATGATGAACCAACACTTTTTTAAGTCAGAGATGCAAACAAAATATTTCATGTTCAGTGCAAATCCTTCCACTGGATAAAAGAATCATGGAATCCTTGATTTCGGAAATAAGAACAGAGGACTAAGGAGATGAAAAATCACAAATGCAAGCACCGATAACTTTAAAGATTTGAAAGAACAAAAGATGTAAAATGATATGAGACAGACTTCACCTTCAACAATACAAAGAAGCAATTGAGGTAGTAAAGATTTTCCAGATCTGAATAAACACAAACTTGAGAAATCATAATCATAACAAGAAAAAAAAAATGGTGCCAAAAGTTTTAGGAAATAAGTTTGAAATGAAATTAACATGTAGACAACATTAAGATAAAAAAAAAAGATTAAAATGACTAAAATCATTGGCAAAAACAAAAACCAAATGATGTGTTTGTTTGTTTTGTTTTTTTTTTTTTTTAATTTTTTTGTTATTTTCATTATTTCTATTTAATTGATGTTAATTAATGATATATTTATTTGAATTAATTATTATTTTCCAATCATAAGTTGTCATGTGTCATTAAAGGATGGAAAATTTAGCAAAAATATTAGTAGAGTTAATGGAATTCTTAGTTCGTAACAATTGAAAAATGTTGAGAACTTGAGTAGAAAAATAAAAGTTTAGAGACTTAAATAGAAATATAGGCAAATGTAGGATTAAAAATGTAGTTTCCCTAAATATAAATATATAATTAGAACAAAATAATTAATTTCTATTGAATATATGGATGTTTAAATCGAACACGAGCCAAGTATGGATTTAAAATAAAGCTCATTCATCCAAATGAGTTGAACTTAAACTTAAAATTTAAACTTAATAAAAACATTTACTCGGCTTGAGCTTAATTTTAAAATCAAATTTATTTATATAAACGATCCAAATTCAAGTTTAAATTTTAGAATAAAAAAGCTCGAGCTGTTTTAAAAAAGTTGAATCCGATCCATAAAAACTCAATAGGCCCCAGGTTGTTAAGGTCCTACTTATGAAAATAAATGTTCCCACAGCATTATCCCTTTCGGTGAAAACATTACTTCTGATTGTTGTTCTCGGTGCAAGCAATACAACTTTCAAGTTAAGATAGCTCATATTATCGTTTGGAAAGTGGCAAAAGAAAAAGAAAATTAGGGATTTTCCCATAATAACTCAATAAGTAGGATTTTATACATGCTTTTTGAATGAAACGTGGAAAGATCTAGATGAGTGGTAAAAAATTATCAAAGTGAAGTAGCTCCAACCAAAATTTATTGGATAAAACTATATAATTTTGATGGCTTGGTCACAAAATTCTTTCAGGACCAAGGAAATTAACTTTGATCAATATAAAAGATGGCATGCCAATTTTAAATTTTCCTTTGAAATTGTGTTGATTCACACACACTATTGATGTTGCATAAATAGGATTGAGGGGTAAGATAGAAAATTTAAGAACTTCAATTTCAATTTGTAAAAAGATAATGGATTCTACTATTATAAAAAATGAAAAAAAAAAAAATTGAGGTCACATGCACAATAAAAGTTAATCACAAACCAAGCATAAGGTTTCATAGAATAACTTATATTGGTGTTATCTAGTTCAACTTGATTGAATCTAATTCCTTTTTGGGAATGGGTCGGTTCAACTCTAGGTTCAATTCTCATTGAACTTAATTTAACCTATTGATCCTTAACCTTCTAGTATGTATGTATGAAACCTTAAACTAACTCTGACAATATTGATTGACGTTATCTTAAATTAACCAATCTAAGGTTATGTTTCCCTCAAACTAATGAAAATGGTTTGCTGAAAAATTATTATTACTGTTATTCTTGTTATTATTATTATTATTATCTACTCATCTCGCAAAAATGATGGTTTTGGTTTGCAGAATGACTTGTTCAATTATAAAGCTTTGGTTGATGACTACAATTTTTTAAGTAATGAATAACATTTATCTGTTTGAATGAAATTGTGACCTGTCGCATTTACCACCTATTTTACTTACTGCCTACTATTTTTTTTACCTACTATACCTACTACTTTATGCAAGATCCAATGATAGATCTATGATCTTCCCTACAAGTCTTCTAAATGCGATTTGAGTTAAGTTTTTTCCCTTCTTATAATAAACTAAGAAATTGATCTCTGCTATATGCTAAAATAGTATGTCTACGTTGCATTCCACTTGGTCTGTGACATTATGATAAGTTACAACAAGTGAAAATTGATAACAACACATCACTCCCCTATCGATGTTTAATTAGGCACACGTCAATGTCTAATTTGGCACCTATATAATATGTCACCTGTGGTGATACTGTAACAACTCAACTTGATTTACGAAATTTTATTGAAACTTTGATTTATCTGGACAGCCACATGGACAGCCAATAGCCAGTTATTATTTTATGGTCCAGCAAATTATCCTATGTCAATTTGCAATCATATCATAGCAGTGGGTCCGAGGCAATAATGTTGTATCAAAGATCTCACTTTGATTTGCTGGAAACTAGCTTTTGCCCACAACGAGGATGTTAGAAATAAGAAATCCCATTGTTTGTTTATTTATATGATTATATCTGCCCCTAAATCTTGTGCACTATAAGAAACTACATATATATTCTTGAAACTAACCTTCAAGGAATCTTGCATTTTATAAAACTCTCCCCTTTTTTTTCTTTATTTTGTATTTATAATTTATTTATATCTATTTTATATTTGATCTATTTCTATATATCTATAGAATCTAGCATAAGAGTTAATAAAAAAAATTCACGTAATTTTACAAAAAAAATCTAAAATATATGTTCCTTTTTTCTCTTTGAATAGATATTTCCATGGATTGGGTCCAAACCGGAGCAGACCCGGCTAGGTCGCATCCACCTTTGAGCTACTCTAGCTAGGGGTGGGCACAGATTGGTTTGGTTTGGTTTTTTTTTAAAACCAAACCAAACCATAATTTACGGTTTGATTTTTTTTTTCCATCCTAAACCAAACCATTAAGTAACGGTTTGGTTCGATTATAAATTTTTTAAACCATTAAATAACAGTTCGGTTTAGTTTGGATTACGGTTTAAATCAAAATTCTAACTAAAAATTTTTCTTATTCTAGTTTTTTTTTTTTTATATTTATGTAGATTCTTAAATATTTATATCATTTCACAAAGTTGATATTATAAACCATAACAAAATATTTTATAAATTCATTATACTTTCAATCTATAGTTCTCTATAAAATCAATTATCCACCAATAAAATACATTCACTAACCAATATATAGTAAGTCATAATTTATGATTTTTAATATAACCATCATGTCAATTATCTACCAATAATTTAGCTAAAATAAAAAATCATCTATCAACAAAGTTCATCAATGAATAAATTGATTAGCTGACAAAATATATTAAACAGTTAATACATAATAAAAGCTTATAACTGAATAAATAAATTTCATACTTTACAAAGTTAAAAGCTAGTAAAATATTATTATATTTTTCTAAAATAATTTGGTTCGGTTTATGGATTGGTTTGGTGTACCTTCCAAACCAAACCATAAATTTACGGATTAGTTCGGATTTGAAAAATTTGAAACCAAATCATGAAAAAAAAACCATATTTTCAGTTTGGATTGATTTGGTTACGGATTGGTTTGGTTCGGTCGGTTTTTTTTGCCTACCCTAGCTCTAACCAGTTGAGTTTGACCAACTTTTAGATCCGCCATGGTCCACGAGTCCTGGTCAGGTCTACTAGTTATCTCATGGACCCATTAGGTTCAGACAAAACCTATTTTGAAAAAATAAAATAAATATATATTATATATTGTGAAAATAAGAAATAAAAATAAATATAGAATAGAAAATAGTAAGAAAACTTTAAAAAAAGTGAATAACATGTAATGTTTAAACTATTTCCATATGATAAAGTATTATCAATTATCTATTCACAATATTTAATATGTTGTTATTTGTGATAAATACAATTCCAAACCATATCTCATGCTTTATATAGAGTTGTAAAAAAGAATCGTACACCTAAACAATGTGCAACTTTTTTTCTTTTGTAAACTATACTCTTTTAGAGTGTTACCCTGGTCTCATATTGCTAATATTTCAACTTAATATAGATGTGCATATGTATAAATAATTGCACATCCTTGGTAGTATTATATGCATATAGGCTACATAATAGTATATTCTTATGCTCATTTTATATTTAAAATTCAAAATTTTATTTTAATTTAAGAATTTTTCTTTCTTTGTTTTTTTTAATGACGAGATAGGTCAAACTCATCCTAACCATCCTCAGATTCAACGGAATGGAAGGGGCAAGACCCCATGATAATTCGATGCAGTTATAGGTCTAGGTTTTTAAGACTCGCCCAGTAGAGATGTCTAGCCATGAGAATATAAATTATAGTAAGTCTAAGTTTATAAAAATCTATTAAGTATTTCATTATATAGGAGATGTATATTTATAAATATATTTTTAGGTTAATATCATGAACAGTACCTAAACTTTGGTGAAATATATAACTAGATGCCTAAACTTTAAAATTGATCAATTTAGTATTTGAACTTTGAAATTGATTAATTTAATACTTGAAAAACTTTGAAATTAATTAATTTAGTACTTGAAAGTACTTGATCTATGTATTATTGGTATGCATAAAAAGTTCTTTCAAGTACTAAATTGATTAATTTCAAAATTGAGAAATTAAGTTGATGAATTTCAAAATTTAATTACCTAATTACATATCTTATCAAAGTTTAGGTATCATTTGTGATATTAACCAACGTTTTTATATCTTATTTTAGTAAATACTCAATTTAAAAACAAAGCCATAGGGAATTAAGAGAGAGAGAGAGAAGAAAGATTGAAATGAGAAAAGATAAGTCGCCCGTTATGGAAGTGAAATCTCTCCCGCAAAGAAAGGGTTGTGCAATCAGACCAACCGCAGTGAGCTATGCAAACTAATTCATTAATTCACTAATTTTTTTTTTTTGGAAAAAATTTAATGGGAAAATTACACCAAAACGTCTCAATGTTTGGGAGTAAGTTTATTTTAGATTTCAACGTTTTAAGTGATTAAAAAGAAATCTAAACGTTTGGAAGTAAGTTCATTTTGGTCTCAACATTTGGAAAAATGATTCAATTCAGGTCTCAATGGATATGTGTCAACAAGAGAAGGGTCTTGAGTATTTTAATTAAATATTTTTCCTATTGACATGTGTCCATAGAAACCTAAATTGAATTACTTTTTGAAACGTTGAAACCTAAAATAAACTTATCTCTAAACATTGAAACCTTCTTATATAAGTTACCCAAATTTTAATATTTCAATGTAATCACACTATATATAAATGTTATTTTCAGTCAAAATTTAAAACATTATTAATAATGGGATAAAAAATGAATAAAGATTATAAGATATACATAAAATTAGGATAGGAAATTCTTATATAACATTCATGTTTTACTTTCTTAATGTTTTCATTTAGTTAATTTTTTTATTGCATACTTACATGTAGTTATCTACTATTAGTAGTTTTTCTTTTTCTTTTTTTTTTTTTTAACTTTCATGGGTTTACTCATATTAAAAAAAAAATGTTGGTTGTGGGCTAACCGGACCTACAAGCAGGCTGGCTCACTTCAGCCAACAAGTTATGTGAGTTGAATCAAAATGGCCCATATTGCAAAGTGAGTTGAAAAATTTAGTTTGACTTGCTTTTTTTAATGGGTTAAATAGGTTGGTTTGCATAACTTACCATATTTGCATGCTAAATGGCAAATCTAGTGCTAAAAGTACCTCATGGATACCCAAGAATCCTTTTCATTATATCGAAATGAATCCATGTGTAACAGGCAAAATTTAGATGAAGAAACTTGTATAATACAATTTTATTGACTAAGCTCAAAATAAATTTAATTATGCTTAAAGCTAATTATTTGGATTAGTGGTAGGATTTAAATAATTAAACCTAAGTTGCGATGATTTAAAGAGTATCAGATTGGTGGGGTCAGGACGATCTTCGTTAATATTGTCATGGACATTTTTAATCTTTCTTGGTAAGTTTAGGTATTGGTGGTGCCGGTATGTGTGTTCTATCTTTGGTACATTAGAGTCACTACAGCCTAATTAATATAATCCATTAATAGTTCATGGAATCTAGGATAATTATCACTTATCATAAATGCGCATAATACATACCCAAGTCTTAAATGAGGTAAAATTATAAAAAAATTCCTAGAATAATCACAAATCAGAGAAGAAAATTGAAAAAATAAAAAATAAACAAAGAGAGAACCCAATAAAATATTGCAAGATGAGTGCATGCTACAACAATCTATGTCAAAAGAAACAAGTTTGAATTATGATACCTCTTAAAGATACAAACTTCCATCTATAGAAACTAGAAAAAGTGTGAAACTATGAAGAAGTAGAATACAGAAAAAGAGAGGGAGTTTGAAGTTTCATGAAAGGTTAAGGTTTTTTGTTTTGATTAAGGATTGTTGAGCTTTTTCTTAGTGACGTGGATATTTTTTCTACGTGGCAAATGACTTGGTATCAGTATTTAATATAATATAATATAATATAATATGTTACACATGTTATGTTGTGATTAGTTATATATGTTACACATGTTATGTTGTGATTAGTTATACGAAAAGAGATGATGTATAAACAGTGACAATTAAATATTTATTAGGAGTACAACTTAGTAATTTAAAACATCGTGTATATAATTGTAAAATGACCTAAAGTGTAGACGATGACATTATCCCAATTTTAGTTATCAAAATACTAATACAAAATCGCATTATTTGGTTTTTAACAAAAAAACTTGCTGTTTAACAGCAATTTACTATAAATGGAAATTAAAATCGCATATATTAACATATGATTTGTTATAAATAAAAAATTTTGCTATTTTCATAAAAATCACAAAAATCGCATGTAAAACATGTGAAATTCATAGAAAAGATAAAATCACATCTCATATATACAATTTTACATCGGTATTTTAGTAATTATTTTTATATAGTTGATATTTGTGTAAATAATTTTCCGACTAATCAATAAATTGACAATTTTTTTATTGAAACTACCTATTCCTCCGCTCTAATCCCTCCTTGAATTATCGATTTTTCTTGCTCTTTTGAATTATTCTATTGTTAAACCAACGCTTTTCCTATTCACGTGACACACCTATAATCAGCCCTTCCATACTAATTTTAATCAATCGAAGATTGCGAACACTTGTTAACCATGATGCACGAATTATCAACTGTTGATTATTATATCAATCAATTATCACCATTCAACCTCGTCCACGAAGGATGTTGGGAATTATATCAATTGCGGCTTAGTCATGAAGCGAGCAAAGCATGCAATTCACCACCCTTAGATTAATTAGCAACTATCTGAACCGCAGTAATTGACACCTATATTTTGCAATATCGACATATTAACGCGAATCAAATGAACAAATTCAAATCATAAAATTGCGATCCTATTGTATTTAATTTATGGTTCAATATGGGAAGGGTCCAAATAGTTCACCTGTAGTTGAAGGAGTTAAACACCATATCATTTGGATTCAAATTAAACCACTTTTCTATTAAATATATTAAAATAAACAGTTTAAACCCAATTAACATTTCATGCACATCATATATACCTTTTTTTTTTTTTCTTTTTGTTATTCTTCATCTCGCTCTCAACCTCTATAATCTATCCTTTCCTTTCACCATCATCTCTCATCTCTTACGCAGACTCGTGAGCCTTCGTTATCCATTAATTTTCTTCAACCTCAATGTTACTACAATATAATCAATAATGTTATATGGTTTTAATTTTGCATAATTTGCCTCAATTCAACGTTAATGTTTTGCTAGAAACTCTAATAAGCTATTAATACTATCAATTAAAATAAGGTATTTGAAAAGGGGCTCCATCTAGATAGAACCACATCTCAAGTGGTTCAACACAAAATCCTCATACATGTGAATGCATTCAGTACAGTGTACCACAAACACAAATGTGTGATCTAGTAAACATACATTCACATGCAGGCATATCACTAATACAATAACCAACATCTTATTATTTTTATTTTAAGCCAAGCAAGCAACTTAGGGACAATTCAATATATACACCACCACATGTGAATATAATAATATATATACACAATGATGGCTTCATAGCACTCATGAGTCCATAAACACAATATTAAGTATTCTTTGATATCCATAACACTGAAACACCTAGATCTATCGTGATCATTTACATGCACAACTCTACTCGAAAACAACATCACATATGGATTATGGGGTTGTTGTGATAATAGCATGGTACTCCCCACCAGCTACTAACAATCATGCACAAACAATAAACAAATTTTTCAAATAGTTATTTAGTAAATTTGTGAATCTATCTTAATAAACATAGACAATAAGTAAGATATACTTGTACCTGGAGTATTGATCTGTCCCGAATTCTAGAATTCCCAAAACTGAACTATACGGCAAATCAAGTTATCCGAAATAACTTATACTTCTACATATCTATGGTCCACATCCTAATACCTTACCTTTATCCTACTTGAATCTAGGTTTCTAGACCTTAAAGTATAAATAAATTCCTAGAATAAAGTATAGTGAAGGGAACATGCGATTTAGTGAAAAATCACAAAGTACATTTATAACGTGCATGGTTGTGTTTTTGGTCATGTACATGCCCATGGGCAAAGTACACAACCATATACATGGTCATGTAATTCTAGGGAACATCATTTGCATTATGAAAAGGTATATGGCCTAACGCATGAGATTATGCATAAGTTATACACTTTCAGTGAGCATGTTTCATTATTTAACAAAGAGTTATACGACCTAATGCATAAGTTCATGCATGAGTCATGCACTTTCAAAATTTTACACATTTAAGCCTTAGAGAGGTACAAGGCCTGATGCATGAGATGCGCATGGCTCATGCACTTTCAAAATTTGTCCCTTTCATTATTTTTTTTATAAAATTACCCCTATTTTTAAAATCCAGATTAACCTTTTACCCCTTCAAGTGATTTTATTTATTTGGGGTATTTCACAAAGTAACATAAAGTATTATCTTTAAAATTATTATTTGTATTATAAAATACCAAAATAAGACATATTCCAAGGTATTTGCTTGCATAAGGCACAAGGCTGCGTTGGGATGCTATTGGACCACCTATGTGGACAGTTAACCACCTCAACATAAGGTTCAATTTAATTGACTCTTACTTGGGTAATCAATCTGTTCTCATCATTATTATTCATTAACAATTACAATATTTGATAATATATAGTTTCATATGCTAATATCATTTCAAAACTTCATATTGCAAATTTTTAATCCATCAAAATCCATCTTAAGTGTTTTATTCCCAAGTCTTTCGTCCAATTTTATCTCACATAACTTTTATGGGTATGTTTAAGCTACAGCATCCACACCAGCACAGTAAATGGAGGGTAAGTAAATTATATGATCAAATATGCATAATATGAATTGTCGGGGTTTTCTCCACATTATGTTCCTTTTCATCTACTATTTCAAATAAACTTTTGAATGCTCGTCTTTATCTTAGACACTAATTGTCATGTTTTCATGAATGATATCAGTATTTATTATAATCTTGCTCCTATTAACTGAATATGCAATAGGTATGGACAGATTGGTCAAACGTCCTAAGATTACATAGGAATGATGTTGGCACATGCGTTCATGCTAGTAGTCACGCTACGGTGCATATGAGGGACTACTACAACAAGGATCTATCTCGAGCATGAGTAACTTCATGTTATTTATGCTAAAAGACGAAATTAACTTGCAATTATATGATATTATTCCGCAAAATTGAGTATAGCACTTATCCAAACGGGGAAACCGAATCACAATATAAATCTCACAACGCCAATTTGATAGTTATTCTAATATAAACCTTATTTGCATAATTATGCTACTCCCAATTTTTCGGAACCTTCCACAATCAAAGGGTACAAAGCATTAATGGGGATTCCTGTCGGTAACCTCTGCAGGGTTCAGACAAGACTTCAATCTATTATCGTACCATGCAATCACATGCATCATAAATAGCATGTGTCTGAAGTACGATTGGACTTGTCTGTATCTAAACCTGCATTATGCATAAACATTTCGCACGTTTTGCTCATTAAAAGTTTCCTACTTCTTAAGATAATCCAAATCAATTGGTACCATAATAAACTAATTCTAAATGGAGTTCTCTGTTTTTTCTTTTTTTCATATTTTGGGGTGGTGGGGGGGGCGGGGCAGGGGGGAGAGGGAAGAAGGAATAGTTAATATGATCCATATATAAAGTTTTATAAAATGGAATCTAATAATTTATGAATTAAATAATAAAAGCTTTCAATCCCATGCAACCAACAATAGACACAAGTATATAGGTATGTTAGCGACTATATATAATTTATTCATTAATCTATCAGTATGTACAGACACAGACATGCCCCAGTATAGCAAAAACTTCCTACAAGCTTATATCCCCGCTTGAGGAACAATACTCCAATTTCTACGGTAAAACGAAAATTAGGAAAAAGACCTCTATATATATATATATATATTAACAATGCATTTATAGGACCAGGATCAAATTGGCCATAAATATCATTGCATCCTCTAGAAACTGTACTAATGATGAGGGTAGGCTAACTGACACACTACATGAAGTAGCTGAGCGATTTTGTCTTCCTAGATCCACCTTCTCCATACAGCTCGTTCCACTGAAGTAGTTCGTTCATATTTGTAGATTCTGATGCAACACTAGCACACACCTGCAAATAAAAAAACAAGTACACTTCACATGAGGCCAGTCGCACAAATAATAATCCATCTCATTTTAGTTAAGAAGTTTCAAGAAAAAGCATGAAGAGTATCCACACTGCAGTTGACAACCAAAAGTTCAATTCAGCACATATGCCAAGTCATTCTTCATTACAACCAGTCATAACTTCAACAGAATAGTCAAAGGCACTCCTCCCAAAAAGAGAGATGTGACAATGGAGAAAATGGTAGGAGAATTTTAACAAGATTGAGAGAGAGAGAGAGAGAGAGTAAGCTCATTTGATACACAACGGTGGAATTTCGTTATGGACTTTCCAGAAATTCCACCCCATGGATTCTCCAATGTACTTAAGGATTATGGTCCCCTTTTATCAACTGAAAATAAAGAAGTAATCTCAGAAAGGTTTGGAGTGGGTTTTCATCAAGATCTCCAGAAACTTCACCCACTTGATTCTCTCAACACATTAAGGCTTCCAGTGCTTCTATCAAATGGAAAAAAAAAAAGTAAATGCCATCTTCAAAAAGCTCAAGCAATGTCTGCCAAGAAGATCCATTTTCTCCTAAAATTTTCACACTTGGCATGTAGTTTTCATGAAGGATAAGATGAGAAATGGATGATTCAACTGTCATTGTTAAAGAGAGAGAAGCACAACATTACACTTGCTTACCAAACGATATCATTTTTCATATAATATAAGAGAAATGTGGATAAGCCAGCTGTGGTAGGTTTGGATTTGGGCACACGCATGGTAGGCTTCCTTAGCTGAAAGTTAATCACACCGAAAGTTGGCCCTCTGCAGTCCACAGAATGATTAAAATGGCAGATCTGCTAGCCTTATAGACCTTTCCAATACATTACTTAGGTACTCCCCTCACATGATCAAAGCAGCTAAGTGCAATTTCTTTCACCCTAGACCACCAAATCACAAACTTCATACGAAGTAATCATCAAATCAGCAGGTATCTCCAGAAAAGGAGTATAGACTCCACATTCATCTTCTGAAAGTCATCATGATGAGTACTTTCCTCTAGTTACAGAAGAAACTAGCACAAAAGCTATGGTTAGAGTCTCCAAGTACGTGGTTTACCAAAAGATGAGGACAGCTTTTAAGTATTGTTTTGTTGACTTGGAACAGAGTGACACAAATTAAAAGATCAGAGGAATCCAGTACACAGCATGCTTTTGGGGAAAGTGCAAGATCCTCAACTCCCCCCATAGTGCAGTCCCTTTCTCAAGGTAACAAGTGGCAGTGGTGCACTAGGGGACAATCTGAAGTGATAAACCCCTTCCCCTAAAGGGTTTATGTTCCATTACAAATCCCTGGTGAAAATATTCACTAGGTATTACACACAATGTGAATGTACACATGATGGGTAACTACCTATTACATTTTAATACAGATGAAGTAATAGGCAATTTCTAAAATAACTACCATTATATGACCACGTGTTAGAATATCATTGGTAATTACAAACCACTTATACATTACACGTGGCGTGTATTACCCACCGAAGCCTTTCTCAAATTCCTGAGGGCAAAGTGAGGAACTGCACGAGTATAGTGTGGCATATAACTCCCCTCATGGTAATCCAATCTTTTTCATCATTGTTTGTATGTTATGTATCATATAAAATGGGAAGCACATCTTCCAAGTGTAATAATATTGTATGCACTTGGACTAAACAGAAGTAGTAACCTTCCTTAAGACTATTAGTTGGCAGACAAGAAAAGTTGGTTCTAAGTAGCTGGTATAGCAAACAAATAAAGAAAATCAATAGGCATATGATGTAAAATTCTAGAGTAGCATACAATGTGTGGCAATTCATCTTCAAACAGTCACCTAACCTAAAATCCCAATACCTCCCAATACATGATTAAATCCCACTTTCACTCTTCAAATTGTCAAAGTTGGCTTATGATAACAGAGCCAGCATGGCACGGTAGGTTCACAGCATGGAGTAAAAGAATAAACTTGCAATTTTCTCAAAAAAAGGATAAATGTTAATAACTATTAATTTTCTTGCTTAGATCTAAACTTCCTCAAATAACAGATTAGGAATAGATAGAAATAGACCAGAATATCCTTTAGTTTTTAAAACCCTAGCCCTCAACTAACCACCACCTCACATGGACCAGACACATCACCTGCCTCGCTTATACACAACCAAACTATCATAGGTGAACTCTACAACAAACCACGCACATTGCAAACCACCTATGGCCAACATCAGTTCACCAAGGCAACTCGATAGCAACCAGGTTCACGCGGCCTAAGTTCAACTTCGGTGCATAAATCCCAGGACAGTTACCTCCACAACACAATGCACGAGCAAGGTCCACAACATTGATATGCAAAGTGGTTCAAGAATGACATGGTTCAAGGTGGATTCAACATGGGTCTCTCTAGTTGGCTCGATGAGGTTCAACTAGGGTCTATCAAAATATTTCAAGGGGCCCTCAACAAGGTTTGACATGAATTGGGTGGTTTGAGGTCCCATGGGGTCCAGTGGTAACAAATCAAATGGCTAGATAAGGATTGATGGATCAGGACTGTTTGGTCCATCCACAAACCAAATGCGACAATAATTTTGTGAGGATAGAAGGGCAAGAGTTTATTCCATCCCAAGTGAAGTTAACCAACCATTCCACAGCTTAGTTAGGGGGCTATAGTTTCATGGGTCATATATGGAATATACAAGGACTAATAAATGGCTATTGTTGCTTCCAACGTAGAAATGCAATTTCCATTTCTTTTTTAATTACTCTGTCATATGAGTGTGTTACCATAAAGATTCATTATTAGAAGATTTAAACTACCCTAAGACAACAACAAAAAATCAAATGATAGGAATTGCTAAGTTCCTAAGTCTAAATCTCAAGTGGCTTAATACTTAGATAGATAACAAAATCAAATGAAGAGGCTTGTAAAGAAGATCCAATCAGATTAACCATGTGGGAGTAGCATAAGGGGATGCTATTAGTATTAAAAAAGTAAAAACCTATCAGTTTCAATCATTTCACTCATCATTTGTCATGCAATGGGAGATATGGATATAAACTTCTTTAGGAGCACTCTCACTCTAAATGTGTATGCTTTGCCCACTGTCCATAAAAATAAGGTTTGTAATCTTCAACTGCTAGCTCTATTAAAAAAAATAGTCATTTGAGCCCTATCAATTGGTCTGACCTATCAAATTATTGCTAGAGAAGACAAAGAAATTAAAGACGTCGAAAGCTAAGAGAAATCATTAAATGAATCAACAAAGACAATTAGGATAAATAAGAAAACCAAAGTTCAAATAAGCACGATACATCACAATTAGAGGTGATCAACAATTTTAAGGATCTAGTTGGATTGTCTATTTTCATCTGTATATTATCGGTATCTTATTTGCATCTAATTTGTTTATAAGTAAAAATGTTTGTTTTTCATTTATATTTGTTTCTTGACAAAAATCTATTTTGAAAGCAACAAAAATAGGACACCAAAATGACCAAAAAAGATAAAATAAACAGAGCGTTTATAACAAGGATTGAAAGCCTTCCTCTAACTAAAGCACATCTAAAGGAGCTGTTGGCAAACCTCAACTCACTAGCTGGAGCAACAACATCAATTAGAAAGTCCAGAGAAAACATCAAATAACACTATTATGTGATATGCAGTAATTTTTTCTCAAAAGTATACGCTAAATAATTATCCCATATAATACAGGGTTTTACTTAATATATTATATGTTATAATATATAATTTTAGCAGCTTTTATCACTTGTACCTATTAATAATATATTTTTTAATGCCTTTCAACTGTATATGATTTAAAATTTTTTACAATTTACACCTTTTCATTATTGATATCTATTCATAATTCAATTAGTCAATCACGCATTCAAGAAACAATGACCTTTTTCTAAACGATAACAGTTGTTGCAACCCTTGCAATGGCTTAGAATAATTCTACATATCTCAAAAAAATTGTAGCTCTTCTAAAACAATAAACATTTCAGATACAAAAGAAGCATGACCACCAATAGTTATATAAAAGTAATTTAGTATAAATTAAATAATAGTAATAATTTCACACCATATTTAAAACATTTTATACACATACATTATTAATATGTTAAATTCGCACTTAAGGCAGGCCTTTGACTAGGATGTATGTATGAAAGCACCCAAAATAACTATCTCTGGTTAGAAGAGCATATCAGTCAAGGAATCAAAGGTTTTCCAACAATATTTTGATTGTTTAAGAATATCCCTTCAGTATGATGCTGTTCGGATTAGCTCTTACATCCAGATTAGAAGTGACAATGAGGTTAAAACAAAGAAAACACAAGCTTAACTCATCTGAAAACTCAAACTTGTAAATAAAAACATGCTTAAAAACCATTTATTTCATGATACTGATGGAAGGGCACATCCATAATTGAACAATATATCTCTAGGAAATTTCATGGGGTTAACCTTATGATCCATATTACAAATGGTCATGGCCATAACAGGATTAGCTATCTCTCAAAAACTTAATAGAATTATGACTAATGATCCAAAAGTTTACACTAATAAATAGGATCTTTGCCTTCAGCATAAAACTTTTCTGTTTTCTTGAAGTAAGCTTTTCAGCACATATTTTCATTAATAAAAGGTCCATCATCTGTAAAACGAAAACAACATAACCAATAAGCAGAAAGCCACTTGGTTTACTATCCATTTGCTTTAGAACACTCCTTATAAACCCATGGAGCACACTTAAGACACCAAAATAATTTCAACCGCCAAAGTTCATTATACCACGAGAAAATTCTATAGTCTGCATAAAACTCAAGAATCAGCATACCTGCTCATGTGCATATTTGAAATCTTCCATCTTTAGAGGACGGACATCAGAACTGCTGTACAATGATGGCAATGGTCTATTCTCGGCTAATGCCAAAATTTTCTCCTGAAAATTTTGCAATCATCAACGCAATTTTTTATAAATTCAAGTATCCCCAGCATGAAAACAAACATCATCCTAGGTATTTCTACCAATCAATCCAATCCAATGAAAACCAGAGCAATTTATATAATACCAAATATGAATCATTGCATTCACTTAAAGATGTGTTAAAATAGCTTTTTATCAAAGGATTTAACAATAAACATCAACCCCTATCAAAGAATTCAGTACATACAACCTTAACTCCAACTTCTTCAAAAAGTTCAGCAACTTTATTAAGACGCCTAACTCAAACATAACATTGGTTTGATTAATTACAAAAAACTTTGGCTTTATTTAGGTCACACTCACTATATAGTCAAGTCCAGCTGTAGCTATATATGTAGCTTAAGCTCATATAAGTCTGGTAACACAATTTATCAAGAGAAACTCAAACACAACTCAGCTTTTCCAGGTAAGGAACATAGCTCAGCTCTGTATTCCATATAAAGTTGACCAAACAGAGAGTTGAGTCTAGAGTCGAACCGAATTAATATATTAAAGCTGACAATTGAACTTGTTGCAACTTTCAGCACCAGGTATTAAGATCAAGCCCTACCTTAAAAGTAACTATAGTCTATATCCACTCAACTTAACTAAATTTCATCTTTCGCATATGCACAGCCCACAACAAAAATAAATTGATAGAAAAATTGGTTCCTTATAAAATAATGTAAATACCTTTCTTTCTTTCTCCAAAATCTCTCTAATTGGACAGTGCGCGGCACTGACGCAGAGATTCTGCAGCCAAATGAATAACATGTATACAGCTATTAGCTACAGATCAAAAAATTTTGGCCTTTGGACAACAATTAAACAACACTAAACCAAAAGTTACACCTTAGATCACTTCCAGAATACCCCTCAGTCATATTTGCAATTGCTTCAAAGTCAATATCAGAGCCTAATTCTTCTTTAGCCAGAATGACTTCAAGAATTTTCACTCTATTGGAAGAATCAGGCAAGTTGACCATCAATCTACATTAAAGATGGCATGTCAAACTCAATCTCCCGCATATGAAAAGAAAAGAACTTCGTCAATTAGGACCTATAATTAAAGAGAGACTGCCAAATTCACCTTCGTTGGAACCTCCTAATAACAGCCTCATCAAGGTCAAAAGGCCGATTGGTGGCACCCAGTACTAATACTCGTTCTTTATCCTTTGTACGTAGACCATCCCAGTTAACCATAAATTCATTCTTCATCTTGCGCATAGCCTCATGCTCCCCTGGGTTTTCCCTCCTTGCAAGCATGCTATCAACCTGAAACACAAAAGGTCAAACAATTAAAATAAAGAGAGACCTTAACAACATCACAAAAATTAATTTCCTCAACAGCACCCTTCTTCATTCAATCTATGACCATAATGGAACAATGAACACACACACACAAAAGAAAGCTTTATCATGGTAATAACTTTGGAGTTACAGGATGAGAACAGCACACATCAAGGCGATTTGTATAATGAGACTATAGCTAAGCTACAAATCAACTAAATTAAGACTAAGCCAATTTTTGAAATAGTGACATGATCTAAAAAATTAGATCTAATTTGATATGATTCAAAGAGTTACGGATTGGTGGGTTTAGATTAAAATTATCTTGCACGTTTTTTACCTTTCCCAGTAGGCTTACATGTCACTACGATTCCATTATTATATAATTAGGTTCCATCATCCTCTCTTAAGCCCATTAGGGTTACTAACCCCGACCTCCCCATAATAGTCTATAAGATCTAATAGGGGCCATCACTCATCATAAGTGAATTTTTTCTTTTGGTCATACAATCACAAATAATATAAATACATATGTATGCCGATTATGAGAGGAAGCTTTTTCCAATGCCTCCATCATACCACCCATCATTTAAGTTTGCTGAGATCGCGTATTGCATCTGAGACCATCTCCAGACCAACCATTATAATTGCTACATCAAAACACTAACATTTTCATAAGTGCATGGATGCAAACTACATGTCCCCAATACCTATAAAAAACCCTGAAATCTACAAGGGGAAATAGTAAAATGAACATTGCCCAAAAGGCAGAACTTCAGACAAAAAATATGCTCTTAGAAAAATTACATCCTTCGAGCAATAACAAAAAAATGTTTTAAGTTACATATTGTTTATTATTATCAGTTAGACATCATCGTCAATCTCAGCAATAGTATAGTAGTAAATAACAGATATATGAAATATATTAAGCGAACATTAAGTAGGATATTATGTTCAATAAGTATAATTAGTTTTTCAAAGATGTGATCACCCAACCTCATCGATAAAAATAACACTTGGAGCAATTTTACTTGCAAGAGAGAACACTGCCTTAACATACTTCTCCCCTTCACCAAACCACTGCATAAAGGCAAATATGCAAAAATTGTCATTTCTAAAGTTAGCGCTCTCACATAAAATCAAATGAGATCGATATGCATCATTCCAATGCAGCATGTCTAAGCACCTTAGAAGTGATGCTCGACATGGATATGTTGATGAAATTTGCACCAGCCTCAGTCGCAACTGCCTTCGCAAGCATTGTTTTTCCCGTACCAGGTGGCCCAAATAGCAGAATTCCCTTACATGGCTGGAAATCAAGCAACCATTCAGAGATATAAAAAGGAAATCAGTAAGATAATTCACAGCATTGAACAGGTATACAGAAAGTTGAAGGGATTAATTTAGACCTTAGTGAGCTGCCCTTTACTGAACAACTCAGGCCTTTGAAGAGGAAGCATGACCAACTCCATCAAGGTCTCCTTGACATTTTCCAAAGATCCAATGTCATCAAAAGAAACACCAATGTCACCAGGAGGATAACATCCCCAAGAAGCTTCTTTTCAAATTCATTTTCAGTAACAACATCCTGCCCAAGGTCAACACAGAATGCTTCATAAGTCAGAGCCACAAAAATACATGTATATTTCAAGACATGTAGTCAAAAAAGTGTTCTCAAAACCAATGGAATAGTAGAATCAGATGTAGAATTACTACCTTAAGAGACTTCTTTGTACTCTTGTTTTCATTTTGCATGCCTTGAAGAATGTCCAGCCCATATTTTATACTGGCAAAGATAATCAGTTACCATTCAACATGTGTCTTGGAATATAAGTGAGTTTTTTAACACAAAAAAACTAGCAGTAACAGATGGAAATTTTTTATTACCTTTCACAGGAAATTTGGAGCTTAGCATCTGTTAAAGATGCTTCGGCAGAGAGCATAAAATGGTGGCTTACAGCCCAGCCAACTGTTTTTTCCACACCTGTAAATGAAAAGGGAAGGCATTACCACAGTTTAGTTTGAGATAACGATCAGATCTAGAGGTTAATAATAATTAAAAAAAAAAAAGGTAAAAACCTTACTTTCACTAGGCAGAGTTTCATCTTTAATGGATAGAACATCAAGGTCAGGACAGTCCAGCCCGTGCCGGTTCATTACCTGGAGATCATCAAAACATCATTCATTAAGAACCACTATGATACAATTGAGCCATGAAGAAACATATATGACATAGATTCTAGTCTGATTACACAAGCATAAAATGCATAGTACAATATCATGTCAGATGTTCAGTTAGAAACATGCCAGCCTCTTAATAAATTCAATCATATTTTCAGATTGGTAAAAAGCCTCTAAGATACACACCATTCGAATGCTAGCCAGATTAGCTTGTGCTTTCATAGTTTCAATATCACGATCCAACTTCTGCTTCCAATCTGAAAGCAATGCTTCATCCTGTGTAGAAATTTAGGCTTCAGATATTGAAGGAAAAAGCCACATAAATGATAACTACAAGATAAAGTTGAGAAGAGCTAAGTACCTGAGGCAACTGGATTGTCACCTTGTTTGGGAAAAGACGATTGAGCTGCTTCAAACCTTTGTGTGTCTCCTTGCCCCTTTCATGCAGCCTTCCAAAATTATCCTAATGAATAACCAGAGTTAGCCCCACAAGAACTCTATGCACAACAGAAATTGTCAATGAATGTATATGAATATAATACGCAAACTACGCCTAAATGTTATGGATTATAATTTAAAAGCAACTCATTAAATGTCTACCATCTGTTTCTTAAATTATATTTCATGAGTGAGAAGATTTAGCTCCATCCATATCAGAAAAAGATAACAGTGCACCGCACATTATGCAGATCCTTTTTTCCTTCAGTAAATCAATAATTTGTTGCAAATCCTTCTATCAAATGAAAAACAAAACAGTGGCCAAGAAAAAAAAATGAAAAACAAAACAGATTTCTTCAAGAATCTAATGTCCTATGTTTCTCACTTTGCTGCTATGTTATTGGTCTGGATTTTTTACAGCAATTCTCATTGCTAAGTCTAGCCAATATTTTCCTCTAATAACAAAGAGGTTACATCTTTTATCCACTTAACAAAGCTGAGTTACTAAATTATCAGAAATAAAATTAAACGTATGCTTAAATAGAAATAACACATTAGAAACTAAACAAAATGCCATGGTCCCACAATCAAATATACAATCACCATATTTCAACGGAAATCATCCACCAAACAAATTTCACGGGCACTCTTCTTCCAACTAGGATTACAACCAGGGCGAAGAATAAAAGGCAATGGATAGGTACAATGCGCATAGAGGATTTAAGAAGGCCCCCAGCTGGGACAGGAGGTCATGTGAAAAGCCATTTAATAATCTTTCCCAGAGTCAAAGCTGCCATAAACTGGATGAACAGGATATCGCAAGAACACATAAATACCTCTATCGGCCTCGCAGACCACCTTAGTAAGACTTCATATAAAAAATCATCAATCTAGTCCTCTGTAGGAGACACTGAGCCAAGGAAAAGTGCCGGAATGGGTTTAGCATAAGAAAGGAAAGAGCTTTCCAGTTTGACTAAACATCTACTCCTATTTCTCTTTTCCCCACCCCCAACCAAAAGCCCTTGCCTTTGCTTTCAATTATGTGCTAAGTCCAAGGTCGAGTCTCAAAGTGACAAAAATGCCATAGAAAGAGCATTGTTAGGTACAAGCTTCCTCTTTCAATTAAAAACTAATTCCCCTATGACATAAATATCCTTCTAAATAATGCAAAGCAGCAAATTAGGAAAAAGGAAGGGCATTTTAGCTGCTACACTGGTGTCCACTATAAGTTGGGCCTTTTTATGATTTACAAAACCTCCCCTCACACTCTTATTATAGAGATAAGTATCAATGCATCAAAGTAATAACTGAAAGATATACAAACATAACCACTCTGCTTTAATATTTTTCATTTGGGTGGACTGCAGTGACAGATAAAATGTCAATGAGATATGAGAAAACATATTCCATGGTCATTACCATCCCACCCCCACCCAAAAAAATTTAAATAAATAATAAATAGATAAAATAAAAATAAATCAAAGGGCTTAACGCAATTCTTCAAAGCTATCTCACAATTTGGCCATATAAATAAAGATCTTATTATAATGCAACGTCCAACAGCATCCAAGCTCAAAGAGAAAAATGAGAAGAAAATTTATCATGGTCCAGCCTCAGTAGTCGAACCCCGGAAAAAAAAACCATCAATATGCAAATGAGAATGCTTCCACCTCACAACTCCTACCAGCCCTATTACATATTACTGCTCATTATAAAAAGCATTTGTCCAAGACCTTATCAATGTCCCAGATTTTCTCAAAATTGATCCTGCTGATATCAATGCCATTAGAATCACCCACCAAGTCCTTGAATCAATTCGTTGGTATATAGATTAAGGATAAAATTTCCATAATTATTATTTCAAAGTATTTTCACTCGATACCAGCTTATTAACACTCAAAAAATTCCGACCAAAACCCTCCACAAAATATATGCTATATATATATAATTATATATAATAAAATCCACTCCCCATCAATTAATCAGCATGATGTAATGCTGCATCCATATTTTGGATCATTAAAAGAAGATTACCCTTCCCAAATTAGATTTTTTACAAGCATTTACCCGCACTGAATTCTTGAAATTCCCATTCCCAAACAAATTCTTGCATGGGCAATTTAACAAGATATGCCCCCATTGTTGAAGTGAGCCTTTCCTCTTTTTTATTATTATTACATCTTTTCTGGGGTAAATTCCAGAATTTATTTGAATTTTCATGGATAAAAAAGATAGGAGGTACAAGCAATTAAAAAGACTCACTATCCTAACAAAGATTTAGATTATACAAAGTGCACTTAAAACCAAAGAGACCTCACTGTATCACTCTACTACAATAGATTAGACCTTTTCCTTCCATTCCGAACACTGGCTATGCACTCTCCTTTACTTCTAAAAGTAAAAGACAAGCTTGTTTCAGAAGACAAATATCCCCAATTGGAGAGCTAATCTCCCCTTTCCCAGCATTCCCCCAAGCTTTTCAAAAGTAAAGTAATAATTATTACAAATTGCTAATTGTTGAGCCAATCTCATCATAGAAGCTCAGTTCATTCACAAGGGTATTTAATACTTGTCCTGTGTGTGATGCTCCCTCATGTAGCTAAGGGAAGAGGGACAAAAGTGGTGATTCTTCAAAGACATAATGACCTAAGGCCTCCATGAACATTAAATATTAGCTTAATAAGTCCACCCTACTCCCCCACCCAAAAATTTATAAAAAATAAAAAAGGATAAAGGAGAAAACCTGACAAGTTACAGTTCAACAATCTGTCGTAATGAATCACTTAAATTCTAAAAAACCATGATCATATACAGGAACTGGATTCTGCATAGGCTAGGAGCAGATTAAAAATAAAGTAAAAGGCTCCAGACTAAGTGCCTTCCTTCCAAACAGATTTAAGTCATTTTGTAAGATAGCTTAGACATGGTGATTGTCATTGTCTCGCTAAATCTGCTATATTAAGTATTATGGCTCCAAGCTGCTCAAACTAATGAAACTTTCATGAGAGAGTCAAGAAACCTTCAACAGCACATGACACTGATTCATAATTACATAATTCTCCAACTTCAGATGCATATTTAAACCCCCCCCCCCCCCCAAAAAAAAAAAAAAAACTCTGACAACAAAAGAAAAACAGAGAATTAGTCATGGATGATTCTTGCCATACCGGAAATAGATCTAATAAGGCAGTGGGATTGCCTCCAAATTTTGTAAAAAGGAGACCACCAGGATGGGACTGAACATTAAAAAAAAATGAGACTGTCATCAGATCACTCAAAAAATCCTGAAAAAGATAGACATATAATTTAGAAGGAAACTGGCTATACCTTCTCCTTTCGGCTATCCATCTGAGTATGAGAACCAATCACAACAACATTATGTGGTAACTTTTCAAGCTTGTTCTTGAAAGCTTGGATTGCATCTTGGTTACCAACCATAGCCTTCTCCACATCTTTCACAAATATCATTAAGGGACTGTTTTTACTCAAATTTGATGCAACCTATAAAGATTGAAAGCATTAGGTCAAACTTGTATTTGAAAAAATGACTATGGGAAAAACTCATTGACCTTAACAGATCAGTCATCAAACTTGCCTCAAATATTTCGTCAAGAGCTTGGCTGTTGGCATCATCCCCTGCGGAACTCTCCAAATAAAGTGAATTGGCTGTCATATTATAAACCAAAAAAATACAAACAGAAAAAGGAATGCCGATCACCAAAAGAAATAAGGCAATCAAGCTAAATGACAAAGAATGGACAGAGAGGATACCAGGGCAGAAAAAGCCATGATCCTTCTCACATCGGCCTCCAAGATTATTGCCTTCAGCAAATGGTTTATCAAATCTAACTCCAATTTTGGCAGAATCATTTTCAGTCTCTTGAAAAGCAAGTACTTTCCCACGACATCCATCTGGCGGTCCCCTGTATACATAAAACAAAGCATACAGGTGCTACAAAAGAAAATAACAAGAAACTTCCCAATGTTTACAGAAAAATGAACAAATCAATATCTTACACTCGTTTTCAATGCGTAACTTTTAAAATGAGAGTGCAGAAAAAGCAATTGTTTACTTCTATTTTGATCAACATAGCAGGGGCATCTACATTTTTTTCTTAATCAAGGTTGCATTTGCAAATCATAGCATGAGACAAAGAAATCTAGGAAAGAAATCTAGAAAAATTACCTTGCAGGCAGAGCAGCAGTCCTCACAAATCGAACTCTATCCCCTGTATAAGTAATATTAATAAGTATACTGATAAAGGAGAAAATAGAATATCATCAAGAAAACCAAGAGTAACTATATCCAAAATTTGCCTTTTCTATATTTATAGTTTTTGGATGTCGCAGTAGATGCTTCCTGTTTTTGCTGTGCCTGAGACCCCAATGTGGATCCACCAGTTATATCAGCCTCAACACTGGAGGTTGGTTTCTTATGGTGTCCTGCAGGAGCAATTACAATCCGTTTGGCTGCAATCGCTTTGTCCGACTTCAGACACTCTTTAAGTGGATCAACTTCTTTAGGTGCAGGATACTGAAAATCATTACATTGTTACGACACTGATATGCATCAGTATTGCCTTTTCAATTGTCAGTGTCCAACAAAATACTAGATGAATGCTGGGAAATTTTGCTCAAAAGAAACAATCAAGAGAATCAAATATTTGACAGTGTGGAAACAGGAGACATAAATTCTATATGCGGTATGAGATAAGGAAATCTCCAAACAAAACTTACACCCGGCAAAAGAAGAGAATCAATTATAAGAAGTTTGGCTCCAAAATGTTTGGCAAGTGCCTTAATCAGTGTCTCCTGGTATATTTCTGAACCTATAAGTGCATTCACCAAAATAGAAATCATAGTCAGAGACCAGCATAGAAAACTCAGAATTGATTGCAAAGCCAGACAAGCGTAATTAGTACCAGCTGGGCCAGATAACAATACACGTGGAGACATTGTAGGGAGCTCTGAACCATATTTTGCAAATTTATGGCATTTCAACCGTACAAATGTAGAAGCAATCAAAACTTTCTTTGTCGTATCGCTGCAAAAAAATATGATGATACATAAAATTCCACTTAGTCATCAACAGAATCTCATCAAGAACAACTAAACGAGGAGCTAATAGTACACTTCTCTACCTATGGACATGCATGGAAGCAAAGACAATTAAAATCATAAAAGGAATTAGTGTCTTCTGAAAACACAGGGGGAGGGGGCTCTCTCCTACAACAAACACCAACATGCGTTTTACTTCATGTTCTTGTACAGACTAATCTTATCTCCTACTTTCTTCTTTGCATTCATTCCCAGGTTCTAGTAACATTGAAGCTAACAAATCTTCTGTTGAACACTCCCATACCAGGCTAAATGAACCACAGATTTGTTGCCACTATCAATTATAAAAAGATATCAATGACCACTCCTTTCAAGAGGGCCAAACCAAAGACCATTCAAAAATAGCAATGTTTTTCATTTGTTTCTGTGTGAGAGCACGAAGTGTGAATATAGTGGTGGCATTGGCTCTGCAGGAATCCCAAATTAATCCTCAGATATTTTAACCACCATGCCAGCAAGCACAAAAGATAACACAATGCTCTGAAATTTGAGTAATGTGGCAGCATTGTCAACCAGTATCAAAAGAAAGATTCGAATCAAAGAAAGATGTCCTAAGTTAGCCAATTGTCTGCACCTTAAGTAATATGGAAAATTCTCAAATGAGACTTCAATATTGTCAGGATGAACTACAGCTTGTTCCAATGTCTCTCTAAATGCTTCAAGCCAGTTTGCTATAGACTCAGACGAAGAATTGGCATCATTTGAGAGAAGTCGACGCTGCCCTTCTAAAAGTTTTGAGGGACTGCTAGTCCAAAGCGGGGAAGATGAAGACCCAGCAAGCATTCGCAAGAGTTGTAGGTGAGATGTCCCAGAAATCTTTCGCTCGCCAGCTTCCCTGCCAACGTCTAGTCCAGCATCTATATCCGAATGTCCATCATTGCTAGCAGAGGGAGCAACGCTTTTATTCCTTGGAGAAACATCAGCCACATCATCTGGCATGGAACCATCAGCATTGTAAGCATTTGTGGTTTGGTTAGGTGCAGTACCACAGCTAGCTGGTATAATGGGGATTTCTGTGTTCTGTTGTAGCTCCTCATCATTTGTAGGTGGCATTAGTGATAAATCTTCCGGTATATTTGATAAAGATGCCAATATAGAAGCTCCAGCAACTGCTGAAGGATCACCTGACCTTGACTCCATATGAATACCCTCCACAGGAGCACTCTGAGCTTCCAGCATGCTCACAGAAGGGATGCTTGCATCGGCTAAGTTGTCATTATTTAGATGTTGAAACACCTAAAATTTCATTAAGGAGCCCATTTATTACTATAGTTTTCTAAATTAGCAGTTGCTCCAAGACATCTTCCTCACATATTTCCTCTTCAAAAAGATAAGTGTAAAAGGGGACAGCAGTTTTTTTTATCAATATAAGTTTTTTCTTTTGAAAATGTTAAAAAACACACACACAAAATGATATGAACATGAACAAATTGTGAGAAGTAGATGCATTTCTAGGTAACTTGTAAACTAGAAAGGATACATAAGCATGGTTTCCTGATGCACTGAAAACCACTTCCTCACCACCATATAGAGGGACAGAAGAATTTCGAGTGTGTGTTTTCCCATTTACTTGGACAACACCTTTATTCCCAAGAATCTCGAGCAGGGTTGAACCTCCACGCTACAAGAATTTCAAAAAAATAAATAAATAAATGAGAAAGGGTGCACAGGATTTTACCTAAAAACATTCCATTTATTTTTCAATCACATGACCAAAATATACCTCTATATGCCTTATTTTACACAAAACTGTGCTAATAGATGAATCTCCCAGACTAGGTGCACTGACTGCCATAGCCAACTGTGAAACGACTACCCTGCATGAGCAGGGGAGGATTCTGAAAAAAATAGTTTGTCATTAGATTCAATGTGCAGACAAACTAAAAGCAACAAGAGACTTCATGCTTAAAATTCCATAAAGCTCCATGCCTGATTCATCGTGGTCATCAAATGAATGGTTAGGTGTATGTACTTTTTCAAATTGCAGACAAATTTAGACCATACATTTTTTGCATGCTCAAAAATTACATACAACTTGATGAAAATTTTATGTCAAAAGAATTCAAACAACTACATTAAAATGAATAAATCAAATATACAAGATGTCCAACAAGCAGTTTTTCACACTGATAAATTGAGAGGTCAAAAATCTACTCCTATAAACATTCCATCAAAAGGTCAAAGTGAATCAAATGATCTTACTACTTTTCTTACAAACACTCATGAACTACTAAAGTGAACTAGGAAAAGGGGGAAATAACCCTCCGGAACTACTAAACAAATAGGTGTGTAAATAAAACAGTCTGCATATCAAGTTCCTAAGAGAATTCTTGCTTTGAAAATAGGAAGCTTTCAGCTCCATCACCCTATTAAAAGAAAACAAAGATTGATCATAAATGAATCATCACCTACACTATGCAAGCCTTTGGGACCCTTCCAAAAGCCGAGTTCTCCAAAAGAACAGTCACTACTTTCATTATTACAAGGTTGAAGAAAATGTGATTTTCATGCACCTCTTAAATTCCTACCAATAATGTCTTGATTGACATAATAACAAATGTCACTCTTTTTTTTTTTTTTTGGGTGATGGGGGGTTGGGTGGGTGGTAAGTTCAGTTTTGTTCCCCTTATCATTATATGATGGAAAGGTAACAAAAATAACAAAGAAAAATCAAAGACACCTTAGCAAAGAGACAACCATAAAGAAAAATAACTAGAGGATAAAGACTTCTAAGTGCAACCCATGCAACAAGAGCAAATAACCAGCCTATATACTGGATCCTTGACCAATGTCTACTCTTTTTATTCTTCTTGGCAAATGAGATTCTAGATTTGAGCTTTCAGGAGCCACAGCTCAATAACTTGAAGCCATCAAGGAAATCTGTCAATGCCATATTAAAAGGAAGGTTTAGATCTATAGACTCTTCAACAATAGACATCTCACCAAAACTCTAAATACTATCAAAAGCAGCCACAGAGTCAATTGATTGTCCTAGGTCTTTGGAAACAAACTCAGTATCACTCATCTCAACCAAGATTTGAAGGATAGCGAATGAAGTAGAGAGATCCTGAGATTCTGGGATCTCCATAACCTATTTACCCAAAGCTTATACGCCATCTCAGAAGAGAAACCATATGCACTACAACAGAATCATGCAAAGTGTTTCTAGTAGAATTTACTATAACCAACCTAGAAGCTCATTCTCCACCTCTATTCGCACCCTAACTGTAGAGACAACAACTATGATTTCTCCACCAACACCACTTCTCCTCCATTAACCTAAATTCATCTTAAAACATGTCAAATTTTGTAATTGTTACTTTTTATACTATATTACATTAAGGCAATACTGAAATACCATATTTTGAGAAAACATCATCTTCTTCCCATGTCACCCATGTATCCCACCTTTTCTCTCTAAATCCTCTCCCCCCCCCCCCCCCCCCCCCAAAACAACCAAAAAAACACCACACAACTAGGGTGTGAAAAAATTAGGATAACCAAACCGAAATCGAAAAACCAATCCAGAAAAAAACGGTTAACCGATCCATCAGTTTCGGTTTAGGATTAACATTTTTAATTTTTTCAATTTTCAGTTTCGGTTTTTAAATACTAGAAAACGATGGATTCGGTTAACTGATCCGTAATTATAAATATATATAATTTATAATATATCCATATAATTATTTTTTTTAGTGTTATCAATATGAATTGTGTTGAAATGAATTATTCAGATAAGAAAAAAAAAATGCATATATGTTTGAAAATTGGAATTGTGATATTTGATTGAGATTTTGTATTGGCCTCAATCGATCAAGGTTAATAAAAACACATGAGTAAAAGGCTATTATGATGATTATCTTGATGGCACCGATATATATTAACAACTATTTTATATCTCTTACATTCTTAATTTATAGTTTTTAATATAATTATACAAAAAATAATCTAATTTTATTACGGACATATTTAAAAATATGGTTAACTGCAAAATTTGCATAACTATTATGTTAAACAGTTAAAAACCGAAAAAATTAACCCAAAAAAAGGGTTAACCGTTCATAATGGATCGATTTAGGATCAGGATCGATTTAGGATCAGGATATTGAAAATCCGATCATTACAATTAGGATCAAAAAATAGGGCCACCGACCAGTTAACTGAACCATAAACACCCCTACACACAACCACCCCCCCCCTCCCTCTAAACCCTACTACAGCAGAGACGTTCAACAACCCAAACCATCTCCCATCTTCATCAAACCGAGCCAACAACGAGACAGACCAAAACCAAACTGCACAACCATTACCATGCCCTTCCCCTATGCCAAACGCCTGTGTCCATTGCCTCCTTCCCAACTCACTGAGTCAACCACAAGCCATCTCCCATCTTCATCAAACCAAGCCAACGACGAGACAAACCAGAACCAAACTGCACAACCATTACCACAACCTACCCCCCATGTCAACCTGCATGTCCATTGCCCCCTCTTCCCAACTCACCAGGTCAATCACACCATCCACCATCATTGCCAGACTGAAGCGACCAAACCCACATCAGCACATAAACATCAACCACTCACTGAGTTTCTAGTGGTGGTGAGTTCAAATGTTGCGCTGCCACAGCGATTTGGTTCGAAGAGTAGCTGGGATTGCAGTGGAGATGAACCTCGGTGAAGCGGCAGCTTTGGTCTGAACAAATTGCATCCCTTTCATGAGTTGGATGGTCATTCAAGTTGTTGTAAAAGGATGATTGAAAAATTGAAATCATCATGAGTCATTTTGCAAAACATGGTAACGATGAGAGAGAGAGAAGGAGAAGTGGAAGAAATGAGAGATAAGTGAGAGAGAAGAAGTGAAACAAATAAGTGATGCGAGAGAGGAGAATATATGAAAAAAAAAAAAATTCTAACTATTGGTGCTGTTGCTAACATGCCTTCATAAGCAAAAAAATTCAACAGAAATCATGGCCGGAGTCAAAAGGCGCATCCACTCAACTCGACTTTAACACGTGTTTTACAAATATTTATGTAAAATACCGTATCTTGGAAATTATTTTTCAGTATTTCCATGCATTCCTCCTTATATTAATGAAAATTCTAACCAAAACCCAAAAGATTTAGTCAGAGATAATGCATAAAGTTGGACTACTATCCTACAAAAAGGCAACCTCATAGAGTCATATGGTGATTAGCCATTTTACACATGCATCTAATACTCTTCAATGTCCCAATCTGGTTTTTCTAGCATAAGGTAGCAGCTTCGCGATCCTCCATTCTACTTTATCACAATAAGAAAGAGCAAAGCCAGTGTTCTACATTCGTTTTCATGTCTCTGAATGCCAACCTTGCAAACTGACGACAGCCGCCACAACCTCAGTTGCAAAAAAATACAGTGGAAGGAAGAAGGAAGAAACAGCTACCAAAAACAAGCCAAACCCCTTTGTGGAAGCATTTAATATAAAAATCTTAACCTACTACTAAGCAGCAGAAATTATATATACAGGCAATTTTTTTAAAAAACATATTTTAATAAATTATTTATAAAAAATTAAATACAGATAAAAAAAATTAGATTAAATATAAATAAAATATAAATCATTTTGAAAAAGATACAAAAACAGATGAACATCCAAACAGACCTAAAGGGACGATTATCAATCATCAAGAATTAACTGCTACTCTATTCTTCTTTTTACGCCTTTCGACCAAGCAAGAACAAACCACCCGTCTATTCAAGGAAAAAGAAAAGAAAAGAACAAATCACCCCACCACAAAAGCCAGCAAGAACAAATTAATGAGGAAAAACAAGCAGAAACAAAACACACCTCGCTACACTGGGAAAGAAGCTGTCCCCATGCAGGCTTAAAATTCTCCTTCCCGGGCTTCGCAGACCGCTTCTTTTGCTTCTTCGCCGTCTCCTCATCCCTCTCTCCGGCCCCTAAACAACGAATACACAACCAACAAAACAACCAAATCAGAACCAACACAAACAAATAAGTAGAAACCCAATCACATTCGAAATTACCCAAAAAAAAAAAGAAAAAACTCACCAGAATCTACTTTTCCGGAGATTTACGTCCCCACACGGACCCTCAAAAGAATCCAACGGAGAAGGACCCGATGTCTCCAGCTCCGAGTCCCGAGATTCGGACCCGGATCCCGACTCAGATTTGTCGCATGGCAAATCTCTAGTCCTACGCAAATCCTCATCTCCTATCTAGATTCAATCAAAGACCAAAAACAATCAAATAGCCGAATCAGAATCCATCACAGACAGACAATACCAATCAAGGGCCAGGGTTAGGGTTTGGGTCATAAAGATGGTACCTTTGGGCGTTTGGCTTGTGAAGGAGGAGGAGAAGCATGAGAGCGTTTATTCGCGGAAGCAGCAGCGTTGCTTCTTGTTTCGACCATGTTTGGATAAATTTTTGGTTCAACTCTCTCTTCCCCTTGCGAATTCTCCAAATCCAAACACGGTCTTATGACAGATGGTGGTGGAGGAGGAGGAGGAGGAGGTGTTGCTCTGTTTGTGTATGTACAAACAGGAGAGGGAAAGAGAGAGAAAGTGTGTGTAGGATTGCAATTTGTAGGAAGATCAGTTATCAACTTTGCTGTAATCTTGTTTCTTGTTCATACTTTCATGGGATTTTATATCGGATTTAAAAAGGAGGAGTTGATTGATTAATTAGTATTGTAGGGAGAAAAGAGTGTGTGTCAAGTGTATCCAAGCAAGCAAAGCTGTAAATGACTAAATGTAATGCAAATGTAACCGAGAGAAAATGAATCTGATTTCGTGGGTTGGGACTAAATAGGATTTGTGTATTTATATTATGGGTGTGGGTGGGATACAATTTGGAGTTTGGTGAGGTGGAGAAGAGAAAACTTAGTCGAGAAGAAGTGATTTATTTACAAGAGGCACGTGCAGGCTCTATCTCCATGCATTGGTTGAGATTATTGCTCTTGACCAGGTTTAAAAGAGAGGATTTTTTTCTATTTTTTAAATAAATAAATTTCCAAATTTTTAGATGTGTGGATTGTCATCCTCATCAATCTATCCAATTTTGATGAAAAATCCAATCTATCCATTCAAGGCCTTGCTTGATAAAATTACCATTTTATTGTGTTTGGTTGATATCAATTAGTGTTGTACTAATTAGTTAAGTTATCTTAGTATTATCTGTTGTAGTTGTTGCAACATAATATAAAATTTGCTTCTGTAAAGGTATAAAAAATTTGCATTTTATTGAATTAATCTTATAACAATACAAATTATAATATGTGATGCTCAATAGTTGTAAATAAGTAACATGGCTCCTTTTTTTTTTCTTTTCTTAATATGAAGTAGTTCGATTCAGATTCAAATGCTTTGGTTCGATTTGCCCTTGAATCAAACCGTGATCGTATACACTCTTCCTAAACCAAATTACAAACCGAACCAAAATATAAAAGAACCACATTTTGCAGTTCGATTTGGTTTGATTCGGTTCAATGAATAACCCAATTTCAAGCAATTAAGATGTATAAACTATTAATAAAATTTGATGAAGTTAATTAAGAATTAGCAACTTTATTTTGCCACTCACTTACCATAATTCGTTACAATCTGCTCACTTCACATAAATAACTATTTATTCTCTCATTGTTCTAAGTAAGTTAAAGTTATTATTAAGGTGTTTACTTAAAATGCTTTTTAATAAGTAGCAATTCATATCCCTACACCCATTAATTACCATTCAATGATTTTTTCTTCAAACATTGCATAAATACCGTTATCTTAAAATATTAATTATCCTCTCTTTAATAAAGACAGTGAATGCTATAGATATTTTACTTTTTACTTCAATGATTACTTGTGTATATTTTTTACACAAGTGAATATTACAGTAGTTATTGCAAACCTTTTACAATCTTATTAATTAAATTTTATTTCTCTCTTATTTCATACGGTGAAGAAATGAGTCATTAGTATTATGATCACATTGCCTTGTTTAACTAATTACATTTATTTTCTCTAATCATATTTCTCACAATCTTTTACCATCTATACACTTATCACTAGCTAAAAATTCATGTTTAGGCTTTTACACTTTTTTCCTCCATTGTTCTTGAATTTTTCTTTAAAGTAAACAGTGAGAAACTCCTCTAAATACTTTTTATAAAGACCCCCAATCCCTTAACGTTGATGATATTGACGAGTATATTTAGCTAAACAAAACTATACATGCATATATATATATATATATATTTCCACATCATTTAAAATAAATTCATGTGCAATTCACAATTATATATTTTGCATATGTATAATATGCATAGTAGATGATATGATATATAAAAGAAATGGTAAATTAGTTAATCTATGATCTAATTAATTATGTGACATAAGGTCATTTGCCCAAAGCTCTACGTTCCCTGTCTATCAAAGTTTGCAACCCTCCTCACTATATAATCACCGTTATAGTATACAAAAATCCTCCCTTATCTCCTTTGAAGTTTTCAAGCAGTGAAAATAATACTATGAAACTAACAAGTGCAAAATACATTCAAAAGGTAAGATAAAACTCTTACTCTCTTATTAAGTTAACATGCATTATGTTTGAACCAGTCTAACCTATATTAACCCAAATGGTCTAACCATGACTTAGTCACTCAACCTTGCTTATGTTAACCTAGATGGAGGCTTGCGTTGACCCAGATGGTCCAATCGTGACTCGGCCAACCTGGCTAAGAAGTTGCAATAAAGATAACAAAAGAAGAGGGGTGATTTAAACCTCGATAACATACATTCACTTTCTTTTTGCCTTAGGTCGTAACCGAGTCAACTTTCTATTTACGAGCAAATCCATTAAGTTAAGGTCCAAACATTACTCAATCAACTCGTCGATCGGGTCTAACTGGCCAAATTGTATAAGGTTTACCTTACCTCGTTCCCACTTGTCACATGATAATTACATGGCAAAGCTTTTATAATCTTATCTTACTTATATACTAGGCCAAGTCCTTTGTTTTTAGCAACGAGGGGCAAGCACTGTAACCAATATCAAATTGTTTACAAGATCAATTTTGTAAGGGGCTTCTTGGTGAAATGCTGGTATTATATAGTTTAAGATCGTAATGGTTGTAAAGTAAATGCAAAGTTGTATCATGAGGCAACATCATTTGAAAGTGGAGTGGTGTGTTTTTGTAAAAAATAAAACTTAAATGTTTGAAATTATGCTGTTAATAGAATAAAATAAACACGTGGCTAACTACATCATCTTGTTTAGCTCATTTTTCAAATACTATAATATATAACATAGCATTATGTAAATGTATGTAACATTGAAAGAGAAATGCTTAGAGTTGGGTTGAATTACTATTTAGTGTTGTTCTTTGATCCCTTCAAATGGATCACTATTTAGATAGTTTATTTTTTCTTTCGGTTGTGCTATTTTACAAGTTCTTTATAGCTTATCTGTTTCTCTAACATGCCATTTTACCATTATCTGTTGTTAATCAATATATATATATATATATATATATGTTCAAATCTTCTATTCAACCAAAATTGAGCTAAGTATACCCATCTCGATAGTATAGTTAGGTAAAAGTAGGTATCATCCCTTAGGAATCAGAAAAGTCTATTAGAGTCGACTTGATTCTCTGTTATCTACTTTAGATCATGAAATTAATCTAATTACTACAAAAAATTTAATTAAAACTTATTTTTAATAGCTTCAAAACAAATAGTCAACAAGATATAGAATTCAATTTATTTAGCTCATCTAAACAGCAAATTTGCCTTAAGAATATTGCTATGCTCAATTTCAAATAATATTATCAATGTTGTTTATGTCAAACTGAACCGTAAGATTTCTATATGAGATTAATATCTCTCTCAGATTATTAATTACTAATTCTTCGGATCTACTATTAAAATTTCTTCTAACTATTAACAATATAAGAATCGCATTATAGATCTATAAATCCTTTTACAATTGACTAGATCGGAAAACTTTTGTAGTTCTATCTCTAGTAACTAACTCAAACAAGTTTTTCTAATTACATTTATCTATTCATACATGCAATCTTTCAATTAACATACATGAAATCAGATATAAAAATAATACTCCATAAATATTATTCTATATATCAATTCAAAACACGTAATTAGACTAAAAAAGAACATAAACTTCCATGGAATACAATTAAGTACAAGACACAGTTACATCTCAAGTTTAATTTGCTATTTAGATAGAATAAATCTACTATTCCATTACAATTAAGCACAAAGATGAAAAGAATACACCTTACTAAGCAATCTTGAATTGATCTTGATAGAATCTTGATCGACTTCTCCAAATCTTGAAGAACTCTGTTTCGAATGTAAAATATCTTTAAATTCGTGTGAATATTGTCTTATGAGGTTGTTCTTTTTTTTTTTTCCTAAACTCTAGTCTCCTATTTATAATGGTTAAATGTCGGTTAAGTCCTTAAGATTAAATAAACATAAGTTCCTTGGATATTTTAAAACAATTGACCAAGTCTTCACCGTACATGAGCTAAACACAACATATCCTTCAAATCATGCAACTTCCTATTTTGTCAAACCATATCATTAGCTAAAGAACACGGCCAAAGCAAGGACAAAATATTCAATCGTGCTTCTCACTGATTCTAACAATCTCCTTATCGTAAGTCAGCACGGTTTAAATACGGTTGCCTATATTGTTCCGTGTTTCTCACTTTTCATTGGAGCACTTGTTCACAGAATTACACGCAAAGTAAGGGCAATTATATACGACCGTGCTTCTTTCTATCCATTATGTATCAAACCATTCCATGGAAGCACGATTCAACTTGAAGCTTGTTTTTCTTCTTTATCCATGAGCACCACATATACATGAGATACAATAATTCCCCGTGTTTCTTGTTGTCCTCTTTTTCCAATATTCTTCAAAAGCACCCACAAAGGATGACCCGTTCTTCTATTATTTTCCCAGAAACACGGCTTGAGCACGAGATGTGGTAATTACGCATGTTTCTCTCTGATTTCTCTTGGTATAAACAGAAAATATCGCATTGCTTTTCTTCTTGTCTTCTTCATTTGGTAACAACACGGGTAGAACATGGTATATGACAATGAACCATGCTTCATCCTGTTCTCTAATTCTTCATTTTGCAGTTCTCCCAGTTGAAAGCATGGTTGAAATATGAAAATTTGTGTCTCTTTGTGTTATTCATAATTTCTTGTCAGTTTCTTCACTATTACTACAAATTTGATATTATTTGATTAATTTTTACTCCAAAGCTCTTTAATCCTCATCATCTTTTCAAAAATAGAAAACTAATCAAGTAAAGTACCAAATCTTACAATAATTTATATAGAATATACATAATTTACCCTATAAAACATATACTAAAATAAATATATCATTTACTATATCTACTTTGTATGGGACTTATTCCAAGCATAATAAAGTAAGATAATACAATAAAAGATTATTGTCTATCTAGTTGGTCTATAGCCTTAATAGTTTGAATATGTTTAATTAGCACAGTCAAGATATGAGAACAATTACATCAATTTAATTAAAATTAGGATGATAATAAAATTTATATCTTTATTTTAAACTAACTAAACAACAATTGATATTAAAACTTAAATCTTGATTCAAATTTAATAGGAAACTTGATGAGATTTTGATCATCGCAAAGATCTCAATATTTGACTAATCTTATCATAAATAAGTAATATTAATTGCATGAGTAATGATATATATTTTACGTTATTTAGTAAATAGCTAGGTTTTAACTCATTTGATGTATGAAATCTTATTTAAAATGTTAACATATAAAATTCATAACAAGCACAAATATCATTATCCTATACTTAAGCAAGAAAAAAGTTTAGAAGTAAAAATATCATTTTCTATAGCAAGCAAAAATCTCCCAATCTAGCATCAACTGTATTGTTGTCTCGTATGCAACCATGGTCTTCTATTTTAGCGTTTAAAAGCTCATGATTTACTTTGAATACAATTTTCTCAATTAGACTAAAAAACGTTAGTTAGTTATGTTGTGTACAACAAGCTAAGATGATATCACATTCGGCTTCAAATGTGCAATGCTTCTCTATGGCGCTTGATATAATGTGAAATCGCTTTTTCAATACACTAAATGTTCTCTCAATAACATTGCATAATGACGAGTGATGATGCTTAAATAACTCACGAGGGTTCTCTAATGCAAATGTTGAATACTCAGTAAGATGATATCGCACACTTCTATAAGGAGGTATGAACTCACTCCTTATCGTTAAGTTAGCATCAATAAGGCAATATTTTTCTATTACATAAAATGTGTTACTTTATCATAAATTTTACAATTGAAAGTAATTATGTAGCCAACATTTATACATTGAGGAATCTTTAAGTTATATTTTCTAGAAAAAAATCTTTTATTATTCTTGAATCTAATACATAACCCTCCTACCCAAGTAATACATTTGTAAATCTAAGATCAAAAGAGCAAGCAGATACTACATTCTATATTAGATATTCTTTCCTATCGCGAACTCTTAACACATCAATATTTGACACTTACAAACATCTGTGTCATCAATTGCACCAACAATATTAATACATTAATAAAAAAAGCACATAAAAGTATGAAAGTTATAAAGTTTACAATTAAGAAAGAGTTGATGATTGTTTGCCTTAAATTATGGATAAAATCTTTTATTGTTGAGGATTCCTTGTGGTACAACCGTGTCGTCATGTTAGCCGAGAAATTTGTCTTCAAAAGAGATGAGAACTTTAAGAACTTTCTGAAAGTGCCAACTCATAGCTTCATCCAAATGATGGAAGAATAAGGACATTGTGCGACTCTTACGCTATATGCCGAAGCATGGAAAAAGTTATCAACCTGCTATTCGTTTGATGCTTATTGCATATCCTTAAGATGATTGTTACTTCTGAACATGCCACATAAGTTTTTAAAAGCCATATAACTCATGCATGTAATACTTCAATATTTTTTTATCATCTTTTAGTTGTGTTAAAAGCTCTCGCCTAGTTTCATTCATTTATAATAACGTTGTGCCACCAAGTGTTGATCTTCTTATACTATATGGATTATTAGATATCATAAATATTCTTTCCACCACATAACATACTACTTATGCGCTTGCCATTTCTCATATTCTTACAAAATGCCCAACCTAATCATCCTCATAGTTATCCTCAAAACTATCATCGTAGTTAATGTCTTTTATAAAACCAAAATTATCCATGTGATAAAGGCTCAAGATCCCAAGGAGATACATCACACAAACTGCACAATAGGTCGATTATAGGAAAAACGAAGCATGTCACTAAGATATTACAAATGCGACTAACAGGATAATAAGGAAAGAAGATTAAACATGGAAATATGAAACATATAATCCATTCATAAAGAAGATCAAATCAACTGCATTCTTCTTTTCTTCTAATACTAAACAAACTCACATAAAAAGGAAAAGAAAACGACAATACTTATAGACATAGGAATATAAAGTATATCTATGATGAAGGATTTTGCTCTTCGTATATGGAATGTTGACAAATGATCCAACAATCAATATAACTTCCTCCTTCCCTCCCTCTCTTTGTGTTGGAGTATATATTTTATTTTGTGCTGGAGCTACTTCTATGCTTTTATAGGTAGAATAATGTGTTTGTAAGAAACAGTAATCTATGTTACTTTATCTTCCCTTCTTTTTCGAGGGTATGCTAGTCGTTTTGTATAACTAACCCTCTTTTCACTACCTCCCCTCCCCCTCTATTTCATTCCAAAACTAGACAAAAATCAAATCACTTCAACTTTTGTTCCATTTCCCCTCATACCATCTCATTTCCCTCTTAAAAAAATTATCAAATACAAATATTTACCCCATTTCCTTTACTTTCGTTTGCTTTCACTAAACTTCCTTCAATCCAAATACAGTGTAAATCTCTTGATATTTGCTTAATAATTTTAATGTATAAATAAATATAGATGTAGACATTAAAATATAGATAGTGAAAAGTACACTTTCATTGCATACATTACAGTATTATATATAAAAAAAAAAATTGATGTGGATGATGTAACATGATAAATTATATATTAAGATAACTATAACTCAGTCCCATTATAATCACTTATAATTGTTAATTGCCATTTATAAAGAATAATGAATTTTACACGTAAAAATAATTTCTTTTAATTGAGTCTAATACAATCTTCATCAAATCCTTATTATTTACTTATAAAAGATGCTAAAGGAAATTACAAACTACCCATCTCGCCCAAAAAACTTTCACTTTTATGTGGATTCACCCCCAAACTTTCAAAGTGCACTTTTAACCCATTAAACTTTTAAAAATTAACATAGTAAGGGCAATTAACATTTTCTGTTCGATTACCCCATTGAATATTCACTATGTGCTAATCTATCCCATAAACTTTTTATCTGTGCGAATTTACCTCACCTCCCCTTCGTAAAGTTTTAAAGTGCATATGGAAAATGTTAAGTATTCCTAATTGTGACAAATATTAAAAGTTTAGGGATTCGAAAAATACACTTTAAGAACTTTGAGGGTAAATCTAAGCCTAAGTAGAAGTTTAAGGGGGGAGGGGGGGTTTTTATGCAATCATCCAAAAATTTTGAATATGATATTAAATGATATTTTAAATGTTTTAGAAGATGAGAATCCTTATTTATCATTTATATAAAGGAATGAATCTTATATCTGAAAATAGCATGGTTTGGTTAAATCCAAGAAAATCCTTTTATAAAATATATTTTTAGTTAATTGTTATGAATCTTAATATGCTATTAAGTACTAAAGACGTTAAGTAATTTTAAGTAGCGAGAATCCCTGATCAATGAATGAATCTGATAAATAAAAACATCCTTTGATTTATTTCTAATAAAATTCTTTCATAACTTATCAATTGATTGTAATAGATTTTAATATAGTATTAAAAAACATTTAAGTAATATTAAAAGAGAAGACGTGGAGTCTAAAACTCTTGATATTTGCTTAATAATATAGAAATATAAATAGACAGATATCTAGAACAAGGAAAAAGATTATTACCCAACTTTTCTAAAAAACGATAACTTAGGAAAAAAGATATATAATGAAAAGTCTATAGGTTTTACAAAGTACCATACATATAGTATATTTTGATTTATATTATAATATAAGTTTTAGTTCCAAAATTTAAAATGGATAAATGTTATGAATGTTACCTAAACTTTGACGGAATATGCAATTAGATACTTAAAATTTGAAATTGATCAATATAGTGCCTAAACTTTAAAATTGATTAATTTGGTACTTAAAATAACTTTTCATGTCTGTCAACAACATGTCTATTATATTGGTTAAAAACATCACATAATATGACGGTGTTAGCTAATTTGATGGGAGTACCCTTCACATGCAAAAAAAAACTCCTTTAGATAGTATATTAGTCAATTTCAAAGTCAGACATCTAATTGCATATTTTACCATAGCTCAAATTCTATTTACAACATTAACCCATTTGAAATTGCACCTATAGAATAGAGCATCACCTCTAAAACTTACTTAAATCGAAGACAATATCTGTGATGTGCCTCTAAAATAGAATTTTGGTGGCTATTGTGTATTTATCTTAAATTTTCTTATTAATAAATGGTTTCAACTCAAATGAATAACATATTAACTAAATGGTTGGGTTATAGATTTAGGTTTGTAGAAGTGGCTAATAAACATGATGTATTACAAGTATGAGATTTTTAATTGCTTGTAATAAGGGATAGATGTAAAATTAAACAGTTGTAGGGGGTGGGGGGATCCTTTGTTTCTTACATGTCTAGAATATTTATTTATTTTTTTACATTTTTCACTATAGCATATATATTCATTTATATTTTTCTATTAATTTATTGAAAAAAATACATAAAACTTATATAACTTTTGTTTTTAATGAAAATATATTAGAAAAAAATATTTCGATAAAAACTACAAGTAGAAAAAAATAGCAAATTTACACGAATATTGATATTCTATAATTACTTTTTTCATAATAACTTTGCATGTTTATTTAATTAGCATTTTTCGAGCTTAGGGATGTCGTTAATTCCTGTACATGTATATGATATACATATATGTTTACAAGCTGCTATGAGCATGAGTTTCTTAAGCCTAATCCGATCTTCTTTGGGCCATGGGCCAACCTACCAAGGTTTATGTCCAACCTTCAAAAAGCTTTAGAGAAACTTTAGGAAAGACAAAACAATCTTCATACTTACTTTTGACTTGACCCAACAAATTGACCTCATACAGCTTAGAAGAGCCAACTTACTTGCCATATTTAGCAAACCTCCAAAGAACTCAGAACTTGTCATGGTAGGAAGTTACTTCCCCTAAATCCTTGGGAACAATTGTCTCCTTAAAGACAATCACCCACAATAACAATTCATACTCTCCTCTATAAATAGCTCGTAAGGGGCCTTGGTAAGCTTCTTACTTTCATTTTGTTACTTTATACTCTCAAACCACTTACTAACCTAGATATCGAAGTGGCCCAAGAAGTGAGTAATCCTAAGTAGACACCCATACAAAATGGAATCGTCGCTTTGTGGTGGACGTTAGATGATGAGTCGAGCTCCTGTGTAAGAAGTAGAAGCTTGCTAGTTTGTGAGACCTGTAACAGTTTTATTTTGAATAGGAAGCAAGTATATGGCGAGTTGTAAACATCCAAGCTTAATAAGATTAGTTATCCTAAAATACAGATTGTAAAGGATGAGTTCAAGCTTCACTAATCTATGGAATATTCAAGTTTAAGGTGGATGGATCTTTTCTAAGAAGATTAATGTTTGCAATTCTATCACGTTAATTTATGCATAAGATACATGTCGTGTGTTAGGATAATGTGAAGTGACGTGCACAATCACATCTTTGTTATGCATAAAGTATTTCAAAAGTTTATAACTATTGGATTTTCTTTATTATAGAGTGCAAAGATAACCCGACAATCATAGTCTTTTCATTACTGTCTTATCAAGAGCTAGTTTATGAAACCTTTTAAGTCATTCTTTTTTCACCATTTGCTTACTTTTTCAAACTTGATTTGAAGGAATTTCTAAGAATTTCATTTTAATTGAAATGCTCTCTAACCTTCAAACTTCATTTCACCTTTTTAGACTCCATTAAGAATCCTACATTTATTTTTTTTTCCTTTCGAAATGGCTTCAAGACAATCACAATTGTAACTAACTTCAAAGTATTTCTTTTGATTCCTCAATAGCATCAGACAATGGTCCATATTTACGTGATGAGCATGCATGGAGGTTTTGTTAGGTAATAAGTCCAAAGAGAGAGCCCAACCCAAAAGACTAGTCTATTAGGTAGGAGAACTCTTTAGGCTTAAATACCATTCTCCAATTTCTTGTAGAACCGATGTGGGATCGTAACATTGCCCATCTCTTAAGAAGTCGACGCCCTCGGTGGCCTACTCTAGGTGGCCCACTCTGAATGGCTTTCACTCTAGGTGGCTGTACTCTAGCTCTTTTTTTTTCTAGGTAGCCCTTTTTCAGGTCGCCCCTTCCTAGGTCTCGCCTTCCGTTAGCGTCGGTCTCTCAACGAGAGCACCAAATGTTAGGTATTAAGTCCAAAGAGAGAGCCCAACCCAAAAGACTAGTCTATTAGGTGGGAGAACCCTTTAGGCTTAAATACCATTCTACAATTTCTCATAGAATTGATGTGGGATCGTAACAGGTTTCCCCTTCCCCCCGCATAGCAGATGCAATAGTATAGTCGTCTAATATAGAAATGACAATGTAATGGAGGTTATTAGTTCCATCCCCCTAAGACGTATATGTTAATGACGTGGAGAAAGCATAGGTCGTTGAAGACTTGTATATAAAGGTGAAGATTGCAACTATAAGCCCATGTTAGTCACTATGCCATAAATCAATCATTGAATATTGTCACCCTTATATTTTATTGATAAATAGACATTTATTAATACTATTTACATGTGTACTTTATAATAATGTCCGTGAATAATTATGTAATTATACTAAAGTTTCCTATATACTCATTATTATGGGAGCAATAATGAATTATATCTAGTTAAAGGTTTGATTCATAGTCATAGGATTTTTTTTGTATAGAGATACAAATCAAACTCATATGTACATGTTGGAGAACTTATCGAACCAAGCGGCTATGACATCACTGCATGGATTAATATCATAAGTGATCCTCATAATCATTACATCATCAAATCCTTAGACCTTAAATCATAATGGATTCCAACATGAGGAACATTATTATTTGACACAATCAAACGTTATCTTTAACTAGGTAATAATAAAGATCGTGATTAGGTATGGTGTGAATCATGTAGAGGAGATGGATGAATAAGATGGGATTTTTCCCTCTCGTTATCATAAAGATATCTCAGGGTCCCTCGACAAGTGAGATTGAGAAACACATGCCCTTACTCAAATGAATTAATAGTATGATCGATGTTATTTGTTTTATCAGTCTACTTGAACATTGAGAACATATAACATTGAACAATATAAGAGTGGCATTATCCATACCTTATGTTCAATATAGATACTGTGTGACGAAAGGATTATGATTGATTTTATAGATTAGATTATATCTAATTGAAGACCTTCATTTGCTATGGTAGTCATGAGGTATCACTAGAGGCTACTTATGACTTATGGGCCTAAAATAAGATTTAACCCTATTGCCAATGTTAAATGAACCTATACAATTGCTCACAAAAAATGAGCTAATTGAAACACATGAATAAATTTGAAAAGTGTCCAAATTTATCATATGCTACCTTAATTAAATTATCCTATTCATAATAGGAAAGTGAGGCTTTATTTTGAATTAAAGATTTATATTAAAATTTGATTTTATAATGAAAGGTATCCAATAATAATGAATCTTAGTTAACTATCCAAATTAGGAAATTGCGTGATTAATGAAGACTACGTTTTATTCCAATAAATGCATATATCATGCTCTCCTTTATTATTGGATATTAAATTATTGAGGGAGAGAGGAGGGAGAACAAAAAAAAAAAACCTAAACCCACGTTTGAAATAAAAAAAGATTTTTCTACATAGAGAGGAAAAGAACAATGGTTAAGAAATCTGAGGTACCATCACACATGTGTTCATGATTTGAAAGGAGGTTTCGATTGTGTGGATACTGGTACACAGCATTCACAGAAAGGCAACATTTAATTTTGCCGAAACATAGCGTATCATCTGTGTTTTTTAGACCTGCAAAAAATAGAGGTTAGTAGTTCTAAATCCCTTTGACAAGTTTATTGTACTGCTTGGATCCTGGTGGGATATCTCAAAAAAAAAATTTTGCTACTTAGATTGAAATTATTTTTTATCTCTATAAATCCCTATAGTCCAAGGATGGATGAATGGGTTAACACAATAAAGGAGAAGAAATTTTATGCATTTAGCTCCACTTATTTGCACACTATACCAGAGAAATGAAGTTTGTTGATCCCAATAAAGGCGGACCAAGTTCCTTTCATTCATGGAAATAGGTTACATTTATACATGAAATTATTTTATTTTAGGATTCAAATGTCATTCACAACATTTTAAAAGGGGCGCATGAACTATTTTAGACTTAGCCTTGTGTGGTTAGCATAAAACTCATAAAAATTGTTAGTAAAGTTTAAGGCACTCTATGAGAGCTTAGTCAAATATGTCATGCCATCATTGTGTCAATACTAATTCTATATAAAATCAAGAACAGGGGGTTGGCTTTATCGGCTAATTTGATTGGGTAAAAAACTATTTTACTGCTTGGAATCTTTGACAAAGTCTTGGAATAATAAGTCCATTATAGTCAAATTGTCTAGAGAGCTTCACTTTTAGATGAGGTGGGTCACACCTCATCCATGCTATTAAAACAAAGAAGTTGGGTCCCAATGACCGGGAGATAGTGCATGAGATAACTCACTTCTTGAAGGGAAGGAAAAACTAACTTCTATATAGCTAATTAATACATAAACTGAAACTCAAGGGAGAGTGGAATAAATTAACTTTTAGAACTATTTTATCTCCTTTTGAAAATGGGTAAATGTCTTAATGAGTACCTGAACTTTGACAGAATATGCAATTATGTACTTAAACTTTGAAATTAATCAATTTAATACCTAGACTTTGAATTTGATTAATTTAGTACCTTAGATAAATTTTTCGTGTATACTAACCAATATCATAGAGGTATTGTTAAACTTTGAATTTGATCAATTTAGTACCTTAAATAAATTTTCGTGTATACTAACCAATATCATAGAGGTATTGTTGGCATGCATAAAAAGTTTTTTTAAGTACTAAATTGATCAATTTCAAAGTTTAGGTACTTAATTGCATATTTTGTTAAAGTTCATGTACCATTCACGACATTCACCTATTGTAGATTAATATCTATATTGCAAGTTAACAAGTAAACAACAATAATAATTAAATACAATGAAGTAAAAGACAAGGGATAGAGAGATCAAGTTCGATTTATTGTAGAGTTCGATCTACCCCTAGTTTCCACAGTTTCACAAATGCCTCTTAATGGAGAAATTCACAAACACTTTATTGAACACTGCAAATTCCTCACAAGGAGTTACACCATAACCCAGAAAAACACTAAAAAAAATCCTCACAACTGTTATGCATTTACATGAAGATTCTTATACATAAGGCATAATTTAAACACCTACTAATTCACAGGATATTCTAAAGTGGTACCTTAGAAAGATTTGCATGTGAAATAAAAAATGACATTGCTGGAAACTCTAACCAAAAAGATCGAGCAAGCAAATGAAGTATAAGTGAGAATTTCAACAAGAGGGAGGGACAAAGGATTAATTGCAATATCTATAGCTCAACCAACTTCTTCAAATTTGCTAAACATCTCCTATTTATAGCTTGTTCAAGCAATTTCACTATTGGACATTTCCCCCTAAAATTGTCCTTACATTAAATGTTTCAACAACTATTTTTCTTTTAACTAGTATTCGAAAACCATATGCAAAACTAAGCACAATACATTATGAACACTGCTAGTGTCAAGATGCTAGCCCATTGCACCATGATAAGAGACTTTCTAATCATGTGAATAATGCCTAGTGTCTGGATGTCATGCCCTAAGACATATCCGATGTCCAAACATTAGTTACGGTGTAACTAGGTTTTGCAGATTTCCATCTTAACATGGGTATAACTCATAAGAGGCATAATCACATACTCAACATATCACAGCCACATTTTGCCAATTAAATGTAACTTAACTCTGACGATCAAGTAATTGGTCACATTTTTTCTATATATGCCTTTTAAAACTCCTTTTAGTCTCTTTTTGAATTCTTTTAAATGCGCAGATATTTATCGGCCAGTGTACCAGGTGCATGTGTAATAATAAAATTTCGGTGAATACAAAGTTATGTCCACTGGGAGTGAGGACTAGCTCTCAACTGTATTAGTTCTAATTGTAGATAGACAAAATCAAAAAGATATATTTTTAGGTTTTTAGATAAGACTAATCGACAAAAATTTGGGATTTCCAACATCTATAATTGAATTAGGTTAAGAGCCAATGATCAAAAAATAAATTCAATGTATACTATTAACCACAAATATCCTTGTAGATCTAAATTGTCAATGGGTATAGTTTTTAATCAATCAAGCACCAGATAAAGACTCATTTTTCCAAAGTAAGTGATTATCTTAAACTAACCAATCAATATTCCTTATTCGTAGAAAAGTGATCAATTGACTAATCCTTATATCTATGAAATTTGTAATCCAAATTAGCTAATCACAAAATTGATTAGAAAATAATTTTCTAATGACAATCCTAATCTAACATGAATTCCAGAATCAATCCAAAATACATGATCTATAAAATAACATCAATAACATGAATACAACGAAGGAATCAATCAATAGCAATGATCATTAATCAGATAATCCAAATCAACAACTCAAAACCCTAAATAAGCACAAAAGAACAAGCTTTGGACATCATCCAATAATTCAATATAAGAAAAGAATGAAATCACCTTAACAAGAAAATCTTGTCCTTGAATTCAAATTCAAATGATGTTTTCCACTTGATCTTAGTGTGGAATCTGCTATAAAAACAAAAAGGAAAAGCTAGCTACTAATCTAAGCCTTGATTTTTATCATCGAGAAATGAAAAATGATGTTCACTTCGTGCATAGGGTTCTCTCCACATTTGCAGGATTTTCAAGAGGAGTTTATATATGAAAAGTCATGCAACTTAAGCCGCCATGAAGGCCAACGGCTTACATCTTAAATCAGACGGCTTTTTTTACAAAATTATTTTCCGAATTGAGATGGATGGCATCTTTCAATTTTACACTACCAACATTGGATTTACGCTGGCCAAAGGCTGATGGCCTTTTCTCTCCAGTAGCCAATATTTAAGTTTTTGAAGCTGTGGACATGCAAGGCTGGCATAAAGCCGACGGCGTATATGTAAAATTTGTTAGCATAAAAGTTAAAAATGAAAGTTGTTGTTTTGTTTAATTAACGCTTACGATGTTTGCTTATTTTGATGAAGGCTAGCTTGTTTTTGTTTGAAAGCTAGTAGCTTACATTCCTCAATTGGCTTACCTACATTGAAATTGTTTCCAACTTTGTATAAAACTTCTCCCAATTGCTTGTATTTGTATGCATAAGTGATTCAAGACCTAAAATATCAAATTAAGCATACTTAAGTACCATTTCCTCATTATTTCTATAAAATCAATAATAATTAAAAATAAATTTTCAATAAAAAGTGAGTATAAAATGACTTTATCAGTAATTTTGTAATGTATTATCTAATCAAAGTTCAACTTGAATCCTTTGGTTCAATAATCTCCCCTTATTCTATGATGACAACCATTACACAGCTAACTGCCTCTCAATAAAATACATTTTGTCAATTAAGTGTATCTTAATTCTAATAATTGATTAATTGTGTGATGCATTTCCTTATCAAAATTTAACTTGAATCCCCTGAGTTTAACAATCTCCTCCTTTTTATTAAAGAAAGCTATTGCATATTAACTCCTTCTCAAAAAAAAAAATCATCAATTAAGCATCCGAGTCTATGTAAAATTTGGCAAGTAAATTCAAAATTTCATGCTTAACTAAAGGGGATACAAGTTGCACTTAATAAACAAGAACAACATACGCACATGTTAATTGTGCATCCAACGAGTTCGTAGTGTCAAGGTGATCATAAACATGTACCGTGATTCATGCCTAGTATTGTCTCCTAACAATACTTTAAAGAGAGGGAAAGGAATGGTAGGGCATCTTATTTGTCCATTGTGCTGAGATAAGTTAACAAAAGTGTTAAGATTTGTCGAAAGTCTATGAAGTGCGAGCCTTTCTTATTGCATGCTTGACACATGTATAAGTGATTGTACTTTTCAAAGGGGCATACTACAGTAGGGTCGACTTACTTAAGAAGTTAAGGATTATGCAACAATAAAGGGGGTAATCAGATAAGCGAAAAACTCTTTCTCCTCCCAAGTGATGGCAAAGGGGATAACAATCAGCAATAAGCCATATCATTGCCCTTTTCAAGATGAGGATAAAATAGCTCAAAGAGAGAAAAAGGAAAGCTCTGACCATGGTTGGAGAAAACTATAGCGGTACTTTTGGTTCGTAAAAATGAAATAAGGCTAGAAAGGAATAGCAATTTCTTACTTAATAATTAAGGGTATTTCTTTAACAAAACATACTTTTTTGTCAGGAATAGTAATTCCTCCAGTAAAGGGAAAGAATGGAGATTCCTTATCTATTCTATATTACATGGAATATAAATTCTTTTGATAGAATTTTTTACAAACCAACAAAGGAATAGATATTCTAGGGTAATAAAGCTGGCATACTAATTCAATTCCATTGAATCAAACATATTGCAGAAGAAGAAATCACAAATGGAGGCCCTAGCTTGACCTATATTTGGTGAAGGCTCTAAGATAAAGATCAGGGGGAGATTGAAAATCACCACTCTATCTCTAACCAAGCAACTTCAATTTAGTCTCTGACTCAACAAGATAAGGAGAGTGCTTTTTTTAACTTAGAGAACATGTCTATTCATATAAGGATTCCTCTTAGACCGATAACTATTAGATAATCATTAACAAGGTTTCAAGCTTGGTTACTACAGGCAAAGAAGCTTCTTTAGGTTAAGGGTATCCATTTTGCTATGAAGAAAGATCTTTCCAAGAGACAACTACGTTCCTTCACTACTGTGATCAATAGGCTATGGTATAAGTCATATTGTCCAAAGACAGCAAAAACAACATGTATGCTTGTATTTATGAGGCATATACATAAATAATATTTGATGTTTTTCGTAATGTCTCAATCCCAAGCTATGTATAACTTATAAATTTGTTTTTCATTTCATTGCACATGTATTACAAAGGTTAGACATATGGGATAAAATGGAAGCTAAAGCAACTGAAAAGATTATTGAAGTTGAAAAGAAGGCCAAGGCAGTAGAAGAGGTAGAGTCACTCCATGTTGAGTTGAATCCTTGCATAAGATAGTATAGAATAGAAATAGTAAATTCCGTGCTTATTATAGAATTTAGTTGCGTAGAGCGCAACCGACTGAGAATGAGCTTATCCATCTTAAGCACTGGATGTTAAAGGCGTAGCACAAACTTGAAGCTGAGCTCTTTCATGTAAGGAAGACGTTGCAAGTTGAGACAACAATGTGTAATGATGCGAAGGTTAAGTTCGTGAGCATCAAGAATTGCAATTAGTACTTGAGTTGAGGCATAGGTGAAGCACTTTAAGTCAAATTCGAATCAACCTATAATATATATATATATATATACAGAGAGAGAGAGAGAAAGAGATCAAAGTTGTAATATAAAAATAAATGGTTTTATAAAGAGAGGCAATGGAGTATTAATAAAAGGGCAAATTAGCCACTTTCAATAAAATATAATAATAATTACCCCTCACCTTTAACTTACATGCTTTTTCGTTCTACAATAGTCTCTCAAAAACCTCTAAACCCTGAATCTCCCTCTGTTGGCATCTCCATTAAAGGATCAATAAGAGATTAAGATAAGCCGCTTTCTTTTCCTTTTCCTTTTCTTGAGAGGAATACATCTATAAACCAACATGTATTAGGTGTTAAAGATGTTTGCATTTCGGGTGAACAAGAAAGCTCTTAACTTTATCGTTGGAATTGCATGGTAAGGGTTGTTTAATGCGTTCCATTGTCAAAACATGTCGTTTTGTTATAATAATAAACTTATATCCCTTGTTTGATAGGTTGTAGATTTGCAAAAGAGGAGAAGAGCAACTAATAGATTTGGGAAAAATGATCTATGAACGTTTGGCAAAGTAGTTATACGTGTTAAGAATGAATTTAGGGAGTTTACATGTTTAGTGATCAAAGGAATGGGTGATTTTGGAGAAAAAGATCCTCTTAAAGTGTAGGAGACAAGAAAAAGGGGGTCACGACCGTGTTTTGGTCCATGATTCCCTCGGCTCAATTTGTTTTGGACATCCCCGACCAGGTTATGGCCTTAACAGAGGCCGTAAAGGCCACAATAACGGCTTCGAGCCTATCACCACCTCAATGTGGCATTTAATGTAACAACCACATTTTCATTATCTTTATTTTTTAAGTCAATAACCAACATAACCTAAGGTTATTCGTTCTTAAGCCTAAACTTGGAGTAACTCACGACTCCATAACAAACACATATTAATATATATACATGTATTTGGTGTTGGGTACTCCCTAACACCCTAGAAACTGTAACCATTTTCACCTAATCTATTGGAATCATTTCCAAGTGTGACTGTATACGATGGTTCTTCATGCGTGTGTGCTTGATGTTTTGGCGTACTGAGCTTTAGCTCAATCCCTTTTATTTTCTTCAGGAGCAAGTAATGAGCTTGTAGTGCTAGACTTATCAAGATATGATATCTATGTTGTTTATGAGGATGACGATAATGGACCAAACTATCCAACTGAATTATGATCAGTAGATTTATATGATGTTGATTGTTGATATTTATGAAACCATGTTTTCTATTCTGGATTTCTTGCAATAGGTTAAGTTTAATTCCTCCATTAGGATAGTTGTAAGTAGGATTTTAGTTACGTCAACTTTATCATGAAGTATTTATCTTGAAATTATGGCTATTGATGAATTTATCTATTAAATGTGAATTTGGAGTTATTAAATGTTATTTGAAAACAATAACAAGTCTCTGAGCCTTAGATTAGGGTGTCATAAAAGGTTTTGATCTAGAACTTCATTGGAAGGAAACCCAATCTAATATTAAAATTGCAATATTCGCTAACAAGGTTTAAAGGCTAGAAAATGAGCTTTCATAGTGTGTAGAGACTGATAACACACGTATATAATTATTAGTTTGATTTTTATGTAATTATTAATAATATCTATGAATATTTTGAATGAATTCTACATATAATAGGTTATTATTTTGTTTTTAAAAATATCATAAACAGAAGATGAAATCGATTGAAAATTAGTTAAGTTTTTAGTGATTTCAATGCTAAAAATTAAAGGAAACCTTAAAGGTTCATTTGCGTTAAACCATGATTTTTTTAGCTAAAAAACCCTGGATGTTATCTGGGGCTGAACGATTAGAAATTGCTTGCATAAAGGAGTTTTTATGAAGAATAGAGATTATGTTAAAAATCATATTGCTATTGGGAGTTAATTTTGTAATGTATTGAATCACGCGAGATACATGGCGTTGAACACATCAGTATTCTTACTAGGCTCTTTTATATAATGTATTTACCTAAACTATAAATAGCTTTATTAGCATCACTTGGAAAGTTCTTATTAGTAGTTTCTAAAGAAGAATATAGAGAGGGAAAAAATGAACAAAGGAGAAGACTAATTTGGGAGATTTAGATTCAAGGATCTTAGATAAGGTTATTTCTTATTCTTTGCTTCATTTGTTTAATAATTCTATGGAATAGGGATTTTATTGTTTCTACACTTGCGTAACACTAGTTTTATTATGTTGTAAACCCCTTGGTTTTAGGGTAAAATTAGAGTAAACCCTAACCCTAGTCAAACCAGAATTTCAAAAGTCAACAAAAATCAATACATACTAGTAGTTTTAACTCCAGCCATCTCGCGTTCGAAACCTGAGAATAATAGAAATGAGTTAATAGATATTATAGTTTGGAATAATATAAGATAGCTTAAAAAGATCATATTCATAAAAAAATTGATTGTTTCGGACCCCAATGGGATCAATCCTCAACAAATGTGTTTTGGTACTCAGGATGGTAAAAATTATCCAAAAGTATGGTTAGACTTGTAACTTAATAACGATTTGTAAGATATTAGTTTTGTAATTTTTCGATATCTAAAAATATCATATATATAGCCTTTTTAAGCATATTTTTTTATTATTGGTAATTTATTTGTCTAATCTACTATTCATTATACAATTTCTACTATTCATTACTATTCACCCATCTCTACTTTTTCTTACTATATACTTTTTTCATCTTACATATCTATTACCTACAATTTACTTTCCCTATAATACTTTTTACATAACTTTCTTTACACTTCATCACATTTCTTTATCAAAATTAATCTCTCTCTCTCTCTCTTCCTCTCCCTTTAGCTAGCGCATACTCCCCCCTTCCTCTCTCAATTTTATTTTTTTAATTTATTTTATTACATCAAAATTCCCTCCACAATTCTTTATAAGTAGCACATCTCCCTCCACTTCTTTTACATATTTTCATTTCACTTAACAAAACTCTATCAAATTTTCCTCGCAAACTTTTCTCTCTAAAATTCTCTTTCCATCTCTCTTTTCTCTCCATAAAACTATCATTCCAATACTTCATTTCTTCTTTCAACCACAAATAATCTTAGATAAAAATTCCTAAAACTATCTTCATGTTCATGTTAACATAACATAACTATAGTGTATATTTATTATGGAAGCAACAGTGTGTTCATATCTTGATTAATAATGTTCAAGTATTATTATTATTGTTGTTGTTATATTATAATGTTTTATTATTGCACCTAATCTAACTTTTATATATTATTTAGTATATTTATGTGTATATATATTCTTAGAGCCTATAAGCTCGCTAACATAACTTTTAATTGTTCATGCTCTAATATTTCTTGCAATTTATTTATTTCATACAATTTTATTAAGAATAGTCTTTATCAAGTCAAAACAATCTTTTTTTTTTCTTATGGACTTGCCCATGTCTAAGTCTGGGAAGCCTTGATTCAAGCTAAAACTTTCCAATACTTGACTTTTAGTATGTGTTTATTTTATTTCTATGTCTTTATCTTTCATATGAATTATTTTTATCATGTTACTTATCTACAAGCTTATAGGCATCCATGATTATATTATTGTTGTCTTAATAAAAATAAAACAAGTTATTCCTTTGAAGAAGAAAATAGGACTAAGCCCTTTATATAAATGATTTTTGTCACTAAGGAAAAAATTTCCATTAAAGACTTAGTATTATGTTACAACAAAATTCTCTTAAAAAATTTAGACAAGTTCATTCTAAATTTTAGTGTTGTTATTATGCAAGACTTTTTTAAAATTTAACTAAGTAATTTCATTACTCTCTTTTCAAATTATCAAAAATAAAATTTATCATTTAAACACTTAATGTTGATAATTCTTTGCTATGTAAATTTTTCTTAATAACTTATTTATAAGATTATCACCAACACTTTAATAAAAAACTAAGAACTAAAGTTTTTTAAGTCAAGCAAAAATCAACTCGCCATATAAAAATCTACTTAAGAATAAAAATTGGTAGATAACTTGAAAGACTAAATTTATTGGAATTTAATTTATCTTTTAAAAGTTAAAGAAAAAATAATAATAAGAAATCACCTACTTACAATAACTCAAAAGTTTTTAGTTTTCTTTCCAACAACTTAAAATAAATTTGCCAAGTTACACTTTTTCAAACTCTTAAGATAAGTTGTTTTTATGAAAAATCATTGTTGAGACATCATTAGAATCATGCATATAATATGAATTTATATATGTATTAAAATGATTTTTCAACTATATGATTATCTATTTGTTTGTTATAGACTTTTTCGATGGAGTAAAATTTGAAAAGTTACAATTAAAGGGTTGGGATTTTCGGATTGATTATGTACCGACTCGTTTCAAAATCAAAATGACTTTAAATGTAAAAAGTAACTTTATAAATAGATAGATATTTTAGAATAGGTAGAAAATGATATCTTATATGCAAAATTCTGAGTTAAAATGAGCAAATTATGACATTTTTAAGTTGGAATTTATACAATTCGAATTTTACCGTGAATTTCAAGATAGAATTATAAAATGTAAGTAAAGCTTCTACGAAATGCTCATTCTAGGTATTTCTTTTGCTTAAGTGACAAGGAAGGAAAAGTCCTGTATCCCAAAGATTACTTTGATTAGGAGCTTTTCTGCATTATGGCCGAGTGAGTTTACTTCCTTAAGTTTTGTACTCATGTTTGTGCTTGTAGTGCTAGAAGCACTAGAAGTAGGACAAGATGAAATTGGAAAGTGCATGTGACTTATACTAATTGTTGAAATTATGTTAAGAATATTGAGGCATGAATTGTTGTTAATTAAAAGTTTGATATATATATATGTATATATATATTGCCATGTTGATGTGTTTGTAAATTCTATGATCGTGTCTAAGATATTTTAATTATATGAAAGAATTTAATAAATGGATTCATGCATAACATGTAGTGAGTCACATTACATTCACTATTATACACTTGACAGGACGATAGTATAATAGTGTTGGTTGGTATAACCAGTAGTATTTACGCATTGGCAAGTAGTAGCTGGTATGATCTATATGTTTGGTATTGACAAGTGGTAGCCGATAGAATCTACATGTTTTGTGTTGGCATATAGTAGCGGTATAATCTATAAAAGTTTTTATTTTAAAAAGTGTTGGTCGTAATTGGTTAGTATACCTAACCCCAAATGAAGGGCATAAATTCATTCAAGTTATAGTTCTCGGAAAACCATATAACTTGCCTGCTCACGTGTTCCATGCATCACATATCCTTGTCTAATTATAACTTGTTTGATATTTTGATTTGAGTATGATAACTTGGGAATATTCTCACTAAGCTAGTTCAACTTACACTCCTATAGATTTTTGTAGTCACGGGAACATCTTTTAATCTACCTGAGTTCCCCTTATACCCGGGTTAGACCACGCTTATGGGGAAATTCGGTTAAAGGCTTTAGATAGAAATTCTCTTAAAATCTTTTGGCTATAGAGATTTACATATGTAAGATTTAAATTGAATTACAAATCCTTGGACATTTATTGGGAGAATGCCCCTAAGTTTATGTCAAAACCTTATTATCATTAATCTAGTGGACATATGTTTATTAGTTTTTGTATATTTTATATTACTACTTAAACCACATATCTCATTGGTGTCTCCTATTACTGTGTTAGATGCCTTACATATAATATTGAGATTTTCGCGTGACTAAGGTAGTCATTCTTAAGTCTTAATATTGTATGTGGTGGAGTGCCACATTTAAGGTACCTCTTAGGGCATGACACATGTAAGGTGCTAATAAGTTGAAGGGTTAATTAAACTTTCACGTCTCTAATGATTTGATTGAGAGTTTTTATAATAAGGTTAATATTTCTAGAGTGTGCGCCTAATTTATTAGATGCATCTACTAAATAGTGTATTATATGCATAATTAGATCTTTATAATTGAACAAACTTATGTGTCATTTTGAGTATGGAACTATATGATTTTATTGGATTACGATAAAATCTAATTAAGGAATTCATAGAGCAAACAGAATGTCTGATTGACAAGTATGTTAATCGATTAAAAGTAATGTTATTTATTTGATTAATTGGGAAAATTCCAATTAATTAAGGATCACTGATTGTGGATCTAAGTGATCTCTAATAAAGTTTACATTGGGAATTTTTATGGTGCAAATATATGATAATGAATTTTGCTATAAATTGTATCATTTATGCATGATAATATTTAGGGGAAGAAATGTCTAGGTATTTCCTTTTATTAGAAAATAACTAATAATTATAATAGTAGAAATTTTATTTAGATTAGCTAACTTAACAATCATTATTATCTGTGCTTGCGATCCTTGCAGAACAACACCCAATCTTATTGGCTATATTATACTTGGTAATAGGTACACTAGCCTACTTATGAGTGGTTAGAGACCGTCTCCAAATTTGATAGTGGAATGGTCATTTCTCATACCACTAAGAGGAAAAATTTGATAAAAGATTATCGGAGTGATTGATGGATAAATAACCAAGCTATTGCTATGGAAGGTATGGTGTATGCCTTACTAGAGGAAATTCGAGAAACATATCCATAACTCGATTTAAGAAATCATGAGGATAAGCACCAGACTAGGGAGGAGGAAGAGGAGAGAAAAAGACACTTTTCTCCTATTGAGAAAATAGAACTCATGGCTTTGCTTCAGGAAGATATATGTAATAAAAAAAAATGAAAGATTTCAAGAGGCCTAAGTGACCATTGTTGGATTCATGGCTTCTATTAAAGAGGAAGCTATTGCTCCTCCAACCTTAAGTTCAACTGCCAAACCTAGTACTACTACTTAAGAGGCTATGTAAGACGTTAATCCTACTAATCTACCAACCAATTCTTTTGATCAAGCAAACAACATGTGCAAAGACAATGTTTTAAACATTTACTTAGGCATAAATGCTTAAGGATTGTATTCTTCTTCTTATTCTTCTTTTATTTAAAATCTAGGTTGGAATATAGACCATGACTTTATACATTTTCTACATTTTCCACATTTTTGTTATGTTTGTTTATTTATTAAATGTTAAACTACCTTATCACTCGAGTGTGCTAAGCTTAGGTGAGCTTCATGTACTTAGTTGAGAGTGAAGCTTGACTTTGGTATCTAGGTCAAGTGTGAAGACTTAGCATAAAGAGATCTGAAGAGGTATAATGGTAAGAGCATTATAAAAATTGCACTTGATGGGGTTCTTTTGTCACTCCCAAAATGATATTCTAGACATGACAGTCCATTTTATAATATTAAAGCTTAAGAATAATTACCTTAGTCATGCAAAAACTTTGATATTATGCGCAAAGTGTACTTACACGACAATGGGAGACATCGGTGGAGTTATGCAATTTAAGAAGATAACAATAAATAACATACAAGAATTCCTAAACATAAATTAATAACTTCAATGATCAAGGTCTTACAACTAAAAGGGGCATACCCTTGCCAAATTCTTATAGATCATCAAGTCTTTTCAAAAGTAATCAAAACTAACTCATAAGAAACTACAAAACTACATAAGGAAAAACCCATGGAAGTTTACTCCCAAAATCTTCATGTAAACTTCATGTAAAAGCTCCTCGAGTCATAGCCTTCCTTACCTAAGGGTAGGTCCCCCTAAGGTAGAGCAAAAAATACTCTTGCGTCAAAAGGAATCTATAAGGGTATAAGCACAACTTACTTAGTGAATGAGTTATAGTAATGATGTACCCATATATAGAATATAATCAAATCAAGTTTGTTAATCAAGCATATGCAATGTAACACTCATATTATTAACAAATACATACAACTATTCAAAAATCATATGAATAATGGATTTACGCCATCTATATCAAGAGTTAGGGAATGCTTTGAAAGATCAGGCCCATATGATCACCAGTTTTAGTAAACTTTTAGGCCCCTACCAACCACCAATTTTAGTAGACTTTTGGTTCATACTAACCACCATTACTAGTCTCCGGACTTCTCACTCAAAGCAATCGATCCAACATGGCTCTTCATGATGTCGTATTCCTTGAACAAAGTAGTTCCTTGTGCTGAAATAGGGCACCTTGCCTATCTAGTCCCACACATAAGAGTAGTAGAGAAAAAAAATGGGACTTGACTTCGTGTTATGCGTGAGTCCAACTGAGTTATTACTCATTTTTTAAAGTGATCGCCAAGATTCACACAAACATTTCAATGATGTAACAGAATAAAAATATTAATCAGCAACTCAAGTTCTGATATACTCATCTTTCATTTATCAAGCACCATAAACGCAAGTATGAACCCATGGTGATCCCACATGCCAATCCATTTTTATCTTTTCCTTATATTTTAGTGTTTTTATTCTACAAACACATATAATAATATGTAAAGCAAGAAAGCAAACTCATTAAGCCATCTTGAAATCTTCTAGCCAAAAGAATCCTTCAGAAACGAGGCCTTGAAATCCTCGTCACTTAGACAAAAGAAATATCCAAAATGAGTATTTTATGTTAGTCTTACTCAATTTTTCTAACTCTATCAACTCTACTATAGGTAATTTTCCATGTTACTAAGTTTAAACTTTAAAATGGTCATAAATAATTCATTTTAACTAAGATTTTTGTGTACAAGTAGTCAATTTCTACCTACTTCAGATGCTATATTCATTTACAAGGTCATTTCAAGCATTTAAGGTCATTTTGGTCTTAGAATCCCTAGGTTCACATTGCGTCCATATTCATGGTTCGGTTCATGTTGACACTCTTTGCAAGTTTCATATAGACTTTCTATGGCAAGTACGTTTGTTATTTATATTTTGAACACAATTAAAAACTCAAAAGCTCATAGCATATACATAATCCTAGTGATGTTGTTCAAAAATAGAATTTTCACTAAATAGTCTTTGCAATAGTGTTAATAAAAGCTTAGGCTTATGAAAATTAGGTTTGAAGACTTTGCAGTGAAATTTACTTCTTGGGACTTCTAATGAAAAGTTCAACTTGAAATAAAATGCTATACTTTATTTTATCCTTTGTAAATTTTGGTTTAATTTTTAATTGAAAGCTTATTTACTAAAACATTGATTTTAATGTGTTTTCACGAAAATAATTTCAAATTGTAACAACTCCAAGATTCATGCTTATGTCTCGGCATTTATACAAAAATAGGATTTTAGTTTTGTTTTCAAAAATTTTTTTTACAAAGGTTTTCCTATGTATTGAAAATAAACTTTAGAAAAATATTTTGCATAATAAAGAATTGTCAACATGTAAAGTTTAGGAAAACAACAACATCACTATAAACATTCTAAGTACATGAACATAAAACTAAACTCATAATTATGGCAATAATGTACTTAAAATGAATACTTAGCAAAGTTAATAATAGGAATATAAAGATAACAAAAATAAACATGGGAGTCTTAGCTCATAATCAAAGCTCATTGGGACTTGAAATAATCCAATCATCGTATTATATAAATAAAAATGAAGTAAGATGAAATAAAAACAAGTGGAGTCTTAGATTTTTGTCAAAGCTCGTTGAAACTTGAAATATTCCAATCTTATTCTAACTCGAATATAGACAAGTCCAAGACTAGAAAATGACTAATAATTTTGTGATTTGAAATAGACAAATCTAAAACATAGAATTAAAATTCTTGAAAGTAAAAAACACAAATAAAACAAGTTAGATTAGTGAGCATTAGGCTCTAAAATTCATGTATTTACTTATACATATCGATACTTATATAAAAGTTAGATTAATTAATCAAAGTTTCAATCTTGAATGATTTTCATGTATTTCTACCCCTAACTTTTGGGCATCATGGGGAAAATTTCATTTAGGATTTTGTATGAAATACCTACATAATCATAATATAGGATATAGGTGCAGTGGGATTACCCAAACAAATGAAAATGAAGTTGTGTGTTTTGCTTCTGTGTGTGTGGGGGGGGGGGGGGTGGGGTGGGGTTGGGGGGGGAGGCGGTGTGGTAGGACACATCGTCGGTAAATAAGGGAGAGAGAAGAAGAAGAGAGAAAATTTTGAGAGAATTTACGTAATAAAGTGGATATCAAGTGTGAAAAAGTGAGAGGAGTGGTAGGTATTTATACAAGAAAAATGAGGGAATTGAAGTAGGAAAAGAAATTGAAAAGCAAAATAAATAGGAAGGTTGGGGAAGGGGGGCAAGTGGCGTAGTGAGACTAAGGGAGAGAGAGAGAGAAGGAAAAAAATTATGAAAAGTAAGGTATGAAGTAATATGGATTAGATATGTGTAAGAATAGGTTATGTAGGTGTGTAAGATTATAAGAAAAATTTATTGATGTGAATAGTAATGAATGATGGAAAAGATAAATTATTTACTGGTAGAAAGTAAAACATGCGTATAAGTTGCTATAACCGATGTTTTTATGATCCGATCTTATCCAATATTATAACGATGAATTTATATTATTTGATTATTAATTATATGTTGGACTATTTTGTCTTGATTCGCGTGTAGGTGATCAGATACAGAAACCATTATCTATAAAGGTTAAGGTTTTGAAATCTCCTACCATTTTAGGGTATAAGTCTTATACTTAACTTATTATTATGGTTTTCACCACTTACTTAACTCGTCTAATATTTTAAGGTCTTAGAATTTGTCTAATCAGGTCTATAGTTTATAAGGTTAGAGTTAACTCGATTTGACTTTAGGGTTATGATTCCCCCATCAAGTTTAGGTTTGCTCATAAGACTACCGTAAATTCTAGGGGTTTACATCTTTAGATATTCAGATTTAAGTCCATTAATGGGGATCATGGTTGTCAAACTCGTGAGTTTACTCGTACGTTTTTATAAGTTGATGAGATTTCTATTCAACTCGTATACAAAATCATTTTTTGAGTAAACTCGTAAGTAGAATTGTAGAATCATAAGTAGAATCGGTGGTAGAATTGGTAGTAGAATCATAAAGTTTTAATTTTACACTTTTTTTTCTATTTGAAATTTAAAAATGCAATCAATTTAATATATTTAAATTTAGGGTTATGGGGTTAGTTCTTGATATTTATCTTAATTTTAGTTTTTTTTTTTAATTTTTTTCCTTTTATTTCCATTTTTTGTATTTTTCAGAGAGTTATTTTCTTTTATGTTATATACTTTGATATACTTTGACCATTTTGAATGAAAATTAAACTAATATATATAGTGCTATATTTTTCTTTTTTTTACTAATTTTCTATATATAATTTATTTGCCATAAATGCAATGATTTTTTATGTAAATATATAGTGAACATGAAAATATTCATTACTGCACAAAACTAGCTACTTACACATGATAATTTAAAATTATTTGCAATACATCTTAATAATTGTAGATTATGAATCATCATTAAATAAAAATAATTATTTTAATTATAAAATTGCACTAAATATATTAATGACAGTATATGAATTATGATTGGTAAAACTTAAATTTTGGTTGTATGTAACTAATTTAATACTAAATTCTTTATTTTCATAATTTATTTAAAGTTTTATTAGTTTAGTAAGTATATTGATGCTTTTTGCAAGCAAATTTACATTAGTTGTAGAATCTTACGATTTTACGTTTCGATTTTACGTTATGATTCTACAGACCCCTTAGCGATTCTAGGTAGAAACTCGAGTTTGACAGCCATGATGGGGATATTTAACCAAACATGTAGAGTTAGTTCGCAAGGGTTGAGAAGGTTAGGAACTTGACACTTGTAAGGTGCATTTAGAGACTGGTTAATTAAGTGCTCACATGTCTAAGAGTGGGCTAAGACTTAGTGCCATTAATACTTCAAATTCCAAGTTAAGTAGGACGATGCCTTTATGTTATAAAATGAAACAACAATAAGAGGTGGATAACAGAATGAATAGTTATTTCGTTAATATAACTGGATTATAGTACATTTGTTTTTACATAAACTGATTCATTTAAAATAATTTCTTAGATTATAAATGTTCATTGTTCTAAATATGGGTTAACCATCTATATACGGCATTCCTTACAACTTTGACCAGATCCTCCCAATTTGGGGCTAGTATACCTTAACCTTCTCATGAGTTTATTAAATTCAATCTCCAACATAATAGATCTTCAAACCAAATTTTCCTTATATTTGACCTTCTTGTCATAGTACCGAACTAATCTTAGTTAAGCGACTGTTAATTTTATTCGATCTAAGTCACAAACTCCATTAATGACATCCAGTTTGGTATGGAGACTGATTTAATCAGTCGATAGGTTTGGGCTCAAGTTTGGAGTTCAGAAAACTCCAATTCAATAGGGTATACAACTTTTGTGTTAAAAGAAGTCAATGGAGTATCATTAGTTGAAATGCGATGAGTAGTTTAGGATCCCCATAAGATAGTAGGAACCTGTCTGCTCAATTTTCTTTAGCCTTGTCGACCCTTTTCTTGAGACTATTGAGAATTACCTTGTTCATTACTTTGGCATGCAAGCATGTCTATGGATGTGCTACCAACGTGTGGTGTAAACTAATATGAAGTCCCTTATAGAATTTCCTAAACTTTTACTTGCCCAATTGAGTCCTATTAGTCTCATTATCAATGATTAAAATGCATGGGACATAAAAAAACCAGTGATTGTGTGGTTCAACATGAAGACTTGACGCTCTTCTCTGTAATTTTTACAATTACTTCCACCACTTACCATTTGGTAAAGTAGTTAATAGCTACAATGATGTATCGTCATTGAACAATTTCCTTCGAAAAGGGGCCGAACATATCAATTAAGAATACAATCGAGGTAGGTTTGGAATTGGACATTTGGAACCCGAACCGACCCGATTCTTAATGGGGCATCCCATAACCCAAGAAAAACCTTATCGGTTTTTTCTTATCATTCCCAAAACTCGATCCTGCAGGGTTTTAAGGAACCCATTTGCTAACTTGACCTGCCTTGATAATGGAAGATTTTGAGTTTTCTTTTTCCTTAAAAAAAATTAGCAAAAGAAAAAATTTTGCTTGAATTATTAATGATGCAAACACTAATTAGCAAAAAAAAAAAATCACAATACCAGAAAGCGAGAGAGCTGAGAGCCATGAGCTAGTGAGTGAGCACAAGAGAGCGAGAGAATAAGCACGAAAGAGTCGAGAGAGACTGACGAGTGCGAGAGAGAGAGAGTGAGAGAGTGAGAGATAGAGAAGGCGAGATGCGAGAGATAGAGAGAATGAGAGTGATGTGAAGGCGAGAGATGAGAGTGAAACCAAAGAGGTAAAAGTGACTACGCAACTAAGGATGAGAGGATAAGAAAGTGGTTGGGTTTTTTTTAGTCTTTTACTTGTCTTAATAACTTAATATTTTTAATATTTTTATATTTTACTTTAAATTTATGCTGGTTCGGGTTTTCCTAATGGGTTACATATAAACCCGAAACCGGACCCGATAACTTATCGATTTTTTTTAATCTCAAAACCTTTCTTAAAACCCTATAAGGTTTGACCTTGTATGGTTTTTAGCAGGTTAGATACCCTATAACAACCCGCCCTGTTGCATTCTTAATATTAATACCTCACTAAGCAAAAGGCCATAGGCTAGTAAGAGGATGCATGAGGTTTTTATGCACATGTTCGAGTGGGGCATGCTTATTACATTGATGGCAATATTGTCCCACTGCAAAGGTAGCTTCTTCCGTGGTAAGTTAATTATATCCAAGCCTAAGAGCTTGAACCTATAGTATTTGACTTTAATGTGATGCTGTATACCCCTGTATGCAGTTCTTGCAGGACATTTTGCCTTTCATCAATTCAAAGGAATCAAAGGAGAGGAAATTAATGGGTTGGGTACCCTAAAAAACCTATAGAGTTATGGGAAGGGTTTAGTAAAAGTTTTGTGATCCTATAGGGTCTCTAGTTGGTTTTAGGTCATAGTTATGATCATAAAATGTCGACTCGATCCGCTAAAATTACTATAAAAAAACAATTTAAATTTTAAAATTAAAAAAACTTAACAAACATTAAGGTTTGTCATAACTCATACATTATTAAGTTGTTTTAAGTAAGTGGATTATTTTTTTTATCTTATATATAATAGTAGAGGGTAAGTAATATTGTCGTTACGAACTTATTATTGATGCTAGCAATTAAATATTAGATAATATGTCAAAGGAATAATTTCCATATTTTTTAATTGGCATAGTTTATTACTTAATATAATATAAAGTATGTATTTTATGAACTAAAAATATGATTAAGCACGTGTTTTCTATTGTTTTCGATATTTTGACATTAATGTCCTTTTTTCGACTAGAAAAATTAAAATGAAATACCATATATAGCTTGAAAAGATAGAAGGCTAGCTTCATAAATTTTGTATTACATAATTTTGATAAAATTTTCCTTATTTAGAATGGTGTTTAAATTTGCATTACACTTGATCACATGTTTCGATAGAGAAATATAAATTCAAAGAGTCGCATCTTATCCCACACCAGAATTAAATAAAAAAGTATATAAAAAATTGCAAAGAAGAAATATGTGTCACACATATACAACAACTTTTGATATTACATTGTATTGTTATTATACTTTTTTGTAGGTATTGATATAGAATATGCAATATGAAGTCGATATTATATTGTCTTGTTTGTCCACTTTACAAGAACCTCTACACAATAAGAATGAACAAAAAGGGGGCAAAAGGAGTAAAAACACAATTGGGGTCAGCAGACAGGTCAAGACTATGACCCTATAGGGGCAGATTTGTATATTACATTAAAAACCCTATAAGATCGCGGTTAGGTTTGGATGACCTTATAGGAAATCAGGTTGGGTTTGAGTCTTATATGACCCATTGTAAACCCACCCCGGTTGCATCCTTAGAGAAAATGTAAAAGATTGTTGGTAGAGGACATCATCAATCAAGGTGAAGTTGGCTACGTTATTCATCAACTTTCTTACTTCAATTTAGTCCTTAGAAGAGTACCATGCTTGAGGTTATTAATGATCGTCATCTAGTCCACGTTAAGTTTGAGTTGATATATACCAAGTACAGAACTTGACGTGTTGTTTGTTGATTCTTTGATCTCAGAGGTACTCTACAAAGTCCTTATTCTCTTTTTTAAGGTTGGGAATGCTAGTAGAGGCAAACTTTAAGAGCTTGTCAACCCCATTGTTCTTAGCTTTAGGAATCATGTAGATGCTCTAAGATAATAATTGTAATGTTAAAGCTCAGCAACTTTTAAGTACTTAATTACCGCATCCCTTCTAGTCTCATACTCACTCTTGTCTTATCAGACAACAAGCATGAAGTCAAATAAAATTTTCAATTTCTCCATAGCAATATCTTTCACAATGTTGAGGTTAGTAATCAAGGCTTATACCCAGCTCCATAGTTGCTTACATCAAATATGAACGTCAAGGCATAATAAACTTTAGCTCTACAAGGTCATTCATGGACAAGCTCTGCTCTACTACCCCCTACCCCACTCCCCTTAAAAAAAGAGTGATAATCAATTAGCATGGAAAGTCCACTTCAGCTTTTAACCCTACTTTAAAATGCCATCCTCTATAATGTACTTCACAATCAAGTTGACCAAAACTTAGGCCTTTTTCCAACATCTTTGGGCTTATACAAGATGTCGTATTTGCTAAGTTCAATGATGTATTCCATCATAGTGTGAAGTGTTAGGCCCATGTGAGATGATGCAAAGTGGTAGATCGAACAAGATAATGGCTTGATATGCTTCAAAATACAATCCAAGCCATCTCACGAAAATAATAATCCCACGACAAATTTCTTGACCTTAGAGTATTTGACCTTAGATCTCTAAAGAATGTGGCATGCATAATATATAGGTAGGTGTTCCCTTCCTCCATCCCTTTGATACTAAAGAGATAGCTCAACCACTCATGATTAAGTATAAATAAAGATCTTTGTTAAGGGTTACCTTTAATAGGATGAAAAGCTTTATTGGTAAGGCCTTTAATTCGATGAAGGCTACTTCATTTTGCTTGGTTCATTACAAGATAGATGGATTCCTTAATGCCCGAAAGAATTCAAGTACCTATTAGCATTTTTTAATACAAACTTGCTTAACTCGATAATCCTTCCTTTAGCTCGGTGAAGGCTACTTCATATTATTTGACGACTGCTTATTGCTTCCAGCTGAATGTTCTCTTTTTTGTTTGGCAAACTTTTGCACTTGGGTCCATGCTAAGATGATGTGTAATAACTTTAGGGAAAATGCTTAGTATGTTCGCAGATGACTAGGCAAACTCATCATTGTCAAACCAAAGGAAGACTATGAGTTTCTCCTTAAGGACAACGAGTATTGGAATCCTTGAGTTATCTGCTAAGAGCTATTGCTAGGCTGTATCTTTTTAGATACCTTGATTCTCCCATATATTTTTTATTGTTCTTCTAGTCCGATATAATTTGGAATTCCTCTTCCTCAACCAATGCTTTTACATATATGACTTTAGAGAGCATTTGGTCTCCTCTATAAACACCAACTTTAGGACAAGTGGGGAATTTAAACTTTAAATAAAGAAGTGGGTAGATAATATGAAAATAAACTAGCTGAGTTGACCTAAGATAACATTATAGGGTAACTAATGGTTTACTATAAGGAATTTCACTTGGTAAATGACAACATTCTCATTGTTGTCTAGCTTGGGAGGGTAATAATGCACCTCACTCTAACGATTGGTCATTAGAACCATACATATCATGATCACATGACTTCAGTGCTTTCTTAAGCTGGAGGGCCATATACTCATATGCATGGTTGAAAATAACATCAACACCATTTCATTTTTCTACCATCATTTTCTTAAGCTAGAATTTGACGATATTAGCTAAAATGATATAGGCATCCAAGTGAAGGATCCAAATTCAACCCTTAAAATATTCATTTGAGATGGATATTAAAATATCCAGTCTTAGCCTCTTTGTGTAGAGACTCATGACCTACTTTCCTTTTTAAATACTTATCAAGCAGAAGCTACCTGGTAAATATCCTCCATGTACCTCCCATCATGGTATTGACTACACCATTTAGGCCTCTTATTATTGCAATCATCAGCTATGTCATCCTCCTTTTCTTGACCTTGCTAGACTCATCCAAGCCAAGAAGGTCTCTTCACATTGTTTGTGAGAATTCACAACATTTTCCTTTAATAAGATATGCTAATGTCTTATAGGGCATTCTTTAACTAATAATACTCATTAGTATTGTAATTGTGATCCTGATGTTAGTCACAATATTTTTCCACATCACGTTAGCATGGGTTGCTCCTTATCTTAGGATGTGGGAGTAGAATATTTTAGTTGTAGATTTTCAAAAATGCCTTCCCTTAAGGCTTGTAGAGGTTTATATCCTGCAAAACTTTCAAATAGGTGTTTCCACCCATTATTTATTCCATTTCAGATTGACAAGGCACCTGAATCTTTGTTAGATGGGGGGTTAAGTTGTGAATCTAGCCTTTGCTAATTGTTTCTGTTTTCACTCATAAATTATCCTCTTGGATGATATACTTCTTTGCTTTTACCTTGAACTGCTCAAGTTTTTTGAGGTTTTTTTTTTTGCTATAGGCTTGGAAAAAAATCTTCATTAGATTTACTCCATGAGTGCATTTTGTAGTGCGACCCTTAATTAGGATTGGGGATCTCTAGTGTGGTTATAGAGAAGTATGTAACAAACTCTCACAATGGTTCTCTCAACCTTTGCTTTATTACATAAAGGGACGAATAGAGATGTAATCGGGTCCAGTTTGTGATGATTTTCACAAAACCTGAACCTCAACCCAATACCTTATGAGGTTTTCAAAACCTATCATAGCCCTATATGGTTTTTGTCCATAAACATAAGACCCACCCAATATACCACATAAGGTACCTAAGCCTGAACCCTATAAAGTTAATAATATTTCAATTATAACTATCAATGTTTAAATTTATCTTTAAAAAATTTTCTCCTAAATTACATACCTAAATTTTTTTTCTTGTTTACTCGTGGAAAATTTACTTTTATTAATAATTGTGTATAGAATAAGTTCTGCTAAATTTTTTTTCTTTATTCTTAATTAACTTAACATTGCAATAAGTCATCATAATTATTAAAATCAAATATTATTGAAAATGAATGATCTACAAAATATAAAATGTATATATTATTTATGAAATTGAACTATAGGTTTAAAAATGTACGTATGATATATTAAATTAAACTACTGCCTTAAATGTATAAACTTTAAATTAGTTTGAATTTTTAATTTTATGATGGGAATCGTTTCACGGTCTTATCTATTAATCTACTTGAAGGAGTGAACAAAGATCAAGTCAAGAAGGACACGAGACGCGAGTTTAAGCCGAGAAGTAATCAAGTAGCACATGCATCAATTTACTCATCAAAGCTAGCGACCCAAACTTTCAAAGCCAGCATCTCTCCAATCAACACCGACAGCCTTCTTTAATGGCCTTCATTATTGTTGAAAGTTGCTTCGCAAAGCCAATGGCCTTCTTCTTAAAAGCTGGCAGCGTTCAATGTATCATGGCTATAGAAGACAGTGTAGTAGCCTTAGGTTATCTAGTTGCCTGTACATTGGCTCAAGGCCGGTGGTGATAATCTCCAATACCGGCAGTGTTGAACCATAGGACAACGGCGTACTTGGTCGGCTTTCATTCAAAAACACATATTTTCATTATTTCGTGTTCTCTTTTATTTGCTTCTTGGGTACTATATATATACCCTATTGTAATGAATCCTAGGTAGCTTTTGATATTTTGACAATTGATATTTGAGAGTTTTCTCAAATTTTCTCTTATCAATCACCATGTTGATTGTGGCGAGATCTTTTTGTTCTTATCAATCGTATTAATTGTGGCAAACAAGTCACTTCATCTTGTTTATGCGTAATATCAAACGAGATAGAGTGTAGTTCGGGTTGATTCGATGCATAATATCCTTATCAACGCTGTCCATATTATTTCCTTTCATTATAAATCAAAACCCAAAATACGAAAGTAGTTCTAATTTGCAAATCAAGGCGTCTAGAGAATTAGGCACATTGTAATTTGGTATCAGAGCAAAATTGCGGTGACGGGATGATCGGTAAGTGTGAAAGATGTGATCTTTTACATTATTATTGAGTTACTTACCAATTGTGAAGTGTTGGTGGTATTATTGTTGGATTCTACTAAGACTGAGAATTAGGGTTTATATGTGTTGAAAGCGAATTGAAAGTGTGAGATTGAATTGGAGGATTGATTTGTGGTTGCATTAAGTGCAGTGTGTATTGTGAATGAAATTTAGGGTTTGTGCTGTTCTTGTGCCTGATTTGTGTGATAAAAAAATTGTATTTTATATTAAGATGAAGATGAAAAATTTTGAAGGATCTCCTTATGATAATTGAAATAAGCTTCTATCCATGATCAATGATGGAATTCACAAATGGTTAATGATTTGTTAAGAAGAAGAATCTTAATCCATTGAGATTGATGATAATGATGATGGTGATTAGAAATTGGAATGCACAAGATGCTTAGGCTGTGGACATATGGAATACTAATGTTCAAATGAATATGCAGTGACTTGTCAATAAGTTCCTATATTTCTTATGGAGGATGAAATTGTGAGTAAAGTGCAAAAAGAAACTTTTATGATGGTTAAGAAAATGTTGTCATTGATATTCGAGAGAATAAAAGGTTCCTATCGTTATATATGGAGATGGTGGAACTGAAGTTGTGGAAGAAATTGATGAAGAGAAATTTGGCACATCATATTTTAGTATCAGAGCATTCTTGGCATATATTTTGGTATCACAGCATTCTTGGCATATCATCTTTGTGGCGATTTTCTTGAAGAGATTCCAAAAGTTGATATGATGAAAACAGGTATTACAGGGGCTGAGCAAAGTAACAATGACCTGAAATCGCATCTTGATATATGTATACCTGAGATAATACCACTTCCAATTGTGAAAGGGAATAATGAGACTTTCAGGTATTTTTATGATGATCTTCCTTTAGTTCATCCATTATATTTGACCTATTTATAAAATTACCAACAATCGAGGATTATTGTGGTATTATTGTTCCTATGAGATCTTATGAACTGTTTGTGAACATTCATTGGAGCCTATCCGATGGTTATATATATTGGAGAAGTGTTATGAATGATTATCATATTGTGCTACGATGGGTGAGTGCTACACATCTAGTTTCTTTATTTGTGTTGTTGATGATAGTAGCATAAGTGGTTTGAAGGGGTTTCGACTGTATGTGTAGGAGGTGCATTGTTTGAATCAATATGAGCTTATGTATTTCCTTAACAAAGAATATGCAATCTTTGAGTAGAATTGAGAATTTTATGAGGGAAACTATTCGCTTTGTTATGAGATGAAGGGGTGTGAAAATTAAAGTTATTACAATGTTTTGTGGGGAACCTATGAAGTTTGTTGTACCATTGTTCTTCTATCAAAGGTTGGAATCAGTGTAGAGGATTGAGGAAAAGAGGAGTGGTTTAGCATTTTGCAAACATAAAGCTAGGAACAAGAAAGACTTGATTTTGTACCAAACTCCTTCAATGCTGAGAGAGTGAATGAGGTACTTATAAAAGAAAAGTGTGGAGTGTTGAGAGCCAAACACCTTAAACACGATTGTAAAGAAATTTCCAGAGAGGTGAGAGAGCTAAAAAAAACTTGTGAGGAAAAACTTATTCTTATTATACTAATTCTTTTCTGCAGGTATACTCAAATTCATTGGAAACTGTCATCTTGATTTTGAATGCAGACCACTACATCGAGATTTCTACCTGTTAAACTTGAGGACAAATCTTCAACAAACTCGGGAAGATTATGGGAATCGTTTTACGATCTCATCTCGAGTTTAAGTCAGGAAAGAATCAAGTAACATTTGCATCAATTTACTCATCAAAGTTGGCGGCCTAGACCTTCAAAGCCGGTAGCTCTCAAACCAACACTGATGACCTTCTTTAATGGCCTTCATTATTGCTGAAAGCTGGTTCGCAAAACCAGTGGCCTTCTTCCCAAAAACCGGTGGTGTTCAATATATCACAGTCGTAGAAGATAGCGTGGTAGCCTTAGGTTGTCTAGTTGCCTATACACTGGCTCAAGGCCGGTAGTGGTCATCTCCAATGCTGGTAGCGTTGAACCCTAGGTCGTGGTGTACCTGACCGGCTTTCGTTCAAAAATGTAGATTTTCATTATTTCGTGTTTTCTTTTATTTGCTTATTGGGTACTATATATACCCTATTGTAATGAGCCTGAATAGCTTTTGATATTTTGACAATTGGTATTTGAGAGTTTTCTCTTATCGATCACCTTGTTGATTGTGGCGAGATCTTTCTGTTCTTATTAATCATATTGATTGTGGGAACAAACCACTTCATCTTGTTTGTATGCAATATCAAACGAGATAAACAATAGTTCGGGTTGATTTGATGCGTAATATCCTTATCAACATCGTCCATAGCATTTCCTTTCACTATAAATCAAAACTCTAAAATACAATAATACTTCTAATTTGCGAATCAAGGCATCTAGAGAATTAAGCATGTCATTTTGTTAATTGAAAAGAATTTCTTAACAAAAAAAATGAAAAGAATTTAATAATATTTTTTCTTAATGGGTTTTGGTTTCTAGCGAGTTTTATATCTATCTTGAAACTCGACCAAAAACTCTATAAGGTTTAGCACAATATCCCATAACCCATCTCAAACCTTATAAGGCAATGTCCTATAGGGTATTTATCAATTAGACGGGTCGAATACCCTATAAATACCCTCCTAGTTACATTCATAAGGACAAAATTGGGTACATTCATAAGGACAAACTATCCTTCGTTGGTAGTTATCCAACCATGAAATGAAGTTTACCAGTAATGGGATAATGGAAAGTCAAATGCCTCCATTTTCAACTTTTAGCAATTTAGTATTGATAAGTGTAAAAAAAAAATCTTATTATTTGTATTAATTTGATATTATATTATATGAGTTTTATATAATTTATTAAAGAAAAGGATACTTATTTGGTTAAAATGTTAATTTTAGGAATAAAAGAAGATAGAGAGCTTAATGAAGACATTTAGATGAGATAAAGGAGATTTTGATGAAGAATTGGGTAAAGTGAAGATTCATAACATACATAACCTTCTGCACAAGCTGTGCAGAATATTGGTGTAGGAAGTGAAATACAACTAGCAAGCAACTCCAAAGTGCACAAGGAGCTACACAAGTTGTATAGCATGCATGTGTATAACCTAGAAAGTGGTCAGAAGCATGTTTGTATTTTGCACCGACACCTTACATGGGCTATGCTCGAGGTTATGTAACCTCATTTCCACATTTTTTCATCAGTTTTAATTATATATGGCCTCAAACACAATCCATGTAGGATGATTGTGTAAAGCTTATTTTGGCTTTTCCTACAAATAGCTGCCTTAACTCGTCATCTATGATACATATCTCTATTTCTACAAACCTTAGAGAGAAAAATAGCTACTTTTGAGTGGAGAAATGCAAGAGTTCATTGAAGATCATAGGACTTTATGTCAAAGGGTTGTAAGCATGACTTCTCTCTATTTTTCCTTATTCCATATTTGTAATTATTCATCTATGTAAAAATAGATCTATATACCCTAGATCTTGAGAAACCCTAACCCTAATGTAAAGAATCAATTGTTTCATTAATAGAAGTTCATGTTCTTGAATCTATTCATGTGCTTTTATTGTTCATTTGATTTAATATATGCGTAGTATTATATCATTGTATGATTCTTGTTAATTAGGTGAAAATATCAATTGATGAGATCGATCCTACATGGATAGGGAAGTTTGTATGTGATTCTAGACATAGATTACATGAAGTTTTTGCATAAAGATCTAATTTTTTTTATGAATCTTGAACTATAATACAATCCTATATGCAATTAATGATGAAAGATATTTCCATTAATCATGTAAGGTTAGTAGTTGATATTCTTGAAAGAGATGTTGATTAAATATAAAGTTCTTGTAGTTGAAGGTGCTAAATGAATTATTAATGATATTTTGTAAGAAATGAATTATAGGGTTAGTGATAAATCAGGATGAAGGGTATGTCTTGTGATTGATACTTCTAGAGGCTTAACACTCATTTGCTAGAATTAGTTAATTAATTAATTACATAGATATATTAGTATTAATTAGATTATACTGGCTAGATAGTAAGAATAGGGTAGTTATTAGTAGCCGCGAAACAAAAATAGGTTTTTAATTTGATTGATGCTTTTGGTCAAATCAAGTTTTTGGTGTCATCGTTAGGGACCCAGCAATATTCAGAACATGTGAAATCTACTAGTTTAGCTAACTTCTTTTGTTTTACGACTATTGTCTCTTCTTGATATGCGTGATAGATTCTAACTTTAATTTTTTATCCTTTGCAATGCATGACAAGAATTTCATCTACAGAACTTCTTGATTTAGATCCTGAGATTGGTAGAACCTTCCATAGAAGACTAAGAGCTAGTGTAAGAGACATTGCAAGGAGGCTAATATTTAAGGATCAAGCACTGAACACAACAATGACCAACAACAATGAAGATGTTTCAAAGACCAACCTAGACTATGACAAGCTTACTCTGGATGGAACTAGTTCGACTGTAGTAAAACCACTAATTACAGTCAATAATTTTGAAATTAAGAGTAGTGATTCAATTGCTATAGTAGTAATGCCAATTGATGGGTTACTTGACTAAGACCTATACACTCACATTCAGACATTCCTTGAAATATGTGAGACGTTAAAAAATAACGAGGTCATAGATAATGTAATGAGAATGTACTTATTTCCTTTCAGTCTAAGAGGAAGAGCAAAGGCATGGTGTCATCATTGGGACCAGTTGCCATAATAACTTGGAATGATATAGTCAATCAGTTTTTGGGCAAGTTCCCCCCCCCCTTCAAAGACTGTTAAATCAAGGAATGATATCTCATCATTTACACAGCAGGATTCTATGATGCCTAATAAGGTGGAAAGATCTATTGAGAAAGTGTTGTCATCATCAGATGCCTAATTAGATGCAAGTATAGACATTTTATAATAGTCTCAATGCCTCTACCCGCCAGTTAGTAAATGCCTCAGCTAAAGTACTCTTAATACAAAGACACTTGAGGAGTCGCTAAAATTATTTGAAGAAATGGCAAAGAACACTATTGAATGCCCAATAATAGGGATAAGCAAAAGTAGCCAGCATGTATGAAGTAGATATGATGACAACTTTACTTGCGAAGATGGATGCTTTGGGCAAGCAAGTTATGGAGTTGAAGAACCAACCAATACCTCAAATCTAACATGGGAATTCTTGTGCTAAAAATTTCTACTTCGAGGCTTTCTGAGTAAGTTGATTATGTAGGCAATCAAGGAAAATATCAGAACAATCCCCACAACAATACTTACAATCCAGGGAGGAGAAATCATTCCAACTTCTCCTATGCAAATAATCTAAATGTGCAAAGAGCAAATTACCTAGCACCTGGATTTTAATAGCTACAATTACTACCTCCTTAGCAACTTCCAGATTTTCCTCCACCTCCACCCTAAGAGAAGAAACTTGGTTTAGAAGAGTTAATGACATGGTTCATTCAAACTTCTGAAGATTGCCATTGGAACCATGAAGCTTCCTTTCATAACTTAGAGAACCATATTAGGCAACTTGCCAAGATGCTTCACTTCCTAGCAATACTAAGCCGAATCCAAAAGAATAGGTTGAGGAAATTAGTGGGAAGGAAGAATAATTTAAGAAGAGAAAGGAGTCTATAAGAGAACCGAGTCAGAATCTTGATGAAAAGAAAGTTCAGATAGACAAAGCAGCTTCCCGAAGTGAAAGCTTACACTTTACCTATTCCTTATCCAGCTCATCTCAACTAAGTTAGTGATAAAGAATAGTTTGACAAATTTTTAGAACTTTTCAAATAGCTCCACATTAATATACCACTTCTTGAGGCATTATCTCATATGCCTAAGTATGCAAATTTTTTTAAAGAAGTACTATCCAACAAGAGGAAACTTGAGGAAGTGTCTACTGCATTAGTAGAAGCTAAAAATTTGACAATTATTTAGAAGAAATTGCCAAGAAAGCTTAGAGATCCTGAGAGTTGCACAATTCCCTATTTGATTGAAGAAATACATGTGGATAAAGCTTTAGTAGATTTGGGGGCGAGCCCCGATTCGATGCCATATTCTTTCTTTAAACAATCGGGTTTGGATGAACCTTACCCTATACGAATGACTTTGCAACCGACAGATCGTTTGGTGAAACTTCCTAGAGGGGTTATCGAGGATGTGCTAGTGAAAATGGGAGATTTTATCTTCCCAATAGATTTTGTAATACCCAATATAGATGAAGATGGGGAAGTGCCTCTAATCTTAGCTAGACCATTTCTAGCAACCACTAGGGCAATTATTTATGCAGGGGATGGTAAGCTAACACTTGGAGTTAAGGAGAAAAAGTTTATAATGAAGATTCTAGAAGTGCTCGACCAATTTGTAGAGTCCAATGAATCCTGTTGTAACATTAACATTATTGATACTTCTTTTTCAGATTGTATGGAGGATACTCTTTGCAAGGATGTTCCCGAGTTAGACATGATATATGGAAAGAAGAAAGAATTGGGGAACCTTGAGCTATAAGTTGTTATAGCATAATTGAAGGCTCATGATTAATTCACAATTAAGAAAAGGGTTTAAAGAATAATCTGTAGAAGCTAAGATCCGATAAAACTATCCACTAAAGAACCTCCAAATTGAGTTTGCAAAGTACATTGAGCTAACAACATTAAACAAAGAGCTTCATGGGAGGTAGTCCATGTCTAACATAGGTATGTTTAGTTTCTCTTTCTTTATATTTTTCCACACCATCCTTAGTCTTGACTTTCTATTTTGTAGGTGTAGACATTAACTGATCGTGTATGGGAGTAGTTTTCAAGCTTTAACTATGGGGAGATCGAATTTGTATAATGGTTTTAAGGCAATTATTCAAGGTATAAAAGGCAAGTTTTCGCACTATACGTCACTATTGAACACAACTTGTGTTCATAATTAGACATATACACTAAACAATTGTGGAAAAATTAAGGTTATACACAACCATCAATGCATAAGTTATGCACAAACTACAGAGCTCTCGGGTCCATTTTTATGTCCTACATGGCTAGTGTGCACGAGTCATGTACGGAGGTAGTGTATATCCTCTCAACTACTTCTTAAAAAAAAATTGTGTGGTTTACGACCTTCTTATACGGGCGGTGTATGAGCTCATGCAGACTTTAAAGAGCTCTTGGGTCATGTTGAGACCCCTTCACGACCATTGTGCATGGCTTCTGATAAGTGCTTATAGATCGTATCAAGTTTTAAAATTTATAAACTCGATGAAATCTACGATCTGAGCTAGATAAGCGTACCTATTCAATGTAGCATAGATTTTAGAGTATTATCTTTAGGTTATTGGTTCTCTACCATTTAGCCTAAGGTTTTACTAAGTGAACCTACAATTAAAATACTAAACAAAAGGTAAAGCAAGCCCTAATATCAATTAAGTATGCTTTCAAGGATGAATTCAATCACAAGACATACTCTCCACCTTAATTCACCCTAAACCTTAAAGTTCTCTTGATGATAGAGTGATTAATGAATAATTCATGCTTTGCACTGCGACTCAACAATTAAATCAAGTACTCCACCGAGTTAATCAATTTCTAAGTTTACATGAGATGGTAAAGACCTCTCTCTCTCACTAACATCACATAAGATTGCATAAAAGTTCATGATCCTATAATAAGAATTGAATTCTTATGACAGAAAATCGTAATTTCCCTACCACTAGGTGAAATATACAATTTCTCTCTTCATGAAGATCTATTTAATTAGATGAAACCTCTTTCAATCCAATAAAAATCAAGCATGTGATTAATCACAAGACAATGAAAGCACATGAACAGATACAAGGCATGAACTTCTCATTAATCAAAAAGGCAATTCAATTCACAAAATTAGGGTTTCATAAGATGAAGAGTATAAGAATCTACTCCTCCATAGAATTTATAATAAAGACAATAAATCTAGAGGAAATAGAAAGAATAAACCCTAATTGATGTCTGTGATCTTCAAATGATGTTCCAACAAGTTCTTCATGAAAGTTCTTTATAATTTCCTTCATAGGGCTTAGAAAACCGATTACAACTTCTAAAGAAAGCAAAAAAATTGCTATTTATAGTTTCTCTAAAGAACCCAATTCGGCATAGGCATTAGCATGGCTGTGCTCAGGGTAAGGCTAAAAACTAGATCTCTAAAAACTGTTTTTGATGCATTCTGACTTCATCATTGCCTGTGTAAATCCCTTAATTTCTAGGGTAAAGTTGGAATAAACCCTAACATTAGTCAAATCGAAATTTCAAAAGACAACTATGATAAAGACAAACTAGCAGTTTTAACTCCGGCAATCTCGCGCTCGAAACGTGAGGATAATAGAAATGAGTTAATAGTAGATTATAGTTCGGAATGACATGAAGAAGCCTAAAAAGATTAGATTCGCCTAAAAATCATTTGTTTTGGAACCAAATGGGATAAGTTCTTGAAAAATGTGTCTCGGTACCCAGAATAGTAAAAATATTACGATAATACCGTTAGACTCATAATTATACAGGGATTTCAAAAATATCACTTTCATAATTTTTTGGACCCTAAAAATATCAAATATAGTGTTTTTATGCATATTTTTTTACTATGTTATTTTAATTGTCTATTCTACTATTCATTACTATTCACTTATCTATGCTTTTTCTTACTACCTATTTTTACAACCTATATACATATTTCTTACAATTTTCTTTTCCCATAAAAATTTCACACCACACATTACTAAATTTCTCTTACATTTTTCTTCTAAAATTGTTTTTTAATCACTCTTCTCCTTCATGCCATCAATTTTCTTTTCTTTTCTTTTTTATTTATTTAATTAACTACAATTTCCATCCACATTTATCTATAAATACCCGCTCTCCCTCCACTTCTTTCACACATCTTCATTTCACTTAACAAAACTCTACCAAAATTTACTCCAAACACTCTCTTCTTTCCTCCTCTATACAACATCAACCCCTTCTTTTTCTAGCACCCATCTCTCTACATTAGTGAAAAATTCCTGCAAATATTCTTTATTCATGTAACTTAACATGACTATATTGTATGTTTTCTAAACCCATAGGAGTTAAGAAAACAACAATGTATTCATGTTTTGCTCTTATTCATAAAAAATTTTATTATTGTACTGTTATTATGTTATGATATATTTTTTTGCTTCTAATCTAACTCCTATATGTTATTAAATATATTTATGTATATATGTTCTTAAAACTTATAAGCTCACTAACATAACTTTTATTTACTTATGCTCTTATATTTCTTATAATTTATTTATTTATTTTATACAATTTTGTTAAGACTAGTCATTCTAGTCTTAGACTTGTCCTCGTCAAGTCAAAACGTTTTATTTTTCTTTGTTTAGGAATTGTCCATAATCTAAGTCTGGGGAGCCTTAATGCAAGCCAAGACTTCCTAATACTTGATTTTACTTATATGCTTATTTAATTTTCCATGGTTTTTTTTTTTTACGAACCTTATTCTTTTTTATATGATTACAAATTCATATTCATGCATGAACATTATGTTGTTGTCTTGATAAATTTTTTCAAAGAAACAAAAAAAAAGAGTGATTTTCTGTCACTTAAGAATAAGAACTAAATTCTCTAAAAACGTGATTTTAATACTTAGGAAAATTTTTCATTAAAACTTGGAATCATGATTCAACAATATTCTTTTGAAAAACTTAAACAAGTTCATCATGAATCTCTAAGTGATGTTATTATGCAAAGATTCTTCAAAACTTAATTATGTGGTTCTTTTACTCTCTTTTCAAAATACTAAAATAAATTATTAATCTTAAAGATGACAATTCTTTGTTGTACAAATTTTTCCGAAGAACTTGTTTATAGGATTCACACCCTTATATTGAAAAATATTAAAAATCAAACAATTTATCTGAGACAAGTTTAAAGTCAACTCACTGGTTGAAAATCCACTTAAAATATAAAATATATATAATTTAGGAAAATGGTTCAACTAAGATCTTTTCAAACAATTAAAATAGGAATATTATAAATTTTTAATGTTGATAATTTCTTGCTATGCAATATTTTCTTAAAAACTTATTTATAAGGTTTATATCAACACCTTGAAAAATATTAAGAACAAAGTAAGTTTTTTTAAGTCGAGATTAAATTACTAGTTTAATATTCACTTAAGAAATTGTTAGATAACTTAAAGAACCAAGTCTTTAAGAAATAAATCTATCATTGTAAAGTTAAAAAATATAAAAATAATTGTTTTATAGGAATAAATATTCATTAACAACCAACCCAAAATTTTGATTTTTCTTCCAACAACTTAGAAAAAGATTTTGTGAACTTCATTCTCTAACTTCTAAAAGTAAATTGTTTTATAAAAAATGATTATTAAGAAAACATCACTCGAATCATGCATATAATATGAGTATCTTTATCTATATTAAAGGATTTTTCAAACTATATAAATATCTATGTGTTGTTATGGACTTTTTGGATGAAGTAAGATTTTGAAAAGTTACGATTTAAGGGCTGGGATTTTGTGGTAAACCTGTACTGACCCATTTTAGAACCCAAACGGCTTTTAATGTAAATAATAACCTTAGCAATAGATATCTCTTTTTGAGTAGATAGAAAACGACATCTTATATATGAAATTTTTAGTTAAAATGAGCAAATTATGACCATTTTAAGTCAGAATTTCCATTCATCCAATTTTTGACGAAAATAGTAAAATAGAATTAGAAAGTTTGAGTAGAACTTTCGTAAAATACTTATTCTAGGTATTTCTTTCGTTTAAGTAATGAGGAGTTCGAGGATCCATATCAGGAGGACTATTACGAGTGAAGAATTTTTAACAAAGATAGCCGAGTGAATTTATCTTCTACTTTTGTGTACTTGTTTGTGCTTGTAGCAAGAGACACTAGAAGTAGGAAAATATGAAAATGGAATATGCATGATAATGTTGGTTAAAAGTATACTAAGCATATCGAAACATTAATTGTTGTTAAATAAATTCGTGTTCTAGTACTATGATGGAGTGTCTACAAATTCTATGATCACCTTTAAAATACCTTAATCACATGTCAAGAGTTATATTAATTGATTTATGCATATCACGAAGTGAGTCACATTGCATGTGGCTACTATGTCTCGATGGGACAAGAGCATAGTAATGAGGTAATCGCAAGAACGGTAAGATTGCCAAGATGGACGAATAGAAGCAGGAAAAGAAACTACAAGGTGGATGATAAATATGCATTTTAAAGAGCTAGAAATACCCAACTTCGAATGGAGGGCATAAATCTATTCAAACATATGATTTCCGACATATCACATGTATTGCTTTCTCACTTGTTTGATGCATTTCATGTGCTTGTTTAAATAACTTATTTGAATTTATTGATATGAGTACACTAATTCGGGAATATTCTCACTAAGCTAGTTAAGTTTATACCCAATAGATTTTTGTTGACGCAAGATCAATATATCTTACACCCGAGGCTCCAATTATCTAAGTAAGCTTACACTTTTGGAAAGCTTTTGGGGAAAATTGTTTTGAAGATCTCAGAATAGATTTCCTTTAAAATATTTGTAGTTATAGTTGCTATTCTATGCAAAACTTAGACTATTGAAGATTTAGCGGGAGAATGCTCCTAAGATGATGTAAAGACTATATTTTTATGATTTTAAAGATAATGTTTATTTAGACTCTTGTATGCTATATTACTTTCTCAAACTACACTTCCCACTTATGTCTTCTATTGCTATGATAGACACCTTACATATGGTATAAAAGCTTTTGTGTGACTTTGGGAAGTTATTCTTAAGCTTTAATACTATATGTGGCGGACTGCCACGTTTAGAGTATCCTTGGGAGCATGATAGCCTGTGTTAGAGGGGGGTTGAAAAGTTTTCCTTCTCTAATGCTTTTGACCTCATCCCTGCCATTCAGCATGACATGTGCAAAGTAGTGCTGAAAAATAAACCTTATTGTTCAAAATTGATTAAAACTTGTTTAATTTGTCTTGATTTCTCATAACATCTTCAAATGTGCTCTTCAAGACCTAAAATGAATATTTTACATAATAAGTATCCTTTTCTTCATCAAATCAAAAGAAATTCAAAATAAATATGTCCAAATAAGCACAAAGAATAAAGGTCTCATAACACTTATCAGCTTGTGTACAATTGATTGTACATGCCTTAAACTTACCCTATATATATTCCCCTAAACCTTACGCTCCTTCATTCCTACATGTCTGTTCATGCCGTCACGAAAATTTTTCTCTCTTCCACTCTACACTCACTAAATGCTCGTTCAATTTGTTGTAATTATAATTGTAATTCCATTACATCTTTATCATTTATGAATAGCTATTACAATGTTTAGTTCACTGAATAACGATTCCACAATGAATCTCCATAAGACAAAACGATCATTCTTTATTCAAATCTATGAATACCGGTTTAATGCTGAAACTATCTTTTTTCAAAATAACACTGTTTAAATAAAAAATTAATAAATAAAAATCCTATTACAGCTTTATTCCATTCCTCCATAACAGAAATTTAATTACAACCTTATTCATTCAATGAAGTAAACGAGCCATTAGTGAAACACCGATACATCATTGCTCTATCCACTTTTGATCATGCATGAACCTATGGTATGTATTCATATCCTCATTTCTTATTTATACAACTTAGATTTTCTTCTATTTATGGATATGGAGTTTTGCATCATGTTGTACTAAGAATTCTTGTGTATTTGTGATTCATGAATTATTATGTACTTTGTCTCTTTAACTCATGAATCATGTGCATGAAAGTTTCTAGACACTCGATGAACCCACATTTGCACAAAAAATGTTGGAATTTCAACAACCTAGGGTTTCTATTTTCACATGTCATAAAATTGGGGTTTCACGTTTTTCATGCAATTCCTTCATTGCCTAACATGGAAACACAAATTTCATGACAACTAATTGCATGAATCATCCCAATCATACCATTTATGGTTTCAAGTGATGAAAATTGGGATTTTCATGATTTAGATACATGGAGTAATGATTGTTGGTTATTTTAACTGACTTTCATGTTTATAATCTATTATAAATTCGTACATAGGCTTATACATGACCATTTTCATGCTCACGTGTTGACTTCATATTTCATCACTCATGTCTCTACACAACCATCCTGCATAGGCCATGTGACCAAAATTTCACGATCTCATATGCTATACTCATGTTCTCATGCTTGCCGAAGTATTCTCATGTTACATCTCTTATGCATGTGTAGTAGGCATAATTCCCATGAATTTGATAATTATAATGGCATCATATTTCTCAATGTACTCATATTGTTTCAATTTTGTTTTTTAAGATGGGAGAGAACAAATCTTGCCCCAGAAATCCCCCTCCTTCCAATAAACCATCCAATTCAAAGCAAGCTACCCCTCTTCATAGAAGAAATTGGAGACATCCAAGAAACAGCCACGAACTCAAGTGGAGATAGATGATGAATCAATTTACTACCAGCATGTTTCACATAAGTCTTGGAGCAAACAGAGGAAACAAATGCTACTTAATAAGCCATTGGGTGCTCATAAATATGTGGATTAGGTACTAATTAGGAGCTATGGAATTAAGGCATAGATTAAAGAATTCCTTGCTATGGGTACATGGAAAGCGCTATTTGATATGAGTGCCCAGACATACAAGGACATCACTTTAGAGGTACTTTATATGTTAGATTTAAATGATAAGGACTAGTCTAATGGGATGGACACTTTTATCTCCTTTCAACCTTATTACAAGTATCATAGATTACACTTGTCTAAGTTTTGTGTCTACATAAGCTTATACACTGAGGAGGAAATTCAAAGTGAAGAATTCGAGAGAACACTGAATAGTTGGCTATGAGGAGTTACATAGATTAACTACTAGAAGGCACTATGTAACCAAGACCTTAAGTATTTCCCTTTTAGGTCTAAGGCATCTTTTATGCAAAATGTCAACTACAGGGTAATCCATTGGATGTTGGCAAACACAATAGGAGCTAGGACTAGCAGTATGGGAGTGGTGAACAACTTTGAGTTGTTCTTCATTTATAGTATTGTGACTCACTATAAGATTAATATGGGAGTTTAGTGAGCTCATTATCTCTACCGCCAAGCATCAGACTCATGCTTAAAAGGTATATGTTATGGTGGTTACATTACAAGATTGTTTTAGATGATGAATGTATTTAAGGAACCAGCTCCTGGCATACCTTGTGTCTGAATTATAAGGGTTACTAATGGACCCATTGCTAGTCGGGGCCCAGAGAAGGTGATTAAGACCCCTACAAAGATGTACTCTACACCACTACATATGGGATCTTGCAACTCTCTTTGTGCCTCTACTTCACTAGCCCCATTTGGTATTGACAAGAGGTTAGATAAGCTTAAGAGAGAAAGATAAAAAAGCATACTAGGAAATCTATGAAAGTTATGGCTAAAATTGATGATTTTCTTCATGGCATTGCAAGCTGCGCCAAACCACCTCCCACTAATCTTCCCTTTTATATCACTTATTCTGATAGTGATGATAGATCTCTAGCTGTTGCCCCTCCCCAAAAGCTCCATCCAAAACTAAGGGCAAGGAGAAAGTCGCTTCAACAATGGACAAACCACAGGTTTTATGCTCAAAAGAGGAAGAATTGGCTAAGTTAAGAGAAGAGGAAGAGGAAGATGAGGAAGACGAAGAAGAGAATGCTAGAAATGAGGAAGTAGAGGACAAAGATGATGAGAATGATCAAGAGGCAGAGGATGACTAAGATGATGATGATGGAGAAGGTTGGATTATTGATTTTTGGATTTCTTTTAAAAGACATACGGCTAATTTGCCTTCTTGGTTTGTACTGTTAATGCGTGCCCCTAATGAGCAAAGTACCTAGTTTTATGTCATGAGATCATGCAGGACTTATAGGATAGACTCATAGCAAGACTTAATTTTTAGTTTCTTTTTTTTTCTTTTCTATTTTTTGTGCACTATAAACTTTTGATTAGGTCCTCAATTTTCCACATTGTTGCTGAATTTGGCTCCACTTGAATGACTTCTTCATTGTGTAGTTATGTTGATAATCTCAAAACAGGGAAGACTCAATTCCTTTTCTATTATTTTCTTTCTTCTTGTTTCGTCTTGAATTGATATGCTATAGTAGACATTGAGAGCAATGTCTTATTATAAGTATGAGTTAGGGATACATCAGAAAGATAAGTGATATGGGTTTTGTTTATACTTTGATGTTCTTATGCACTTTTATCGAAAAGTCCCCTACTTAAATGGTATAGATTGTGAAAATTATGAAAATCCTGAAATTATGCCAATTAGTTTCCTTATTAATTAAATATATCATTAAAAAATTAAAAGCAACGTTGTGTTTTACTCACTTACTTTAGATTTTCCAACCTAATTAAAATTATATGATGAAATCTAGGTGAAGCAAACTTAATTACTATTTAGTGATTGAATTTAGAGTTTAGAAGTGGATCAAGGTACTTAGTTAAAAGTTCATTGGTTATATTTCCAAGCTTATTGAGTTTATATTTTCTTTTCAAAAATTTTGAGAACTCATTTAATCTCTAGTGAAAGGGTAAATGAAGTCATTCACTTAGTGATTTCGTTTAATGATCTCTTCGAATGGAAAAAAAAAAAGAAAAACATAAAAGGCTCAGTTAGTAAGGTGGGCTTTGATCCCTTAAAAGAGTGAAGTTTGATCCCTCTGCTGACAATAGAAAGCCAACGAAAAAGAAAATTTAGTTGATATAGGCAGGTCTTGATTCCTTAGAAGAGCAAATTCGTTCCCCGTTATCAACATAAAAAAAGAAAAATGAGTAGATTGACTTAAGTAAGTAAGTTCGAGGGATGCCCTCTTTTAGAAAGGGATAATGTCTGTTAACTTGGGTGATGAATCCAAGATTATCGACCGAAAACTTGCTACATGGTCAAGAAGCTTAAACTAAAGACAAAAAGGAATGAATGAAAATTCTAGGGAGATTAATTAAAAGGAGAAAATACAGGAGAAAGATGAATGCAACATACTTTTACTTTTGATCATTGTGCTTAGAGAAGTGGTTGAAGGGATTATATACTCTTAAGTAGGTGGTTAAAGTGTAACTGGGTCTCTTTTGCTCTGTTTGACTTCGTGTATACTTTATAACTTTGGAAGCCATTGTTAAATGGTTAGGGTAAAGTTTGACAATTGACATACTTGAATTAGTCTTAGAATTTTGACTTTGGTGTGTTAAGTTCAAGTATAGTAGGCTTGAGTAGAAGGTACGAAAGTTTGAAGTTGCTATGTTTGGAATTGAAATTTTGAATGTTATTATGTTATTTGAATTTCCATTGAACTTTTAGTTATAATTGATGACATTGTTCTTAATTATTTGCTCGAGGACAAGCAAATGAATAAATGTAAGGAAGCTTGATAAGTGTCAAAAGACCCTTATTATTTATATTAATTTGATATCATATTATATGAGTTTTATATAATTTATTAAAGAAAATGATACTTATTTAGTTAAAATGTTAGTTTCAAGAATTAAAAAAAAAAAAAATAAAGAGCTGAATGAAGAGATTTAGATGAGCTAAAGGAGATTTTGATGCAAAATTGGCAAAGTGAAGATTCATAACATATATGACTTTCTGCACAAGTTGTGCAGAGTACTGGTATAAGAAGTGAAATACGACCATCAAGCAATTACAAAGTGCACAAAGACCTACATAAGCCATGTAGCATGCATGTGTATAACCTGGAAAGTGATCAGAAGCATGTTTGCATTCTGCACGGGCCGTGCTCAAGGTCATGCAGCCCCATTTTCATATTGTTTCTTCGGTTTTAATTCTACATAGCCTCGAACATAGGCATATATAATGGTTGTGTAGAGCCTATTTTGACTTTTCCTATAAACAACCACTTTGACTCATCATTTAGAATACATATCTTTGTTCTTACGAATCTTAGAGAAAAAAATATATACTTGTGAGTGGAGAAATGCAAGAGTTCATCAAAGATCATAAGACTTTACTTTCAAGGGTTGTAATCATAACTTCTCTCTATTTTTCCTTATTCTATATTTGTAGTTATTCATCTATGGGAAAATAGATCTATATACCCTAAGGTCTTGAGAAACCCTAACCCTAATGCAAAGAATCAATTGTTTCATTAATGGAAGTTTATGTTCTTGAATATATTCATGTGCTTTGATTGTTCATTTGATTTAATATGTTCGCAATATTATATCATTGTATGATTCTTGTTGATTAGGTCAAAAGATTAATTGATGCGATAGATCCTACATGAATAGAGAAGTGTGTATGTGATTCTAGACATATATCATATAAACTTTCTGCATAAAGATTTAATTTTTGTAGGAATCTTGAACTATAATACAATCCTATGTGCAATTAATAAAGAAAGACATTTTCATTAATCATGTAAGGTTAGTAATTAATATTCTTGAATGATATGTTAATTAAATATAGAGTTCTTGTAGTTGAAGAAACTAAATGTATTATTAATGATATTTTATAATGAATGAATTATAGGGTTACTGATGGATCAAGATTAAGGGAATATCTTGTGATTGACATTTTTAGAGGTGTAACACTCATTTGCTAGGATCGGTTAATTATTAATTATGTAGATATATTAGCATTAATTGGCTTATACTGGCTAGATGGTAGGAATAGGGTAACTACTAATAATTATAGTTCATTGTGGAACGACTCCTGTGCTTATATTGATACCACAACTGATAGGTACACTAGATTAGGGAGCGGAATAAGATTAGGGTTTTAATTTGATTGATGTAATTGATCACGTCGAGTATCTTATCTTTATATTTTGGCAAATAGGTTCTTGTGCTTTCAAAATACGTGTGATTTAGTGTCTCTATTAAATAATATTTGACGGACATTTTTTTTCATGGTATGATCACATCAAGCACTTGACAAAAAATTGCCAAAATCTAAACATGCAATACTAAATTGCAAAAAATTGAAAGTTATCATTCCATCATAAAAATAAACGTTTATCAAATTTTATTTAATCAAGGCACTAAATCGCACATACTTTATAAGTACATGCATAATTTGCTACTATTCAAAGATGAAACACTAAATTTTTAGAAGTTGAGAGTATAAGCACTTGACCTATCATTATCCCGTAGGAATTTATTGTACCATGTTTGGGTGGCCTTATTGAAGGTACTTAGACAAACCTTATAATGGATTGCATCACTAAAATCATGTAACATCATCGCATTGGCAATGAGCAACTTGAAGCCCGATAGCAAAATTTCATTTTGGACAACCTGAATGAATGAGGTTTTGGTAAAAGAATACTTAATTGTAGAAGCACTCTTCTTACCTTCCTTTAGGCAGAAGGGTTTATAGGTGATTTCAACCAAGTTATTAACATTTAAATCATCAAGTTGTCTCCTTCTTCAAGATATCGATGCCTCGACTAGTGCGTCAATCACCATGTGCGCACATGAAGCCATAAATGTGATATAATAGGTCCATTAGGGTGCACAAGTGATGAACCTAATTTATTCCTATTTTATAAGTCCTGAAATATATTTTATTAGTTATTTTTATTGATAATTATTATGAATTTAGCACTTAAAATCATTAATTTACGCTTTTAAACTTATAAAGGATATATTTTATGGTCGTAATGACAATTATTTTAATTAAATCCAATGTCTACTCTTAATCCTATCTTACGACTTAATAGGCAAGTATGCCTATTGTTTACTGTAATATAGCACTAAATACATGTCTTAAAGGGATTTTCAACTACTAGTATTGACTCTTTCTTTATTATCTAACCAATAAAAATCGAGCTGAATTAATTTAAGAAACTATTAGTATTCTATGAACTGCTATTAATCTAATGAACAATAATTGAAGTTTAAGTTGATGAGATCAGATTTTAGATATATCTAAATCTTAATTTACCATTAGCCCTACCAATGCGACTTCTTGAAATTCATTAATTAGGTAACATTAGTTCCTTAAACTATGAAGTTCCCTTTATCAAATCAACAACTTTCTCAAGTATATTAATTCCTAATCCTGAATCAATCAAGCAGAATCTCTTCTAGATCAATAGCAACTTAGAATTGTATTATAAACAAGAACTCATGTATAAACCTTAAGTTTCACAAAGACTTCTGCTATCCTATCTCTAATACTAAGAGCAAATCCCTTCAACTACACATATCTAATCACAAAAGCAATTTCTCAATCAACTTTCATGAAATCCTACATAAAGTCATGCATTAGTAATATGAACTTAATAAAACATTAATGGACATGCAACTGAACTCAAGGAAACTAATGATGGTGCATTAGAATTTCAACTCAGTTACATAGTGGAGCTAGAGTGAAATAATTCAAACACCAATAATAAGAAATCAAAATTATACAGAATCAATGGAATCCAATTTGATTTATGTACATATTTAAATTGCTAAATTTTCAAAATTCTTAAATTAGCCCCAAACCGAAGACCTAGATTTTTAAAATTAAAAAACAATTCAAATGACAAAATAAATTAAATTATAATTTAATAATAATTCTTTAAATGAAAAGTTTTATAAGAAAATCTAAAACAATGTCATTAGGAGCTTTATTTTTGTAAAATTACAATTTTATCCCAAACCAGGAACTTACACGAAAAAAAATAAAATTGTAGTTAAATTATAATTATTTGTAATATTCAAATCATTATTAGCCTAAAAGGTTAATTAAATGCCCTAAATTGTTAAAAACTAACTAAGGTCCTTATATGCGTAAGATTTATACACATAAGATCGTGCTACGTGGCAAAAACCCTAAAGGAAGGTCTTTTTCCCTTTGTCTAAAATCCTAGAACCCTACCCTACTAGGCCCCATACAAATATCCCTCTTTTTTCCTACCCTTACCTTTTTAGGAAGCCTACTAAAACCTTAAGGTGTGCTACTTTAAACCCTAGCCTCCCATTTAATATTAATTAAGTTGAATTAGATGCGGATTAACATTAACTAACTAAGATTATTCACTTGTCCCTTGGGATTTTAGACATGAAGGTGTGCTAGAAGGAAATAATGGATCACAACCTTCACAAAATTCGTAATAAGGTAAGAGGCTAAGATTCCAAGGTGTTTTTGAGTGTTTTATAGTTATATAAGCGTGAAAACTTACTTGGGTATGTTTGTTCGTGTTATGGGTTTCAAGAAGTTGGTGTTGGAGTGGTTTTGGGGTTTAGAATCTCCATTCTAGCTGAAACAAGGGAGGAACTATACTTGGAAGTAAGATAGGATCTCCAGGCTAACTATTTATGTTAAGGAATTTCAATAAGAATGAGATAAAACTATCCTAATGGTGTAAATTAGAGAATAAACATGATTTGGGGATGGGTTTGGTTGTAAGTTGATGTTAGCAATGTAAAATGATGAGGTCTTGTGTGAGCATATTGTAAAAATTGTAGAAAACCATGAAGAAGTTGAAGTTATTGTCAAATTAGATGTTTAAGCCATCAAATCATTGATTAAACGTATTTAGAAAGAAAGAGAAGATGACATGGATGGAATATAGGATTTAACATAGTCACCTACCCTTTGAAGCCTTAAAAGTTGCCCTAAAACACTTTTGCATAAAAAAACATTGAGTTTAAACACGAAATATCACAAACGCAAAACAGCACGACAAGTACACGAGGTTGTATACCTGTTCATGTTCCTCTTTGGCCTTGAAAAACTCAAAGAAATACGTTTCCTAGAAAAGCACGGTAAGTACATAAGGTCATGTACCTGGCCATGCTTCTCACTGGCTTCTAAAATCAAAGAATTGAGTTTTCCTAGAAGAACATGGGGAGATACTTGTACTCATGTTTTACCCGTACTTCTCTCTAACTCTAAACACCTTTTAATCCCATAGTAGTATGGGGAGAACAGGACATTGTGTTTCACCCCATGTACCTTTTTGATCCTAGAACACGACTTAAACATGGCTAAAGCATTTAGACATGTACCAAAACACGAGGAGATATGTCTAACCGTGTACCCCTTGTGTTCTTTTCCAACTACCTTTTAACTTCGCCAATTCTCATCCGAAACGCACGAAACTGGACTCAGTTCTTCCTTTAACCTTTAGTAACCTTCCAATGCCTTCAAAATACAAATTTAGCAAGTACTAATACTCTATTCATGATGTACAACATCTAATTACTTCTAATCTAAAATGCCTCACATAAATGAAAGTAATTCATACTTAACAATTGGACTAGGACACTAAGAACTAAACAAACTTAATGGACTATGGGAAAAGTCAAGAATCAAGGCCTACAAAGTATAGCTCACTAAGGATTGGATAACTTAAGCTCCAAAACCGATCCTGACATATATAATTAACTAGATAACTTCACTAAATGAAACAAATGACCCTTTAAACATTATCTTTGAGTAGATATGGTTAAACTAAAGTGACCTAGATGTAACAAACAACACAAATGAAATAAAGGTAATACATCTTGGACTAATTCTTAACTTCAATTATGAACAGTTATTGGATATTAAGCTTGGAAAGAGATAGCAAGCTCAACCCAATAGACAGGTACACAATAACTACATGTTGTTTATTGGAATAGTATTAATAGCTGAACCAAGAATTTATACTCGGCTTGATTGAGTGTTGGTTGTTGCTTGGCCACTTACTTCAAGAGTGGCACCCTCCAACTGGGTTGCAAGCCTGATTGCAATTACTAGATGATGTGGTAGATTAGGCACTTAGGCCACCATGGGTGTGAGGTTGGGTTCGACGGGTAGTCAATAAAGAAATTTCTGAGATAGAGCGGCTGGCTAGGAGTAGGTATGAAGTTGCAATGAGTTATACGGTGTTATGGGACCTTGTATAAAGCATTACAGTGGACCATGCTCATTGGTGGTAGCTTATGAGGAGATGGTCTGGATGAAACTATTTTCTTCTTTTCTTTTTCGATAAGTTTTAGGGATTTATCGAGCCCCCTTCTTCAGTACGTAATCCATTAAGGGAACTCTACCCCTTTTGTTTGGCAAGAGTCATTAGCACTTTTGTACGTGTTGGTATTTAAGAAATACTGGGGATACTTTATTTGTGGGCCTTAAATCAAATATCCTCAACTGTGGTTACTACATTTGATTAGGAGCGTGTGACATGCGTGTGTGTGCTTATCTTACTGTTCATTGGGCTTCGTAGCTCATTTTATTGATCTTTTAGGTTTTGCTGATGATCTAATGGGAATGAGAGCTATGCGAGATATACTAATTAGATGGTGATGTATACAGCGTGGGTTTTTATGAATTTTAGGGAAAAGTTTTATTGTAATCATATTTTATAAACTTTGACTTTTGTGATCAAATGACTACCAAATACTCACAATCGTTTTGATATGGACCTTCAAGTCTAAAAGTCTTGTATTTGAGTTGTAATCTTTTGATGGGCCATATAAGCAATATTTATTAATAATTGTTTTGTGATAATTATTTTATAACAAGTTGCATTTTATAGGTTTTGATAAACCTGAACCATGGATAGACAAATGACATTCTGTTGGAATTTTTATAAAAATTAACAATAACTTCTCAAATTAAAACTTAATTAGAAATCCACTTAATAACAGAATGCCTTACACATATCACTTAGAGGTGATATATACGGCATAATTATCATGCCTTACGTGCTCAGGATAAGCCCATTACATAGAGTTTATCAAGATCTAGATACAAATGACTATGCTTCTATAGATATAACAGTAAACACGATTACAAAAGAAGAATAGTTGGAAAACATAGTCATACCTCAATTACTTGATGAAATCTCGTGAGATCTAGAACCTTGCGTCTTTAATCTTGTTGCAAAAGGAGCTCACCCGATTTCTCTTAAAGAGGATGACTAAAAAATGTGTTCTAAAATTGCTAGAGTTTAGTCGGCATGTTGTATTTATAGGATAACTTGGAAACCTCAGATGAATCTTTGGATGTGACACGTGGCAGTCTTGTATGGTCTGTCATATGGCTGTATCGTGAGCCATATGACTTTCTAGTTAATGTTGTCATGCTATGTATGCTCCTTTGTACGGGCCATATCTCAAGTCATACAACTATTGGTTCCAAATCTAGGCTTGAGTGGTTTGTTGTAGGGGCCATGTGGTAGGGTATATTACCCTTTGATCTATACTCTGGGTTTGCATGGTCCTTTGTATAGGTCGTATCATAGGGCATATGACTCTCTATTCCATGATTTGCGTTTGTACAACCTGTTGTAAGGGCTGTATGTATCCTTTAGAGATTTGTTATTATCACAGAAAGTTGTACCATCTATTATAGGGGTCATTCGATTCAACTCCCCTTTAATTCTTCAAGTGTTAACTTCAAAATAACCAATTTCCTTCATCGTCTTTCATCTTTTCTTCAAATGAGCTTCTCAAATAATTGAAATCAACAATTTAACTAAATAAGTATTAATTTCTCACAATGTAGTTGAAACATTCTTACATTAAGGCCTAAGAATATGCATGATAAGGGCATTTTAGAAAGCTTTAAACTTCCCCACATTTAGCAATTTGCTTGCCCTCAAGCAAATAATCAAGATACAATATAAATATAGAGGACAACAAAGTTTCAATAAGTTAATCATCAATTCATGTACAATTCAACTCCTTCACTAGCATTCAATCTTTTTGGCTTGTTAGATCATATAGCTTTTTATTTCTTCATGCCCATTACTAAAACTTACTAAAGTTTGTACTTTAAATAAAAATGGTAAGATTCCTAAACTAATCTAAGTAACTCAAACTTTAACCTCATAAATTAAACTAGACTTCAAAGTTAAGATCAAACGAAAAATCACTTAAGTAAACAAAAGACTTAATTGTACTTCAACCATTCAATTGGGAGTATAAACTTTCTTAGATCACTCCTCTAAACCTAGTAATATAGAGCAAAAGTATGTTACAATCGTCTTTCCCCTAGGTTTTCCCCTTCTATGATTTTCATTTGGGAGTTCAGTTGGACTTTTGCTCTATAATTCATTAACAAAGCTCATATGAATTAGTTTTAATCTGCACTTAGAATGATTTCATTGGTTAGTACATCCTAGTTCGGATGACCTTAGGCTGGTAGGTTTTAAAGGGACTCAATCGAACCTCTACCACTCTAAATTCAATTTGTTTAATTTAGTTTATTTAATTTTTCTTGGACTTTCTCACAACCCATGTAGTGAACTTTCGACCAATGATTCTAAGCTTGTCACTCGAGTCAACAGGTGTTATTCCCTAAACAGGGCGCCCCTATCGATTCACTTACTCGACTCTATGAAGCTCGCTATTGAACTTTTTTTTTTGTTCCTTTGTTGCACTCCTAAACTAATTTAGATTTTTAGGAAGATTGTTAAGTGAATTACCTCATCTGTTCATCCACTAGAGATTATATAGCTCTCAAAGTTTATAAAAAAGATGAATATACTTCCTAATAAATTTAGAAGCACAACTACTTAACTTCTTACTAAGGACCTTGAGTTAATCTTAACTTCAATTGCAATGGTTATATGACAAGTAAGTTTGCTTCACTTAGATTTCATCATGTAATCCTAACAATGTATTAAAAGTCTAAGGTCATAAAGTGATTATAATAGCAAAAATCAATAATTTTGAAAAACTTTGCTCACGAATTTTGAATTTTTTTTTCTTTTTCATGAAAAAGTTGCTTAATTGTTTTGCTTAAATGCTAGGAATTCAATAATTGATCTAAGTGTAATTTCAAGCCTTTCCTAAACTGTTCAAGTAAAAACAACTAACTTAAATAGGGAAATTTGAACAATAGTAAGCATAACTTTAATCTTCCTAACCCTTATTCCTTATTTCTTTCTAGCCTCACCTCTTCCCCACACTTAATTTCAGACATTGTCCTGGATGTCTCCAATATGATATTCAGAGAAGGAAAAAGGAAAATGAAAAGAAGGAAAATTGGTACTCCCTCAATATTAAAACTTCAAGTGCTAATGCCATAACAACCTAGTTAAAACCGTACAATCAAGTACAGTCAAAACCATGCATAAACGTCCAGAGCAAGATTCTAGAGATATCAATAGCCAAGTAGAGTTCTGCATAAATCAAAATATTAGAAAGACAAGTAACAAGCAAAGAGTAAACAGAAGTTAGTTTATCCTATAGTTCATCAAAATATAGTCTTCTACCAACTTGTTCTCTCCATAAAAGACATCAAAACAAAATATAGAATTTAATCTTTGTCCTCCTCGGTATCCCGATCCATCCGCTGGAATTCACCAATTCCAGGATCGAGAACAAGTATCCCTATCCCCCCTTCCTCAGCTTCTGGACCAATCTATCATATTTCTGTATCATATCTTGCATCTTTCCCACGATCACCAGGTTGGTAGGTACCTACTGCAGCTTCAATTTCTTAGGTTTTATCATCCTGTTCGGGTGACCCATAGAAGGTTGTAACGAATCTTAAGGTTCGTTTCCATCATTTTTACTTGCTAAAGAAATAAGATAGGAAGGTAATCTCACATGGAGCTTTTTGGCGATTGCTTAAAAGCTGTTGACCACAAATTCTTTTAACCCATTTTGCTTTTTATTACACGATCTTGCTGTTGTTTTGGTTTCTTCACCTCCCTTCCTAATTCCCTTGAAGCTAGGGCATTTGAGCTTTTAGCCTTTTCGGATGGAGGACTATGCTTCCTCATTAGTTGGAATTCTGGATAAGTCCCATTGCTTGAAAATATTATTAGGCATAGGATAAGACTTCGTAAGAATATGTCCTAGCTCATTGATCGAAAATATATGCTCATATTCTTTAGTATATGTGTGATATATGCCCTAAAGAAGATACCTTGCATGTTGGTGATGCTTGCTATTGAAGGGCACATGACAACTGGACATCAACATTTACTTTATAGTCATTGATCATACTCAACAAGGGCAAGATGTCTATATGAGTAATGTTGCTTGTATTGTTGTTCGCCCATTGATAGAATAAACCAAGAGATAGTGAAGCAGGTGATGGGACTTTTCTTTTAACTTAGAACTTGTAAAACGAGATGGATTAAATGGGAACCTACCCGAGATCTCGAGCCAGAATTGGAAATGTGTGACCTCTTGAGGCCAGACACATGGTAGTTTCGTGTACTCTTGAGTCTTTAAGAATACTAATGAGTACAACCCACTATGTTCACATAATTCTTTCATGGAAAAAAGATGATATTGATCAAACACAAAGAATCATACAATATTTCGTAACCCGTGGATGTCACTTGGATATGTGATATCGAAGGAGGCAAGAAATTCCATGGTAATCCCTTTTTAGATCTCACTGATATCATATAAATTCTCCCATGATTGTTCAATTATGAGCTTATGGAATGCCTTTGTGAACCTATAATCCCTCAATACTTCCTAATTCAACATCATGTTGAGCTTGAAAATCTAATTGCCACTAATTCTATGTATCTATGTATATGAGCTTCCTCCATCCCCAGTGGGCATCTTAAAGAGCCACTAGAACCAATGCCAGTAGATGAGCATGTATGCTTCTTTTAAGCTAATGTCTTCTTCCTTAGCTAGACAAAAACATGATGGACTACATGTTGGAAAACAAAATATAGCACAATAAATACAACTATTAAAAGCAATATGTGAGTGAAACAAATGTCTTCATAAGTAAAAGGGAACTTAGAACCATGAGATCCTAGAAGTTTATGCAATTACTATTTCCTTTAGGTTAAGGATAAATTATAATTTATTATACTTAACATGTTCTTTAACTACGAGGGGTAAGTGATGAATTCTCATGAGAATTGTGATGGGTCTATTATAGCCTAAGTTGGTTTAACAATATTTGATGAGTTCATTTCTTCTTAATTTTACCATTCATGCTAAAACTACATTATCCACGAAACTAGCAACCTTAACAAAACAAACATATCAATCGCAATTGCCATTTTCACATCCCACACATTACTTAGAACACAAGGAGAGTCAGGCTTCTTGGTGGTTGATAAAGAAAACATCATGTCAAGTAATGTTAGAATACGCTAATTTGCCAAAGAATCAACATGGCATTTGCTAACCATGAAGAACATGAAACCCTAACTAATTGAAATTTGGCTATATCATGAAATAGCAAATCTAGGGTTACTTGAATCGGTGAATAATTCATCTAGATGATGTGAACAAGGAACATACAAGAATAAACTCTACAATTTGAGCAAACATGTGTAATCTCAAGTTCAATAAAATCATTGAAACCTTAGACTTTTAAAGACGTTAGAAAATTTGCAAAAAGAGAGAAAATAGAAGACAAGTTTGTGAGAAACATACCTTGATTAGCCCAAAAACAATAATATAATGGCTAGATGGTGTTGTTCAAAGTGTTGTTTGCATTTGGAAAGATAGGGGAGGGAGTTTGTGTAGTACGTATTTGAACGAGAAAGGGGAAAATGAAATGTGAGCAAATGAGAAGGGGATTAAGGTATATATACCTATTGCGTATGGCATGGCCTCTCATACAACCTTTATAGTAGGTTGTATCATTCTGAGGTCATGAAAGAAAAATTAGTTGGGCACAATATGGGATACGGCCTATACAAAGGGTCGTATGACTTTCTGTTCTTTGCCATTTATTTACTTGGGTGGGTATGGGCAAGGATATAGCTCGTATGAAAAGCCATACAGTGTTCTATTCTTCAAGCACTCGGACATAGTGTGGTATGGGCCATGGTGCGGCCTGTATAGATCAACCTATGGATCGAGTTGACTTCCACACAGCATGGTACTGTCCTTTATATGGCTTGTACGACTTCTTAATGCTTTGGCAAAGTGTTTTCCTTACACTTATGTATTGTTTTTGCCTTTTTACAATCCTATTGTGCTTCCCACATCATTCCATTTGCAAGAATAATCACTTAATGGTTATGATAGCTAACAAGAATAAAAGAGATTCAAACACAAGTTGCTTCTCGCAAAGCGCTGTATTTAATGTCGTTGGCTTGACATATTGAAACTTTTAAGCTTAAATCTTAGTCAGGAGGAGTTTAAACTCCTCTTTACTTTCAAACACTTCGTTTTCTCCTAGGCATAACTTCTATTTTTTGCCATTCTCTTTAAATGAGCCTTTTTTTTTATGCTCTAGTTCTACTACTCCATAAGGAAAGACTTTCTTTACTATAAATGGTCCAGACCTCTGGAATTTGAGTTTCTTGAGGAATAATTTCAATCTAAAGTTGAAAAGCAACACTTGATTACCCTCTCTAAATTGTTTGGGTTGTTGAATTCTTGCGTCATGATACCTCTTAGTCTTTTCCTTGTAAATCATTGAATTCACATACGCCATTCATCTAGCTCGTTGAGTTGAAGTTTTCTTTTTGCTCCATCCAAATTCTTGTCCAAATTGACTTCTTTTATTGCCCAATAAGCTTTGTGTTTGTTGATTCTCTATATATCTAAAGTTTTGATGATAACAAAATACTCAAAGAACTAACTACTCTATTAGTGTGCATAATTATATTCAGAACTTTTTACAGAATATTGGTGATTTTGTTGAACAAATATATAAGGTTGAATGATATTAATTCTTGGATATGAACAAGTTTTAGATAAGTTAGACAAGAGTTGTTATACGATATGATGATTTCAGATGCTGTTTAGAAAGGAAAAAGGTACACAAGAATGTTTTCCAAAGGACAATTAAAGTATAAAACATTCCCAGAAACACAAAACCTTTCACAGAACCTTTTGGAGAAACTCAAAACAACCATTCTGAATTGAAGTTAGTTTCCAGAAACACAGAAGTTTTTGTAGAACCTTTACAAGAATCTTCAGCAGTAATTCTGAGTTAAAGATAGTTACTGTTCATCTTCTTAAACAAGATCTACATTTTTTTTACAAAGAAGATTAATGATTTTGAAGGCCTAGCTCCGAGATAATAAGTATATTTGGATAGTATACTTATTCGTTCTACTAAAGTTGGATTATCCTAGGGGATTAAAACAATTGTCGGATTGGTTATTTTTATCAAAGAAGTTTTCTGGAAATAAAGAACAAAAGCTACGGTTGATTAACGATGGACTGATTTCAAGGCAGAACAGTTATGTTTTCTGATTTTTCTCAAGATAAGAACAAATTCAAATTGGATATTATTAAGAAAATCAAAATAAGAACAATGTTATCTTTAAGAAAATGACACACGAAGATCACGTTAAAGACCGTGATATCAGCAACAGTTCTCCAGATCTATCTTCAAGATCAATGTTATCAGAAGTCTTCAAATAGAAAACAAGTGGATTATCTTAAATCACGAAATTCAAGCACATATTATCTTACTTCAGTGTATCAAGAATTCAAAGTCAAATCTGGAACCGAAGTAAACAAGAAGAACGAGATTTTCTCTTGAAGATATCAGCAGTGTTGGAAAAATTAATTTAAGGATAAGAGATTACATATTTCCATCCGAGATTTTTGGGATATCTATCTTATCTCAAGCGGAAAAAATTCTGAACAATAGAAGGACAATATGTGCAAACAGAGATAAAGGAAGAAAGAGATACAGAACTATTCACTGTTAAAGAAAAACAAAAACCGAGAGCTGCTTGACTTCATTCCATTGACCGAGAAAACTTAGAGTTGAAAAGCATATTTCTTTTATTCTTTCCCATGCACAGAATTGTAGCTAATCTTACGTTATTACTACCATTACTTTTTATTCTTTTTCTAACGAAGCAACTTGTTGTTAGCTTCAAGTGAGTTAGTTCAATTACTAGTTTAGACTCTATAGATCGATTGAAGCTAGAGGATAGCTGTGAGAATCGAGTAGAGAGAATTGTACAAGCTTGTAATTGATTTTATTGGATATAGTGGAACAAAACCCGTAAGATAACGGGGACCCCGGCTCGGAGCTGGAAGAGTGGACTGACGCACAAGGCGGAACCACTATAAATATCTGCCTGATCTTCTTATCGCTTCTCTATTTATATTTCCATAGTTTATTTTATTGCTATTTAATTGTTCATATTGTTCTCTTAACTTAAATATAAAGGGGATTGTTTTTTAAAAGGCAAAAATTTTAATTTTCTGAAATAATTAATTCAACCCCCCTTCTTGATTATTTTTGGGACCAACAGTGTTTAACCTCTATGGGAAGATGACAAGCCTTTCCATAGACAAGTCTATATGGTGTGGTACCTAGTGGGGTCTTATAAGCTATTCGGTATGCCTATAATGTACTGTCCAACTTGTTTGCCCAATCTCGTCTATAGTGAGTTACGGTTTTCTTCAAAATACTTTTCAATTCCCTATTTGATACCTCAACTTATCCACTTGTCTGTGGATGGTAAGAAATAGCAAGCCTGTAGGTCACACCATACTTCTTAGGGTCTGTTTGGTTGGTTTGTTTTTCATTTGTATTTGTTTCAAAATGATATGTGTAAATATGTCCGATTTGCATATATATATATATATATTTATCTATATTTGATTTTCTCATGAGAACTGCTTACTTTTTTTTATCTATATTTATTTTTTGATAAACAATATGTTAGAAAACAAAGTTTGAAAAAAGTGTTTGTATCTACTGGAAAAAGCTAGCCAAAAAAACCTTAAGAACTTTCTCTATTTGAACATTGCAAAAATGGGTCCCCTTATCACTAACAAGTGCCTTAGGGGCACCAAATCTAGAGAAAAGTTTCTTTAAGAACCTTGTAACTACCATCGCATCATTGGTAGGCAAAGTTCATGCTTCCACCCATTTAGAAACTCAGTCCACTGTCACCAATATATATTTGTTAGTGAATGAAGTCGAAAATAGTCCCATGAAGTTAATGCCTCAAACATCAAATACTTCACACTCCAAGATATATATTTGAGGCATTTCATCCCTCTTGGAAAATGTTTCATGCCCTTTGACATCTATCATGAATGGAGACATACCTACGGGCATCTTAAAACGCCAATAAAAATAGGCTTCCAAAACCTTTAGAGTTGTTCGATTGGCATTATAATAGCTACCTGTAAGACCATTGTGACAATGATATAAAATTCTCTAGCCTTCTTCATGTGGAACACATCTTCTAATAACATGGTCAACACACACCCTTAAGAGAAATAGGTAATCCCAAAGTAATGCTTCAACTCAACAAAAATTTTCTTCTTTTATTGATAATTCAAATCTTTGGGGAAGATCTTAACTACAAAGTAGCTGGCTATATCTGCAAACTAAGGAATGTTAGATTCATCTAATGCACATACATCATACAATCTCTCTGTAAGCCCTAGAAAATTTCAGTAGATAATTCCAAAATAAACTTCGAAAGTAAACTCTAAAAATGACTCCAAATTAAAACCGAACTTCGACTAGCCTTAAATCACGAACGAATCTAGAAATTTCTTAATCTTGAGAAAATGAGAATCCTTAAAAATAAAATAAAAACTCAATAGTCTTCAAATCTAAAACCACTACATATGATAAATTCTATACGTAACTCTGACTTATGAAATCGGGTAATATAGAACCCAAAAACAAATTATTAAAAAGTAAATAACGATTAACCTTCAGAAATAAACCCAATTCAATAATTCCGAAAATGTTAAGAGATATTATATACTTACAAAAAAAAATTTAAAATAAACTTTCTCAAACTAAAAATGTTGTATAAACATAAACCCTCAGTTTCCAAATTGGCAAAATCTAAACCGGAAAATCACCTAAGAACCCTAAGTGGAATAGAGTAGTTCATGTAAACCCCTAATTTTTAGGGTAATATCAAGATCAAACCTTAAACTGGAAAGTCAACCGGAAAACCTAAGTCAACAAATTCCCAAGAAACCCTAGTAGTTTGATCCGGCAACCCGTACTCCTAAACCAAGGAGTCAAAATATGAGTAAAGGGTGTAGTTTGATTCGTAATAATACTAGGATACTTTAAAAGATAAGATTAGCGAATTTTCGATCTATTTTGAACCCGATTGGGTACAAACATCAAAAAGCATGTCACAGGGCTCGAAATATTAAATATATGATATTAGTGCCGTTAGACTCGTAATTTCATAAGATTTCCAAATATAACAATTATATAATTTTTCGGGTTATACAAGTTATAGTTATAATCTTTTTATCGTATTTTCATTACTACTACTACTTTAAATGTCAAACCTACTTTTTGAATTCTTTTACACTATTCACAAGTACAACTACCCATAACTTATTTCTTACATCCTTACACCCTACTCTTACAATTACATCATTTTCTTACAATTTACCTTTCTAATATAACTTTTATCATTTAAATTACTTATTTAATTCCAAAACTTACACAACACAACACCTCTCTCTCTCTCTTTTTCTCTAGAACCGGCGCCCCCTTCCCATTTTTCCCTCTCTCCAATTTGTTTTATTTTCTTTTGTTTAATCCAAAGCAAACCCTAATTCATTTCTTTATATATACCTTCTTATGCCCACTTCATTTCACTTTCTTTCTTACTTTAGAAAATTGTTGCAAAACTCTCTCTCCTCTTCCTCTCAAAATCGTGAGCTTTCTTTCTCTCTATACACACACACTCTGATTTTTTTTTTCAAGTTTCTTACTCCACATAACCAAAAGGTGGTAGATCTATACCTTAATATCTTAAAAACATGTAATGGCAAGTTCATTCATGTGTGATTCCACATAAAAATCCCCATGAGCTTCAAGCTAGGGATGTGGAAACACTTGAACATAAGATCTTTGCCATCACAATGTTTTAGCTCTTGTTATTTAACTTATTTTGTTATTATCTTGTTTTATTATTAAGTTATGTTATTATTATTAATGATTTGTGCATATATTCATCATCTATTCATACTCATATAATCATCTTAGTGTTCATGCATTTGTGATTAGTATGGTAAACTAGATCTAGTTGTTTTAAGTTCATAAATGCATTAGACTTTTGTTTTATGTTCTTAAATAGCTTGTAATAGCTTGATGGTAGTAGAAAAGTACTAGAAAGCTCAAGATCTATGTTAGTTTCAACAAAAATAACTTTTGAAAATTCGGATAAAAAAGGAACCCTATTTAGAAAACCTATTTTTAAACTTCAAAATGTGTATTTTTCATTTAAAATAAATGGCTTAGGAATAGATATCATAAATGAATGATCTTGATGAGAAAATCTTAGATCCACTAAAGAATATTTTCAAAACAAGGGCATGGTTACAAAAGTTATATTTCAATCTCAATAACAAATATTAAATTCGTAATAAATGAAGCTTGAAATGTGAACACCCATTTTTCAACTCCAAAACAATTTTTTTATTAAAGAAATGGAAGCCTTAAGGGATAGGTTTGATTAGGAAATGATTTTTTTCAAGACTAAGTGAGTTTTACAAAGAAAACAAACTCAAATGAATTTTTCAAAATTCAGATTTGAAAATAACCATTATTTAAACACTAATTTCCAAGTGCCAAAATAATAATTTTATAGAAAAAATGAAAGTCCTAGGGGATACATGTAATAAAGACCCAATTTTGACAAGAATAAAAGAGGTTTATCAAAATATAATCTTAGAACAATAAATGGTTTCCAAAAATAGGCGAAACAATGTTTTCATTCTTTAAGATTTTGTAAAATTCGTACTTAGGCAAACCGCCTATTTAAACATCTATTTTCTAACCCCAAAATGAAGGTTTTTATTAAAATAATGAAGGTGATGGCTATATAGGTCATCAAGGTTAAGTTTTGATAAAAGCAATGTGATTTTTCAAGAAAGGAAACCACCTTTCTTAAGTCTAGTAAATTTCAAAAGTTTTGCAAAGTAAAAGTTTTTCAAAAAGAATTCTTGATACTATAACATTAAGGATATACATATAGATAGTCATTTCATGACCTTCATGATAATAGCTTATAGGTATTGCATATATACATGATGCACTTGTAGAAACAAAGTTAGAAAAGTAAGGTCACATACTTCTTATTTGATAGTATCTAAGTACATGAGAAATTAGAAATTCCAACACTCATGAATCATGCATGGTATTGAGTTATATATGTATATGATAGAGTCCTACAAAATATAATGATAGCTAAGTATCTATCAAAGCTTTTAGTATAATGCTTAAATTGAAACTAGAAGTTGAATTATGGAATGGGAATTTGTATAGTATTTTGTACGTTACTGTTCATAGACTAAATGACCTTGTTTGTTGGAAATAACTCTAGAAATAGATAGCTCTCATTGAATAGGTAGAAATCGGTATATAGTATGTGGAATTCCGAGTTAAAATGACCAAGTTATGGCCGTTTTAAGTTGGAAATTCCTCTTAGACGAATTTTGACGAACTTGATAGAATAGAATTTATAAGTTCTTTCAAACTTCATAGAATTCTCATTAGCATTATTTCTTTTGATTAGGAAACTTGGGAGATGGACTAGACCTTCCCGAGGACTATTACAATTAAGTGGATTTTCGCGCCATGGCAATATGAGTTCATTTTTTAAATAGCTATGCTCATGTATGTGCTTGTAATCATAGTGGCATTAGAATTAGGAAAAGATAAAATTATGATGAGTTGTGAGCTAATCTATATTGAATGAATGATAAGTATATTGAGACGAGACTTATTGTAAAATCATTATACGAGCTAGTATAGACTTGGATTGTCTGAAATTCTCTATGATCGTACTTAACTTACATAATTAACATGCCACGATTATATGAAAAACTAGACATGCATATCACGTAATGAGTCACATTGCATTGGCTAATATACCTTTGGTGGGACAAAAGTATATTAGTGGAGGCGAGGGGGCCTGTGTTAACATTAAGGATGCGAGATCGCTTAAGTTAACAGAAGTGGGTAGGCACTTAAAACTACCACAATAAAACAACAAAGGCTGTATAATTAAGAGAAAGAGATCGGGATTATGGTTGCATGACTCATGGACCACCCCACTCAAGATTATAATTATGGTTGCATGACTTATGGACCACCTCAACCCCGAATGGAGGGCGTAAATCCATTCACATATGACTACCAGAAAGTCATATACTTGTATGCATTTGCTTGTACATTTCATATGGATGTTAATAACATGTCTGTTATATACTATTGTTGAGTACTAAATATTTGGAAATGAATTCACTAAGCTCGTAAGCTTATATCCCAATAGTTCCTATTGCAGTACGAATATTTATGGCTATCTCCAAGAAGCTACTTTCCTTAGGTACAACTTTTGGACTCTAAGGAGCTCTTGGACGAAGTCGGACCTAAACGTAGCATAGACTTCTAGTTGAATCACCTAAATTGATGTTTGATGGATGTTGTAAGAGACTTTTGAGAACTTAAGAACTCTTTATATTTTTTACGAGGGGTATGCCCCTTAGATTATGTAATAGATTAAATCTAGATATAGCTGTTATGATACACATTCTTGTTGCTATGTATGCCTCCTTAAACTATTTCGAAGCAAAGTATGGTCCCTATATGTTGAACGTGAGCCTTACACCCGATGTTCAAACTCATGGAGAGACTAAGGTTGTCTTACTTGAGTTTAAATATAGAGTATGAAGGACTGTCGCGTTTAGGGTACCCTTTGGGGCGTGACACTCTCCTTTGGGAATTCATCATTATCTCCACCTCATCTAACTTTTCCAAGTTTGGATTGTCAAGATGAAAAAGATGATCAACTATAAATTCTCTGCTCCCTTTTTATCCTTAGTTTCAAAATCAAATTCTTGCAATAATAGAATCCACCTGATGAGTCGAGGTTTGGCATCTGATTTTGTCAACAAAAATTTTAAGGAGGAGTGATTCGTATACACAATGACTATGGACAAAATTAAATATGATCGAAACTTATCAAAAGCAAACACAATAGCCAATAACTCCTTCTCGGTTGTGGTATAATTTTGTTATGCTGTTGTAAGCATCTTGTTGGCATAATAAATTAGCCGAAAATATTTGTCCTTTCATTAACTTAAAACCACACCGACAACTAAATTGCTAGCATCACACGTAAGTTCAAATGGGAGATTCCAATATGAGGCAACCATAATATGATCATTTGTAAGCTTATCCTTGAGGGTATTAAATGCCTTTAGGCATTCTTGAGAGAACTCAAACGGTACATTTTTCTCTAACAACTTGGTCAATGGTCGTGCAATCTTTGAAAAGTCCTTAATGAACCGTCGGTAAAACCTAGCAAAACCAAGAAAACTTCTCCTAATTTAATTGAAGAAGGCGGTGGAAGCTTAGCTATTGCCTCAATTTTCACATCGTCTACCTTAATTCCTTTTTCGAGACCTTATGTCCTAACACAATTCCTTCTTGAACCATGAGGTGACATTTTTCCCAATTCAACACTAAATTGGTCCCATCATAGTGTTTATAACACCTGCTCCAAATTATAAAGGCAATCTCAAAAGAATTTCCAAACACGAAAAAGCCATCCATGTAAACTTCCATTATTTCCTCCACCATATCCTCAAAAACAGCCATCATACATCTTTGAAAGGTGGTGGGATCATTACGTAAATCGAAAGGCATCCTTCGGTATGCAAAGGCTCCATAAGGGCATGTAAAGGTAGTTTTCTCTTGGTCTTCTGATGCAATTAAGATCTGAAAATATCCTAACATTCTATCTAAAAGGCAATAATAAGCATGTCCTGCCAGCTTTTCTAACATTTGATCTATAAAGGGTAATGGAAAATGATATTTGAGAGTGGCATCTTTTAACTTACGATAATCAATACATACGCCATCTTGTAACCGTCCTCATAGAAATAAGCTCGTTCTTTTCATTTGGCACTACAGTCATCCCTCCTTTCTTTGGGACCACTTGAACTCGGCTTATCTATTAACTGTCAGATATTGAATATACCAAATCAACATCAAGCAACTTAATTACCTCCTTTTTCACTATATCCTTCATATTAGGATTCAACCGTCTTTGAGATTGCACTACTAGTTTAACTCCATCTTCCATCAAAATCTTATGGGTGCAAAATGAAGGATTAATGCCTTTTATATCTACAATATTAAAAGAGATTGCCCTTTTATGCTTCTTAAGGACAAAAAGCAACTTATCTTTCTAATCATGGCTAAGGTTTGATGCTATTACCATCGATAATTTGGAATCTTGCTCAAAAAATGCATATTGCAAATAGTTTGGCAATTGTTTAAGCTCTAGCACTGGAGGCTCTTGATCAAAGGCTTGAGCATTGCAATAGTATTTCCATTAATGTCCGCAAATTCACGCTCTTTCGTTATTTCACCATTTTTCTCCAGCCGGGTGAAAATCTCTTGTAAATCAAAATTTTTTATCTCCTTTCCATTCCATTAATCAATCATAATTCCCACGTATCTCTATACAATAGCTCTTGTATAGAGCTAGAAACAGAAAGATCTAAATAGTTAATTGCATAGCTAGTATCATCATGATGCATTGTTTGTTTGAGCACATTTGGCATTTTGACAACCACTTCCTCATCTTTAACATAAAACTTATTTTCCATCACCTAGATCAATGAGAGCTCTGACTATTGCCAAAAATGGTCTTCCCATAATGAAAGGGACTTCCACATCTTCACTCATGTCAATGATGACAAAATCTGTTGGGAAAATGAAATCTTGAACCTCTATCAACACATCCTCAATTACTCCCCTAGGCAATTTCGCTGATCGATCAGCTAATTGAATTCTTATACATGTGGGCTTAGGTTCTTAACCTTAATCTCTTAAACATTCAATAAGCATGAGGTTAACACTTGCTCCTAAATTTGCTACAGCTCATTCTTCGGTTACATTTCCAATCAAGCATGGAATTGTGAAGCTTCCTAAATCCTTAAGCTTCATAGGCAGTTTATTCCAAAGTACCGTAGAACACTCTCCTTTGAGAGTAATCATGGAAAATTCTTCTAACTTCCTCTTGTTAGATAATAACTCCTTTGAAAATTTTGCATATTGTGACATTTAAGAAAGTACCTCCACTAATGGTAAATTTATATGTAATTGCTTGAAGATAACTAGGAATCTACCATATTGTTGATTAGAACGGTCTTTCTTGAGATGTGCAAGATATGGAATAGACAATTTATACTCCTTTACTTCAGAGATGGTTCTTCTTCTATTGATTTATCCTCTTTTTGACACTCCCCTTCTCCATTAGCGATGGTCTCTTTAATTGGTTCATTAGCCTTAAATCTCAATTCCTTCTAGCTTCTCAAAGTAACAACCTTAACATGCTCTCTTGGGTTAGACTCTGTATTGTTAGGCAATGAACCCTAAGTTCTTTCAGACAAAGCTTTGCAATCTGGCCTACTTGATTCTCTATATTATGTATCGAAGCTTCATGATTTCGCAGAGCTGCTTCTATAAACTTTTGGCAATCCTCAGAGGTTTTTTTTAATTGAGTTATCAATTCTTCCAATCGAGGGTTGACATTACGAGGATGAGGCCTTTGAAAACTAGGTGAGGAGAATTGCAATTTTGAGCATTAGCATTACTCCAAGAAAAATTTGGGTGATTTCTCCATCCTAGGTTATAGTTATTACTATATGGGTTGTTCTGTGGCCTGGCTAGATTTCCTAAAATAGTCTACTTGCTCAACTGTTCAAATTTGGAACTTCCTCGTAAAACTGGATCTATATTAGCCAATTGTTGATGCTAAGACATAGCTAATCCATCACTTTTCTTTGCCAAAGCCTCTACCTTAGACACAATGGTAGTGGCAACATCAACATCATGAATTCTTGCAGGTCTTTTCTCCTTAGAATGAGAAGCAAACCACTGATAATGATTGTTGGCTATATCCTAAAAAAGTTCAAGACTTTCCTTGGGGTTTTTTAATTCAAACCGCCACTCACAACATCATCTATCATTTATTTAGTTTGATAATTCAAACCATTGTAAAAAGTTTGGGCCTGTAGCCATGGAGGAAGTCCATGATGAGGGCACTTTCTTAACATTTCCTTAAACCTCTCTTATGTATCATAGAGTGTTTCATACTCTAGTCGATAGTAGGATAATATATC